>JARFIY010000285.1:14385000-14985000 GCA_036346155.1 Sinelater perroti
GTAGCATTAAATAATACCCTACTGCCGCAAAGTTACAACGTAAAATACCTATCAATTCACTTAGATCGAGGGCTTACTTGGAAGACCCACATCATGAAAAAGCGGATGCAACTTGGATTAAAACTGAGAAACATGTATTGGATGCTCGGGAGAAAGTCTCAGTTATCTTTGGAAAACAAAGTTCTACTGTATAAGGCCATTTTAAAACCAATCTGGACTTATGGCATCCAGCTTTGGGGATCTATCTGCCAGTAATTCAAACATAGAAATACTACAACGATTTGAGAACAAAACAATCAGGACCATCACAAATGCTCCTTGGTATGTTCCTAACTGGTTACTACAACAGGATGTCCCGATACCTACAATTAAGCAGGAAATTAAAAGTGCTAGTGAAAAACATCAAGTGAAACTTAGTGAATCCTAATGATTTAGCTGTGGCGTTACTAGACAGACAATATATCCCACGACTCCAAAGATGTGACCCGTAACGATTTATTGATTAGGTTTAGTTATAGTTTAAGTATGAAACTTAATTAGATTATGTTTTCAACTAACCCTTACTTGTTGCAATATCGCGAAGTACCATCATTGGATATTACTTCCTCATGTTACGTATTATATGGCAAACGATTTAATGAATGTTATCCTATAACAAATTGTAAATACCCAATTAATAAAGATGTGAAAAAAAAATATCTGAGTGTAAATGACTTTTTATCCCCAGATATAGCGCAGACAATATGTTCGTTTCACTTAAAAAAATAACACTTGTTATATATGTTATTTTACATCTTATATTAGATAAGAAGGAAATATCTAATAATGTATATTATGATAAAAACTGAAAAGGTGACCTTTGCTGTGGTGATGAACAATTTATTTTGTCGCACTTGTAAACTTGTTTCGATGGGTCTTACAAAAAATTATTGCATTAGTACAGCGATGGAAAATGTAGTTTACATAGAAAAAATATAATAGTGCATAATGTTTAAAACGTTATTTCAGAAACAATAAATTTATTCCGAACATAAGTTTTATAATACACGGCCTGCAAACGAAATTGCACCACCCAGATGACTACTACTAACACTTTGGCGCTTTACTTGAGGGTCTTACTGGTAGCACAAATTTTCATCTTGAGCAGTAATGTTTACCATAAATGTGGGATCAAATTTAGTATGAAGGACTATTTTTGAATTAAGTTTCAGTTTCCTTCAATTGTGAAAATTTGGAGATACATCTCTATATAATTTAATATTATGCAGGCATGGTTGCGACGGTCTTTTGTCCCAAATTTTTAGCGGTATGTGACCGACTTTAGGATAATATTGCACTAGCAAAACTTTTAATGCCTTCTCGTGCTTGCTGTATCATATACCATGTTTTACTAGGGGTTTTCACTAATCAAACAATAGGTTGCCAAGCGCAGCCCTGCAACCTAGTGAGTACATAGAAACAATTTAAAAGTCATGTTTATTCGGAACACATAACTTGTTTGTTACTTGTGTTTAAATATAATAAACAAGAAATTACAAAATTAGTCCTAGATCTTTACTGATAAAAATACATCCTCTAATCTCTTGAGGATTATCCTACTTAGGAATAGCTTTAATTTTTTTAGTTTGATAAATTGTTTGTTAATGTAACTCTACCCAGAGTACCTGTTGAGTCCACTACTATTCCTCGCTATCCAATTTTGGACTTAACTCTGTTACGGCGGGGATAGACGGCGAAGAAACGATAAAATGATTTTAAACGTTACTACATCAGAGCAATATAGGATTTAAAAAGTCGCCTATGCCAGCAAAAACACAAATATTTATTCGAAAATAAGGAATAAATTTGTATATCTTGAAAAATCAATATGGAAAACACAATTTGTAAAACTTTTAGTCGTTGCTAATAGCTCCCATATCCACTTCAATTTAATTCCAACAGCTTTTGAAGTTTTTTATGGTCTATTAGCTTACATGGTTTTTCGGTTGATAGATATATACAGAGTAGTGGGTTATTATGTTTTATTAGTGCTTTTTTAAAACTTTAGTTGTGGTTAAACGAACTATGTGTTGCTTTGACTATTAGTTTAAGTTTGACTTTTGTAAAATAACAGGTAAGTGCGACATTAACAGTATAAAAGATTAAACGTTTCAATGCAAACAAATAAACTACAATTGTATGTAATTTTAAGTTTTTACTTTCAGCGGACCCAGCTTCTAAGCTCGAAACCAACTTCTATTTCTGTCATTTCTGATATTTGTCACGCCTTATAATTATAACGTTTTCAGTATTCAAGTAAGGACCATAAGTCAAGTCCAGACGCCAAAAATCAGCCTGATCGGAAAATCTCGAGACCAGTGTGACCGGAAGCGGCCGCAAATTTTTCGGTTCCGGCCGCTAAATTTTCGCCGCTATTTACTTTTATTTGCATATAATTCACTGTCATTCGTTTCAATAAAATGTCGTTAAACCCTATAGTTTATTTTCATGCATAGGGTCCGCTCTGCTTTACCTCTAAAATAAATTTTCACTTGTTAGTGTTAATATGAAACGCCTGATGCAAATCGGTTTATTATTGTGCCCTTAATCACCTGCCAACTCACCCGGCCAGCGTGGCAGGTTATAGCAAGAAACCCCTAAATAGAGATGACATGTCGAATTTGCAAAATATATTATCCCAGGCGAGTAGAGCAAGCTTAAAAACGCAATAATATTCTACTTGGGATTAATGGGGGGAGTCATAAATTCGATGGTAAGTATAGCTGAAGTCCGGAGATAAAGAGAAAAGTGAGTAAATTAAAAAGCGAATACATACTATTCACTAAAGAACACGAAAAGAAGGGGGAGGGGGAGTAGGTCTTTTAATAAACAAAACAATAGTAGACAAGATTAGCCAATATAAGACCGTATCAAAAAGAGTAAATTTAATAGTTATTTACATAAATAAAAAGTACAAATGTATATGCACCCACATCTGACCATGAAGTCGAAAAAGTAGAAAAATTCTATGAAAAGTCACCGAAGCGATTAAGCCAACAAAACGAAATATACAATAATGATGGGTAACTTTAATGCAAAAGTAAGATTGCAAGAAAACCTGATGAACAAGGAATGGGCAGGTCCATTTGATTTGGGAAAGAAGAATCTTAGGGAGAGAAGTACTGATCATCTGTATTTAGGAAAATAAGCTATACATGACAAATACATATTTAAAAAAAATAATAAAGATGATAGACCTGGCAAAGCCCATAAAAACAAAAATAAATGAAATCGGCTACTTTATATGTGTTTGATAATTAAGCGCAGTTAAGTGACTCGATAAGCCAAACAGGAAATAAAACAAAGCGGAGCTGTGTAAACTATATATTGGGCAATACTAAAATTAACCATAAAAAGTAACAATTAAGCAAACAACGAAACTAAGAAAAATAAATGAACAATACAACTATACTTGAATAACTGCAAATATGGTGGGCGGCAGGTCAGTTGTGCGCTCTCCCGATGCAAGTAATGGTCTCTGGTAACATGGACGGCAGATTTCGGCATGCTCTTCGTTGGCGGCTTCAATCCTGGGGCACCACGGACGGGGCGGAATGTACAATAGGCAACGACATCCTGCCAGCACAGCGCAATAGAGCACCTGGGTCGGCTGGCCGGCGGCTTCAATCTTGGGGCACCACGGACGGGGCGAAACGTACAATAGGAAGCGACATAGTGCAAGCACAGCGCACTAGAGAATCTGGTCGGCTGGCTCTGCTCCGTCGCTCACGATGGTTCAACTCGGAATGCCGGGCGGCGCTAAAAATCCCGTTTTGTTGCGACGAGGGTAGGTTGGCGGGCAGTAAAGGTTACCGTAGAGATGGGACACGGGCTTAGATATGAGCACCAAACAATATGTAATGACAAAAACACTATCATAGATACCACTGTACTTAATACAATTAATTAGTAGCTAGTGATCATCGGATGGTAAGAGCAAAAGTGCGCATTAATGCTCAGAAAGAAAAAAGAAATTAATGTCAAAAAACGGAAAGACAAATAAACTTTTAGAAAAAAATGATCAGAAAAAAGCTAAATACAAATACACCGTAGAGAAGTAAATACAACATATAAAAGTCTACCAGGATTTAAAAAACCAAAATACAAAAATAATAAATGATCTAATGCAGACAACCGAAAAAATAAAAGAAACAAAAAAGATGTAAACCATAAAATAAGTGGCAAAGTACAAACACTAACTGAAAAAGAAGCCAACTATCAAAAGATAGAGTATCCAACAAAATCGAACTAGCACAAGTTAATAAAGTTCTTAGAAGAAGAGTAAGAGATGATAAGAGAAAATCGAAGAATATGAAAATAAAAGAAATTTTGAAGGAACGGAAAAGTCTAACAGACACGATCAAAAATGAACGAAGAAAAACACTGAATAATAAAGTTGATAAATAAAGAAAATAAAGATATAACGTAAACCAAAAAAATAACAAAGGCTGTAGAAACATATTACCGAACCCTATGTGAGAAAAACAGGCATCGCCTCCAAAAAAAAAAATAGAAAGCAAGGTATAAACGCAAAATGCCTAACAAGTTAGAAGAAAAAATAATAAAAAAGTGGACGCGTTTGTCTATCTAAGACAAAAAATACTACTTTCAAAGAACAATCTGACAGCAGACCTACATAGAAGAATACCAATAGCCTGGTTGGCGTTCAGAAAACTACAATATGTATTCCGCTCGGAAATACGAAATACACTGAAAATAAATATTTTTGATCAGTACATGTTGTCGGTTCTAACGTATGACAGAGACTTGGGCCCTCAACAAAAATATCGTGCACAAGCTTCTAGTAATACAAAGATTCATTGAGAGAAAGATGCTAAACGTTAAGCTACCCGATGTAATAGAAAGGCTGTGCACTCTAAGATGAAACCGAGCTGAGCATGTAGGAAGAATACAATATAACAAATGAACGCGTACATTCAAAGAATGGAGACCTCGAGAAAATAAAAGGAGTAAAGGAAGACAACAGACCAGGAGGGCAGACAACATAAAAAGAGTGGCAGGGTATAATTGGATACAGAAAACGCACAGTAGAGAAGAATGGAACAATTTGAGTCCAACAATGAACCGAATAAGCTGCTGCTGCTGATGATGATACACAACCACATGCAAAATAATATCCTTCACTACTTGAAAGGCATTCTCAAACAATGCCACCAAATATACAGTAACCATCTTACACCCAACTTAGACTACATAACTGAAAAATAATAAAAGAAATAAATCAAACAAATAACGAATATATAATTCTATGATCAATGTAGTCAACAAGTTTAAAGTACTATCTGAAGTTCAAGATAAAAACGTAATGGAAGCAAATAACTCTGTTGATAAAGAAGTAAAACTTCCCCCACCATCACTAGTTTTTAGTGCTTACGTGGTAAATATAAAACCTTAAACAAATTAAATAAAATAGCCAAAGACAAAATTACCACAAACATTATTTGTAGACATAAAGTCAAAATCATGCCAGATAAAGCAAAAAACTACCGAATCTTAATAACTAAACTAATAATAAGTGACTTAAAAGTACAATACCATCCATACCAGCTGAAGAAAGAACGAAAATTTAAAGTTGTAAGCATATAGAATCAAAGATCAAATAGAAAGTTACAAACACAAAATATTGAACACATAATGTTAAACGTAGAATAACTAAACCTGTCTTTGATCTTTATTAACTTAGCTCTAAGCGAATGGAACATATTTATGAAATGAATAATAAAATATCTGCTATAAATAAAAGTTACAATCAAACCACTCCAACAAGAAAGAGAAATTCTTTAATATGCAAACTGGTAGCGTTATTGGCACGCTATAAAATACTCTAATCTAGCTGTGTAAAATGCAGTGGTACAGACCCAATAAAATCCTGCGCGAAAAATAATGATCGAACTAGCAGTAAACATGAAGATGTTAAGCCTTCTAACAACTATAGTCTCCAAGCTGCACTAATGACTAAAATTCTTAACACAACAGTTTGAAATACCGACTTGACCAATCATAGTTAGATCTTCAAATATTCGTTAATAAAGAGTACTTATCCAAAACAGTCTTTGTAAACGGGAGCTACCTCAGAATATTAAGGTTCATTTTCTATAATACAAAGCATTCGGATGGGATAGCACAGCGTGGTTTTGAAATTATTGAAATTTCTATAAGGCGTCATGAACTAAGCAAATGCCAGCACAAGTACATACAACCAAACATTGTTGTAGTTGAGGGCAGTATCGGAGCAGTTATATATTGTCCTCCAAAGCACGCTATAGAAAGAACAATTTACCCAATTTTTTAACGATTTTGTCAACGATTTATTAGTCGGAGGTTACAGTTCTAAGCACCAACAATGGGGCTCTTGGTTAACAACTCCTAAAGTTTACTAAAAAACTGTTATAATTAATGAGCAAAAATAGCCTTAACTGCATTTTCACTGAATAACCTATTTACTAGCCCACTGACAGAAAACATTTTTGATTAACAAAACGAAATTACGGTACAGTTTTTCATTAAAACACTCGCCAATATATCCCAGAGATCACTTTGCTTTCATAATAAGAGAACGCATTGGGACTTATTACTTAGCAACTAAAATAATTAATGCAATTGTACCAACTAAAATTGAATAGTATATTGGTAAAGTTGTAGAACATCTTAATTGATGTACACACACCTGAATTGGTCTCCAAAATATGCAATACTGTCTTCCAGTAAATATGCTTCAAGAATTAAACAACTAGACGTTTTGAGTGTACCTAGAAAATCTCTCTTGCATGAAAGCAATAGATTATTTTCTCCGTCGTAAATACTTATATTCACAAGAGGGTATGGTACCCTTTACAACAAAAGACGATAGTTAGGTCAGAAGCGCCAAGGAGCAGGCTGAAAAATTATCTGATCGTTTTTTTGTGTCAACTCAAACAGAAAAAAGATTCAGGAACAATTCGATGCTATAGACTAACTAAGTTTCCCAACAAAAAAATTAAAATAGAAGTAATTAAATCTCCAACCAAAAACAATATAAATTTGAACAAACCTCAGAAAATGACGCAATTACTGCTAAATAAACTAACTTGAAGAAGATTTTAAACAAAATCTGTAATGATGTTACAAAATTTTCATTACTAGAGAAGGTACAAGATGGTTCAAAGATGACCGAGACTGATTTTTTTACAAAAAAATTTTTGAACACTTATTTGCACATGACAAGTTTTCAACGTACTACTCCTCTCCTCCCGGCGTCAACACATTTTTTCCAACGTTCTAGAAGTATTCTGATGCCCTTTTCAAAAAGCTTTAGGTTGGCGATGTATCCACTCCCAAAGTCTGGATGACGGCGTTGTTGTCCGCAAACTTTGCAAGTCTGATTTGATAATTCCGAACAGGTAGAAATCACTTAAAGCCAAATCGAGATTGTACGGCCGATGTGACAGAAGGTTCCATTTCAATTTTCGAAGAGCTTCCATTGTTTTTGGAGCGTGGGTTGTCTTGAAGAAAGGCTACCTACCCGCTTTTTACCTGTCCTCCGCGTCACGTCTATTGCTAATAGCTCTAAGTAATAAGCTGCAGTAACTGTTGTGTCATCCCTCAGAACGGCTCCTTTACGCTTTCTTGGGTTTGGGAGAACTGGTATGCTGTCGCTAGCGTGATGACTTCTGGGACTTGGGAATTAAATACTGCACCCATGTTTCGTCGGTGGTCACTTCAAAAATGCATCACCTTCGTCTTCAAACTGCTGTAGGAGACGACTGGTAGCTTGCATGAGCACCATCTTGTTCACGTCCGTCAAAATGCGTGGTACCCACCGTGCATTCACCTTGTGATAGTGCAGGTGGTTTTTCACGTCTTTTGCACAGCATTGCTCGAAGTTCCTTAATAATGCTGCGTCTATTCTCACAAATAGGCGCGTCTGCACGATCAATGTTTTGTTCGGTAACGGATATTTGCGGCCGACGATTATGTGGTTTCTTCTCCACGCACTCGCTGCCATTTTTGAAGCATTTTTGAACCACTCAAACACACGGGTCAGTAAGAGATACTCTTTCCCATACTGTTGTTGGAGTGTGTAGTGATTTCAGCGGACGGGACGTTTTTTCCCACGAGAAATTTAATTACAATGCGTTGTTCTGTGCTTCGCCGTATCTTCTGTTCGCTTATTACTCTAACTCTCAAACAAGACCAAACATTTTCTAATTCGGGCAGAAGAAAAGGTGGAGGTTGTAGCTTCACTGTCTCAAGGTTACATAGCTGCTGCGGAGCGCGACTTGTTGACATACAAATCAGTTCTAGTCATATTTGAAAAAACAGGGTCCTAATGTTCCACCAGTTTGTTTGCTAGTTGCATCAAAGATGTTTGAATGACTTCTACTCAATAAAGTGAAAGCACTACTTGAAGAATATGAGCTGATTTTAAAACATCAGTTTTTCTTCAGAGCTGAGCATGCCCCCACAACCCTGAATAGTTATACAGAATCGTGAATAAAATTTGAAACATTTGAAAGAAACAACACTATTCTGCAACCTTTTTTAGCATAACCCGTGATTACCCTGAAGATAAAACAAAACGTACTATTAGCTACTCGAATTCTACTTGCCAAACGGATATTTCCAAATTAAGTTTTTATGTTCTCATTACACATTAAACCATGGTAGCCATATTTACGGATGGCACGTTGTATTACTTTTCTAAAAAAAATGAAATGACTGCATCAAAAAATCTTTAAACCGCCTTAAATTCATTAACTAAACGGCGCATAAAGGCCAATAAAATAACATCTGTCTATTTTACCTTCACTTTTAGAAAAAGAGAACGTGGCTAGCTGTAACTGTAAACAATGCGCAGCTGTCTTAATCAGAAGACGCAAAATACTTAGAGATTTATATGTAGATAATAAGTTAACGTGATGGAAATACATTTCCACTAAACGCAAATAATTGTGCTTTAGATTCAGCAAACTGTGGAGGTAAATTGGAAAAAATTTGAAACTCATCCTGGATAATAATTTGCTAATCTATAAAGTTATTTTGAGGCCATACACGGCTGTGAGGCACAGCATATACCTTAAACTTGGAAATACTACACCACGATCTACACACTAATACTATGAAAGAGGAAGTAAAGTGCAATAGTGGAAAATGTTATCTTTGCTTCGAATACCACCTAAAAACCTTGGCAGTGAATCTAATGGACAATGTTAACACACCAAACAGACTCAAAAGATTTTATTTCCTGACTTTTCAAACAGATTTTAATCCTTGTAGTGTTTTAAACTTTATTATGTGTTGGTATTATAAATGAAGTATCATTAAACGGGAGTCCCTTATTGGAGAAACATCCCCATATGTTACTTTATTAAAGTTAGTCAATTTACTTATTATTATTTATTTAAACACATTGCAAATATTACTAAAGAACTAAAAAATCGGATATTTTGTCATTATATAAGGCCCCATATACAAAATAGTAATAAATTTAATAGCGTGCCTTCGTTTTGCTATAATACAAGTATCTCAACCAACCCGCATTTTGCGGGCACATCAAAATCTTAAACAAAAACATTACTCAATTAGAAATGAGGTCAGCTGGACTAATTAAAAAAATACTTTAAAAATTTTTTTTTTTATTTTACATCCTTGTAACTTTTTTGCCAAGACTTTAGTCTATTGAAAGTTTGATGTCATGTATGCGTATTACCTGACTTGCCGTTTGGATGAATATCAAAGTTTGCTCTAAACCTTCACAACACCGTTAAACATGATCGATTGTATTTCATCATAAAATTTCATGATAAACAAGCGTTGTGTGTTATGTTTTATACGATGCTATTAATCTTGATAAAAACACGTACAAAAATATCTTCAAAACGCTGCTCTTAAAAAATGCAGGGGTAATAAATATTGGTGGCGACAAGGTTAATTCTAAACGTAATTTAGTCACTTTTTTCAGAAGTTTATTTTTAGTTCTAAAATATTTTATGCCAAGTAGCACATATTAGTATAAGAAAAAAATTAAAGAAATTTTTGTTAGAAACTATTAACTGTTGAGCATTTATTTAATTTTACATTTTTGCTTTGTAGTGTTTTAAAAGTTTTAATTAAATTCTGCACTTAATGCTAGTTTTAGATTAGAAATAAAGCGAACATATTCATAATTTAGTAAGATAAGGAAAAATACAAAAATAAATGGTGATATTAAATGAAACACTGACTTTATAGATGCGACTTGGGGTCTAGATTAAATATAAAACTTTCGTATGAGTAGATTCACCAAAATAAATAGTGAACAGAATGATTTTAAGTGACAAACCCATTCAGTGGTGGCAAAGGCGCTGCAGTAAAATGTAAAATTAAAAAAGTTAAGACATGCAACGTAATGTATCAAAGTTTGAAAATGCGACGACTTAGGTTGTATGGTGTGAGTTGGAGCACCTTTCAAGAAAACTGCTCATTTTCTTTTATAATGGGGATGTATTGTTATAAAGTGAGGTACGTTTAAGTTCTAAGGCTAACAATTTTGTTCTAAAAAAGTACTTATCTAAGGAAATTGAAACTTGAAGGAAGTTATTTATCAACGTAATCTCTGTCTAGACGTACACCGTCGCCAAGATTCTGTGGCTGTTGAGAATATTTCTTCAGGGATGTGTTTTGCCTACTGAAAAATCGCTGATTCAACAGCGAATGAATAATGAGCGGCCGCGGAGAGTGTCCTTTATGGTCGGAAATTCATGTCCTGAGACATTGCTACCCGCGCAACCTTGTGTTCGTCGGTCAGCATTCATGGGACCCACCTTGAAGAAATATTCTACATTTTCAGATCATTATGCAAAATTGACTCTATAGATTCTTTAGAGGCGATATCACGCATACCTAATCGACGGTCTTTTATAACAATTATTTCACTCGCGCAATCATACTTTTGGTTCGGCTGGTTTGTGGCCGAAGTTGCTTCGATTCATTTTCGTCCAATACTCGGCCTTCTTTAAACCTTCGCATCTACAAACACACATTTTTAACACCCATAACGCCTTCACTGCATGTCTTATGCAATCGGCGATGAATTTCGGTGGGCGTTTCACCATGCAAGAGGTGGAAACGGATAATTACACGTTGCTCTTGAACACTAAAGCTCTCCAATTGAAATATACAAAACAACACCCACTGCAATGGCGGTAATTTGACCTGTGTACATTGTATGGTGCCGCCATTTATATGATAAATTCAGAAATATTTTCTGTGTTTTTTAAAATTAACCATATCTTTCTACTTATCCTCAAGGCTGGTAAAAATTTGGAGACCTTAGAATTTGAATGCGCCTCGTAGTCTGCTATTTGTTACATAGCGAAAATATATATTTAAATAAAATGAAATTGTAATCGACTCTATAATAATGTTTTATTGAATATTAAAATATACAATCTCCCATTAAATGCTAAGATCTATGCCCTATGGTTTTACAAAATTCTCAACTATAATGTCGTATATTCTCAGAATCTCATCGATAACACGTTAAATTTAATTTTTAGGTCAACTGTTAGTCGACTGTACCACAGTATTGGATTTTAGATAACCCCACAAAGAGTTGCATAGGATGAAATTATAAAATCATAAGAGCTAGTTTATGTTGACATTTTGTAAAATAACGAGGCCAGAAAATTGTTGGCGCAGTAGTACTTCTCGAGCTATATAGCAATTGTCGTCATCCCGTTAGAACCATAATTGATCGAAATCCATATTGTCCACTTAACTCTAAAAAACTGCTTTATGAAGTAACGTTAGTAATCGCCATTTACAGTAACAAAATTTTTAGCACTCACTTTGTAAAATGGTTCTCTGTCATCTATCCAAAATTCACACCAATTGGAAAACTCATTGGAAAACAAAATGTTGAGGGTAAGAATAGTCAAGAAGTTTTAACTCTTGCGCCTTTTGTATGCATGAAGGTGCAGGTCTTTAGTGAATATTTGCTGAAGAAAATTTCCGGAAATATCCACTTGTTGTAGATGAGCCGATGATTTTAGATTTGCAGCAACACTTTGACTAATTGAGGCAATATTTTCACGGAACCTTATTCCACACTGCATTCGTTAATGGTTAAGTCTCATCAAATTTGGCAATTAATCTTTGGATAATTGATTTATTTGGTATACTATTGTAACCAAAAAATTCTGCTGAGCTTTGTACCGTATCCTCAATTTCCATCAAATTGAAATGCGGTTTAACAAAGTATAGGTAAAGAACATCTTACAGTTATTTCATATAACGCCCTATATTTACTGTTTAAAATATTCTTCAACATTTGTCAAAATATTAGAGTTGCCTACTGCAAAATAAAGGAAAGACGTAAAACATGACGTTCATTTTAGGTAATTTTTAATCAAACAATAATCTTTGAAAACATAAATGTTAAAGCCGCCTATCTATGCAAAAAGATTAATAGACTTTTCAAACAAGAATAGAGTGTAAAGAATTTTAAAAAATACTAATATTTTTATTTATATTTTAAGTTTATATATAGAATTATGAAATACATTTTTATATGGCTTTAAGAGATATACAATTAGAACTTTCAAGAAAATAATTTTTTTTTAATTTTTAATCGAAAGTGCCACATTCAAAGAATATTTCCTCAAAATTTCAAAGCAAAATTCAAAAAACTGTAAAAGTTACAGCCCTGTGTGCACTGACCCTCAACGCCCAAATTATCCGCTCTCTCTGTATAGAACCTTTCCTTTGATATTTTTTGTTCGTGTTTTGAAAGCAGATACAGGATAGGGGAATGTACATTACAGTAGCTACAGTCATAGCCAGTCGAATTTCTCAGTCAAACGAGTTTCTCCGTCCGTCGAATTTCTCCATCAGTCGAGTTTTTCTGTTGGTAGAGTTTTTGCATTGCGTTTACCTCGAAACATTTTCCAAATTGGCGTGCAGGATAGCGCAAAAACTATTCAGCCGATCGACTTGAAACTTTGTACACATCTAAACAATACAACTGCCTTCTAGATGGCATCAATCGTTTTTTGATAAATTTAAAAAAAATTTGCAAAAAATTATGAAACTTTTATGAGAAATTGCAATTTTTTGGAGGAATAGCAGTAAAAGGAATGGGATAGAGAAGAAGAACAAATCGGGAAGTCATGGACTTACATAGGAAACCAACTACCGGACAAAGGGCAAAAACACAGAGGTTAAGGTAGTTACGTCACGTGATAAGAAAATACTTAAAGCAACTGAAGGGGAAAAATGGATAGAAAAATCAGCAGTAGAAGAAGACCTGCTGTTGGTGGGGGTGGAGGAAGGCTAAGGGCAGATTAGAGTGAAAAAAAATAATAAAAACTTTTGAAGCTATGGGTCTACAAGACCTGTAGAGCTTATTATTATTATTATTAAACATAAATTGCCACACAACTTTTTAGCGACGTGAAACGTGAGGGTACTAGCAACAAAAGTAGTAGAATTAATAAAAGTCATGGTGCTTACAGAAAGGGTAAAGGAACAAAAAATGTTGAATATGGTATAATGATCTGGTTTGGTGTTCCTTAAATTAGAAAAGCAATTTAGGGATTGGCATTACTATAAAAAATAAAAAGACACTTTACGAATATATCAAACTTCTGACAGAAGACCCGTAACTATAGTAAGAGTTTAAGGCAACCAGAGATTTAAAAAACACCATTTGCAGTTACAATTGTAGGAAAAGAAGAAACGAATGTTTATGAATATCTTAGAACATCAACGCCATTAATTTAATCATTTAAGAAATTATGGTAAATTAATAGTGGAACACTGGAAGACTTAAATCGTTAAAACCATCTAGCCGTGATATAATAAAAAAATTCATGACTTACCTATTTTAAGACTAAAGTATTTTTTTGGTCATACTTATTCTGAAACCTAGAAAGTTCCTGGATAATATATCATCCTACAGGACTATTAGCTTATTACAGATTTTGTCAAAGGTATTTGAAAAATTAATACTTCAAAAATTATATTAATATTAATAACAATTTAGTAGTTGAACATTCATTTAATTTTTGCAATAGAAAAAGGGCGACAGACTCAATAACAAAGATATTTTAAAAATAAGCGTACTACTCAGCTGTTTTTTTTTAATGTCAAGGAAGCTTTTCAAGTTTAGATCTGATTTGTTATATTCAACTTGTATTAGATTTTGCGCTCTGAGAAAATCAAGTACCCGTGCGTGGATTAGAATTACAGTAGAGTTGTGGCAAGCTGTCTATATCTGCTTGTTGCAGCGACAAAAAGACTGACCGCGAGGTCGGTCCTTGTCTGATTAGTGTGATCTTTAATAGACATCTAAGGTAGTAATAATGAAATTACATAACTAGAATATATTATCAGTGCCACACAAAGGCAAACCAAAGCGCCATTAAATATGTTCTTTGTTGACTGTGAACTAAAGGATAACAACAAAGATATCTAGGAAATACATCACTTATTATATAATGCTGTTCAAATCGAACCATTTAGAAGAAATAACATAATACATTGCATGAAGTGTCAGTTTCAAAAATTCATTGCAAACGTCCATTCGTGTACGTAAAATGTGGTAGTTCTCACAGCACTATAACACTATAACAAAAAAAACACTCTACTAATACTAGTAAAGGTAAACTTCCCACCACCATCTTCTAATTTAACACGTACAAAAACTGGTCACTGCACTCAACAATAATAAAAATGATGGCTTTCAAGCGCAGGATACCAATTCAATAATTAGTAGTAATTTCCAGAAGAATGCAAAAGCATTTTCCAGCAAAACACTCAGAATAGCTATACGGAACTCTAATGGAATAACACAACATAAAGATGAAATAAAAATCTTTCTTCACCAACACCTATTAGACATACTTCTAATTAGTGAAACCCACCTTACAGATAAATCAAACCTTAAGATACCAAACTACAAATTTTACTACTCTGATCATTTTGAAAATAAAGCTCATTCTGGCAGTACAATATTAATAAAGGAAACAATTGAACATTATCAACTATTGGGTTATGTAAAGCACTACCTACAAGCCACATCGATTAAGGTCACAGCATTACCATACAACATAACAATCTCAGCAGTATATTGTCCACCCCGGCATAACATAAAAAAACCGTTGCAGACTTCCTCTCAACTCTTGGTCCCAAATTTATATCCAGATGTGATTATAATTCAAATGACACCTTATGGGGATCACGTTCCACTAGTACAAAGGGTAAAGAAATTTCAAAGCACTACAAGATGAAAGGTATTCACTCTTATCCACGGACACTCCGATTTACTGGTCGACAAGTTATAACAAAATACCAGATTTGCTAGACTTCTTTGTGACAACTGGTATTGCCCGTTCGTATAATCGAACTACAGCCTGTCTTTAAATCATACGCTTGTAATCGCAAACATGTCTACAACAATAGCAAATGTTAAAAAAAATAAACACATCTAGAATCGTTTGGAAAGCCTACCAAAATCAATGAAATTGTGAATCTAATAGTATCACCCAAGGATTCCGCAAAGCTAGAAGAAGCTAAGTTAATTTAACTCCTACAAGAAGCAGCAAGCTATGCTACATCGAAATTGAAAGTCTAAGAACAATTTTTCAACATTTTATTAGAAATAAAAACCTGATCACTGAAAAGAAAATCAAACCAAGATGGAATCGGTATCATTCACCAGTAAACAAAACTACATACAACCAATTAAACAAAAAACTCAAGCCTAAAATAAAAGAAACGCAAGGCAAGTCATTCCAAGATTATGTTATTAATCTTAACAATATAACAATTCAATACGAAAACGAACAAAAGCTTTCACAAAAGCAATTCTAGCTAATCTTCCAATCTGTAAAGATACCTGGATATTGGGCACAACGCCTGGCTGAAATGTTTAGCCTTCAAGATACTGTACCAATACAAGAAATGGTTATAGAGTTATAAAGTCTTGTGAAAACTCCTGATCTCATAAAACTAATTACTCGAAAAGAAATTAAAAAAAAATCGCTTATCTAAATTTCAAAAAGTCACCTGGATCTGACCAAATCACATAGAAAATGTTAAAAGAACTCCCCAACAAAGATATCGTACTCTTAACATATATATTTAATGGAATTCTTTGTTTCCACTATTATCCTCTTCAGTTAAGGTTGCTGAAGTAATTCTAATAGCCAAACTTGGTAAAAATTCACATCATGTCTCTTCATATAGATCTATAAATCTTTTAGCTACCATTTCCAAGCTCCTAAAAAAATTTATACTTCACCGAATTAGTCCCTTATTAAATGTTATTCATGACCATCAGTTTGGATTTCAACAATACCATTCACCAGTTTAATAGTGCCATCTGGTCGTACTAATATAGACAAATCCCTGGAAGACAAAATATATTACACATCTGTACTTTTAGATATGTCAGACGTTCGATAAAGTATGGCACACTGGTCTCTTATACAAAATTAAGCAAATCCTTTTTTCCATTTTTTAAATATTACTTAGCTGATCCTCAATTCCGAACTAAAGTAAATGGCGATGATTCTAACACTTTTCCAATCTAATGCTGGGGTACCGCAGAGCAGTGTTGCATTATCTACTATATACATCCGATATACCTATTACACCCATTGCTTCAATCAGAACTTTTGTGGATGATAAAATCATACATGTAAGTCATGTAAATCCCATAACAGCATCTTCGTATGCGCAAAGCTACCCAAATCTTATACAAGATTGGACTAATAAATAGAACATTCAAATTAATAAAAGCAAGTCAACTCAGGTAATATGTACACTAAAAAGGGGCCACTGTCCACCAGCTATCGACAATAATACACCTATACCTAAATCTTCATCAGCACGCTGTTTAGGACTACACCTCGACGAAAAACTTACTTGAAAAGATCACATCTTAAAGAAGAAAAAACAAATTGATTTACGACGCAAGCACCTAAACTGGCTGCTTAGAAGGAAATCCCGTTTTTCCCTAAAAAAATAAAACCTGGGTTTATAAGACAATAATAAGACCTATTTGGACTTATGGCATTAAATTATTTAGATGTGCCAGCAAGTCAAACTCAGCAATTATCTAACGCTCCTAATCCAATATTCTTTGAGAAATGACCGACGAACTTTAGTACGTAACTAACAACAAAATGTTACATAATGATCTTATCTCTTTTGTATTAACTATCATACAGGAGTATAGTCCAAGTCATCATACTCGACTATAAGCACATGTTAATCGACTCATACAACCACTTCCACTACAGCACGACTCTAGAAAACTAAAAAGATATTATTATTCAAATAAGAAGTACGTGAACTCCTCGATAAAAAGTATTCATTTCGTCATCAAATACTGTTTCATATTATGGTTCTATGTTATTAAATTAGCTTACAGAATATCAATTCTAATTGCTAATAAATTAATTAAAAAAAAAAGAATTGTACCATTTGTAGCGGAATTTTCTTGTTAAGCATGGGGAATTAATTCCTTAAATACTGGTGTATCTTAAAAGAGTATGTTCAGGCCACTTTTGTATATCTATATACGTTAGACCCGTCTATATGATAAAAATATGTTGCTATATTATCTTCAGAGTTGTTGCTCTAATTGCTGCAACAGTTAAGTGATAATGAGAGGTCGGCAGGTCACTTTAGACACATCTAGCATAGGTGACTTCACCGGTAAGTGGATAACCACTTTTATTATCCCGCGATCTCCTAATCAGACCCCAACACTTACCAGCTGACACAATTATTATCAACCTCCTTATTTACTCCAGCAAAATTGTTACACCTTTAACTCTGACAACTTATAATAATAAATTGCTTCTTCAAAATCAGCTTTTACTTCCGCATTTAATCAATATGCTGCACCTGTAGCTACGCTACTTAAATGCAATCAACACAACAAGCTTCTAACAAAAATCAAGAATTAACGCAGGAAAATGTCCACGGCCAGCCAGTAGTCAAAAAAAGGAAAACCTGATTCTACGAAAATCTAGAGATGAACTCAAATCAGTCTTATCTAACCACACACAACATATTTTCAGCATTTATCGACAATGACGTTAATATGCAGAAAAATGAGTTAACTACCGCAACTAAAACTCAAACAAACAAACTAAAATCACCGCCAATATTCACATAACTAATTTTAAAGGCACGGTAGATAATCTCGCAAAAATTACCGATAGTGAAACATATCATAGCAAGGCGCTAGTAGATAATACAGTAGAAATTAACGCACTCAGCTTTGATACATACAGAAAGCTAATCATCCACCTAAGAGATGAAAATATAATTTACCATATTTATCAACTAAAGCAAAAGAGTTCCTACATAATTGTCATAAGGAACCGTCGCCATTCAATTCCAATTGATAACATAACAAGCAAAACGGAATGGGTCGGTGACAAAGTCCGCAATATATTAAATATAAGGCATAGAACAAGTAAAAAACTTCTTTTGATGTTCTATGTCAATCTAGAACACATAGAAAACAATTATAAAATCTTTGAACTGAAAGCCATCTGTGGTGCGATAATAACCGTCAAACCTTCTATGAAGAAGAGTGGAATAATATAGAGTACTAGATACCAATACCATGGGCACACTAAGATATATTGCAGTAAACCATCCAAGCGCGTGAAATGCGGTGAGCCGCACAAAAATGAGCAAAATGTGTCCTCTGCGGCGGCGACCACCCGGCCAACTATAAAAGCTGCAAGGCCTATCAAGATCTCTTGTACTTAAGAAGTAAATCAGCCACACATTTCAACATAATTCTAATATCACAAGATCACGCCCTAATACCCTTCCGGAAACCCGTTTTATCCTAATACCCCTGAGACCATAAACAACAACTCAGAATACGCCTTATGCGCAGGAAACTTCTGAAATAACAGGAGTCGGTACAAAAAATAACTTCTCCGTGGATTACTCAACAGTTGACCTCCTTCTAATCAGCATTCAAAACCATGCTCGCCAAGAACTCCATGATGCTAAATTTACTAACAAGTCTTATCAACAAACATTAACAATGACTAATTATACAAGAATTGCAACCTGGAACGCAAATGGTCTTGTTAACTATGAACTTGAATTAATGGAATTTCTATAAACCCAAAAAATTAATAGTATGCTTATTTCGGAGCCTCGTTTTACCGACAAAACTAAAATTCAAATTTCAAACTATACCGTGTACAGTATCTGTGCATGGCGGCTCCGCAAGCCCTATTCGCAACAACATCTCACATCACAAGCTTCCTAAGTACCAAATAGTACACATAAAAGCTACTAGTGTAAAAATTAATGTCTTACATTGGAACTACAATGGAACAGCCATCTATTGCCTTCCTTACCATACAATATCGACAGATCAATTTAAAATCTTTTTCCAAATACTAGGCCGAAAATTTATTATATATAAACATACGCACTGGGATCTAAATTAATTACCACAAAAGGCAGCCACCTATTTCGAGCAATGAATGATAACAACTACATACATCTTCCAACTGATAAACTCATCTACTGGCCCTCTGATACGCAAAAAATCTCTGACCTGCTAAACTTTCCCATAGTAGCAGGAATCTCTGGAAACTACTTTCATGTCGAAAATAACTATGACCTCTCATCCGACCACTCAAGCGAACAAATCCTACTCTGTCCAGTCGACTAACAGACTGGGAGCAATTCAAGACTATATCCAAAAAACCTAAAGATTTACGCTTCAGTGTTTTACTGAATTTATTCAGAAAGCGTTATGGTTATTCACAACTAAATCCAATGTAATATAAGCAAAAACTAACCCCTCCAAATCTGTGAACTAATTACTGAGAAAAGACAGGCTAAAGGAAGATGGAGCAGATCTCATAATTTACAGATAATCGAATTTACAACAGATTGACCAGAAGATTCAGTAACCTACTGAAAGAACTTCAAAATTTTATTTCAAAACTACATTAGGACAGCTAAACAAAGAAGACCACTGCACAAAAATTTAAGTGTCCTCAAATTAACGTACCACCAATAAAAACAAGGTGGCACCTGGGCAATATTGAAAAATCCGAAGAATTCTTTCAATATCTCTCAGAAGTTTTCTTACCATCTGACAAAGTTCTAACTGTAAACTTTAAAGAAATAGCTAACTTCTTGGATATTCCTTGCCAGTTGTCACCACCAATCAAACCGTTTACCCCTAATGAAGTCAGTAATAGTTTTAAGGAATTAAGTAACCATAAAGCGTCAGGTTACGATTTAATAACAGCACAAATCCAAAAGCATCTGCTACAAAAGCTGTCGTTCTTCTGGCCACTATCTTTAACTCAGTCTGATTTACTTCCCCATACAATGGAAATACGCACAGGTTCTAGTGATACTCAAGCTGGATAAACAAACACACTTAACTAGTTATATAAACCGATCAGCTTGTTGCCCCTCCCTGGAAAACTATTTAAAAATCTTCTCCTAAGTAAACTACATTACTATTTAGACACGACAACCCTGATACCAAGTCATTAATTCGGATTCCACTCGACAGTTCAACAAGCACCGAATCTTAAATTTGATAGCTGTGTGCCTCGAGGAGAATAAGTTCTGCACCGCAGCCTTCCTGGACGTCAAACAGGCTTTCAACAAGGTGTGGTATGCCGGATTATTATATAATTAAAGCAACAATTACCAAGCACCTATTATCTTTTGATAAAATCATACCTTACCGCTTGCTACTATACCGTAAAACACAACAATCAACTCTCTACATATCACTCAATAAAAACAGATGTACCACAGAACAGTATCCTTGGTCCCTTCCTCTACACATCTGATATCCCAGAAACTAAAAATACCTCTATTGCTACATACGCTGACGATACTGCGATACTTTCCACACATTAAGACGCAGATGAAGCTACACTACATCTACCGACTCAGTGATTGGACCGAATTTTGGAGAATCAAGATAAACGAAAATAAATCTCTATAAGTAACATTTGCAACTAGAAAAATTACATTTTCTTCTATAACATTTAAGGGCATTCCACTGCTAGTTAAAATAGAGACTGAGTATGTTGGACTCCACCTAGACAGACAACATGGTCGCCACATCTTAGAGCAAAATAGAGGCAGATTGATCTAAAATTCAAGCAAATATATTGGCTGCTTGGACCTAAATCTAAGCTCTCAACTGAAGTTCTGCTATGTAGAACAATCCTTATGCCTATCTGGAGATATGATATCCAACTCTAAGGGGTGCTCTAGGGAAACAAATATAAATATTATATAACGAACACAAAGCAAAATTCTACAAGCCCTTGTAAATGCACCTTGGTTTGTAATTAACGAACCCTACACGAGGACCTCAACATATCGTGCCAAAAGATATAAATATCTGTAGAGGAGTAAGGCAAGACTAAAAAAGTTTAAGTTTTTTGACACATCAACGGATTTTGTAAGTTATCTTCGGCATGCAATGCTAATGATTATTGAAAAATTTACTGTATGTCGTCAACCAGCAGATAGCAAAGTAATTTAATAAAAAAAAATATAGTCCCTTAATTTAATCTTTTCAAATTCATATTTATTTGCAAAGCCCGCAATATTCTTTTTGTTGTAATAAAAAAGCGGTTAAGGCGGTTTTAATTTCGATTATTTATTTATTTTTTCAGGTCTTGTAGAGAAAATTTAGAAGATTAATTATGGAAAATAATAGAATTATATTTTGAAGATCAACTTCAATGTTAGAGATGCACCTTGTATTTCTATAACTAGACGCTTAGTAAGACGTTTTCGGCTACGTGACATATCAAGGAAGTATTGCAATTATTGAACAATATTGC
This sequence comes from Sinelater perroti, assembly GCA_036346155.1. Classification (NCBI taxonomy): domain Eukaryota; kingdom Metazoa; phylum Arthropoda; class Insecta; order Coleoptera; family Elateridae; genus Sinelater; species Sinelater perroti. The sequence continues at coordinate 14,406,900 of JARFIY010000285.1, forward strand.
CATATGGCTTTTCCGATGCCTATTCTTAATTACAAAAAAATGATGTGGTTCCAACAAGACGGAGTCATTGCACAAACTGTGCGAGCTACTATAGACCTTTTAGGAGAGATTTTTGACGAAAGGTTGATTTCAAGAAATTCTGCAATCCGATTGCCGGATTTAACAGATCTAGAATATTTTCTCTGAGACTACCTAAAGGATAGGTTTATATGAAAAAGCCGAGGGCCACTCAAAAGTTAAAAAACATTATTAGTGAAGAAATTAAAACGCTAACTCTTGGTATTCTAACTGAAGTAATGAAAAATACTCTAAAAAGAGCAAAACTTTGTTAAAGGGAGAAAATATTTTAAAATAGTTCATATCTTTTGTGCAACTCTGTAGAAAATCTCTTCCAGAAATTCTTATAACTTTCTAATTCATCCTTGTATTTTTCAAGTCCTTTTTTATTTTATAAAAATAGGCAGGCTTATTGTTCTTGTAGAACATAAAAAACTTTTTGTTAAAAAACGTAAAATATAGATGCAGCATAATATATTGCATATCAAATACACCATGCAAGCTCTATTTTAGACATCGCTGTTCTGCTAAAAGAGGCGCCTTTGCTGTTCAATGTTTGATATTAGCCAGGCGCCACCCCGCACATCAAACAACGAGTTTAATTTTGCTAAACTTCCTGTAATCACCGAGAGATAATTTTCCTGAATGAACCTTCTATTTTTACGCGCTTACTACTTTACGCGCGCAAAATTAGAACAGGCATGTGCTAGCGCTTCGCCTGATTCACGGTCGCTTCATTCTAAAAATCCGCCGGCTCAAAAGCCCCAATGATCCACGGCAAGGCCTGGCGAAAGGCGCGGGCTCCTTGGGCGAAACCCGCCGGCTATATTTTCCTAAAGTTTGGCAGCGAGCTAATTGCACGCATCGCAGGCGGCTCCAAACCGGGTGGTTTCGTAAGGAGTTTCGAACCGAGTAGTCCTGGCACGCGCCCTTGAGCAGATGTCGAAATCGAAATATGCGCGGCGGCACGCCGAAAATCATCTCGAACGAGGATAACGAGGTGCCAGAAATAAGGTGCAAACGGCTAGATCGCGAGCGCGCCGCGTAAGGACCTTCTGGTCTTGTCCTGCTGCAGACGACTGCGTATCCATCGCTGCTTCGTATTTATTAGCGTTTTGGCCCTCTAACAAGTTCTGAGACCCCATAATTCATCTTTAGGCTTATGAGGCTGCCATTAATTTTGGGTTTCGTAGCAACTCAAAGAGCCGACTGTGCGATCTTGATAGTGCCTGCAATTTGTAACAGTCTGCTAGATATTAGGTGTGTTGATTAATGTTGTGCATTTAACTAACATGTGTAATTTATATAGAAGACAGACGGAAAAAGCATACTGGAATGAAATAATAAGAAAGAATGCGATGATTTCTGTTCTACGTCGGTATGAAATACCGGAAGTTTTAAAAAGCACAATTAAATTTTAAAAAAAATCGCATTGCAGATAAAATAGACAAGTTTTTACAGAAAAATAAAAGTGCAGTATAAACATAACTTACTTATACAGAGTGATCCAAATTGGCCTTCAGGATGCTTTCATAAAATATTAGAACAATTTGAATTTTATTACTATTAGTGTTAAGTACAGATTTAGCAGTTACGTATCAAATATGATGTCTGTCAAAAACTCTCAACAACTGCACTGACAAGCAACCATTTTTTATCAAAGCTTTCTATAAAGCTTTCCCATAAATGCAGCTCCATTTTAGCTATTTCACGACTGATGTTTTTTTTTTGTATGCAAATAGATAGTTTAATTAGAAATGGCCAATCTGCGAAAGTGTGGCGAACAGTTAGACAAACGAAAACTTAAAGGACTAAAAACCCATTATACTGAGCTACTAGTAAAAAAGATGGGAAAATATATGCAGGATGAAATTCAAGACAACACAAACTTCAATAAAAGAATAGAAATAACAGAAAATGAAGTAAAATAAGCATTGCGACAGATTAAAAACTGTCAATCTCCGAGACCTAGAGGCTTTCCATTAGAATTAATTAAAAATAGAGATAACAATCAGGTGGCAATGATCTGTAAATTAATAAATAACTGTTGTGAAAAAAATTAAATTTTTCAGGAGTGGAAGGTTCACCACGTAACATTTTATTTAAAAAGAAAAATAGAAAAGATCCACTGTGTTACTGAGGAATAAGCGTGAAGAATGCATTTAGTAGATTGTTCAGTAGGTACTTCCAAAATAAACTGAAAAGTTGGGCAAAATTTTGGAAGGTCAGAACGGATTTACTCCCGGTCGCTCGTGTGTAGACAATATTTTTGTACTCTAACAGCTATTAGAAAAAATAAATGCCAATAGGCAAAAATACACCTTTCTTTTATAGATATGGAAAAGGCATATGATTGGGTCTTAAAAAAATTATGGAAAACCTTAGAAAAGATAGGAATTAGCACAGAATTGATCAACCTTATAAAGAAACTTTATAAATATAACGTTACTTACGCCAAAGCAGGAGAAAAACTAACAAATCCGATTGAAACAACAAATGGAAATTTAAACACTTTGGTACCACAATTAATCGAAAAGGTTTTGGAGAAGAAAAAATCAAAAGTAGAAAAATAATAGTAGACTTGAATTGTTCTGGTGGGACAACAATATCTCAAAGAAAAACAAACTAAGAATTGGTGAAGTAATGGTAGAGTAAGTACTGCGTTATGGTAGCTAAGTCTGGATTTTAGCGGCTGAAAATCCATCTTCAAAGAAGTGCGAGGGTATCGAGACGTGACAGAGTAGCAAATGAAAAGATAAGATGACTCGTGAAGATCTTTAAATGGTCGCCACTGAGTAAGAAAAAGAGGGGAAGACCACGCCGATCGTGGAATGAGAGTATCCGTAGGTATAAAAAGTAAGACAAATAAGAACTTAGAAGAAGATCAAGCAATGGACAGGGATGTTTGGAGGGCGAAAATAGACAGACGAGGTCTTGCTGTATGGAAATGCATGTACACTTATAACTGACAATATACTACACATTACAAAGTATAATTATTATAAGGCCCCTAAAAAGACAAACATTTATTATGACATTGTTTAACGAAAACAAATATCTAATAGCTAAACCAGAAGAAATAGCTAATGAGCGGATTAAATATGTTTAGGATTTGTATGATTACGAGGCGAACAGGGATACAAAATTAAATCAGATTCACACAAGTAGTCCAAATGCTACAAAACTTACTAAAACTGGGTCCGTCCGTCTGTCCGTCCGAGCAAAATCTCGAGAACGGCTGGGAATTTCCAAATTCTGTTTTCACCAATCGACAGGTGACCAGCACATATACTTGAGAGCAAAACAATCGACTCACTAACTGCATGCGCATTTTTAACTCCTATTTCAGTCTAAAGAAAATAAAAATACATTAACGTGCAAGGAGTATCTCTATTATTAAGCATTAAAAACTGTTGCTATTGCATTAATCGGATGACGCATTCAAAAAGATATGCATCACAAACGGGGTCTTTACGAATCTTGCTAATTAGAACACACGTGCGCTTGTAATCTGGTAATTTATCTCAGTCACTTATCCAAAGTTGACATAAATAAGTAAGTGAACTAAGCGCTCGAGTGATTCGCGAAAAAATAAATACCACAGCTATCGAAGCAGCCTAGGCAGTGGCAAATTGACTAAATCTGAGTTAATCAGCTGTATCGAGAGTGTAGCGTCGATACCGGAAAACCGGTGGCTATGCCCGCCGGCAAAGAGACTGCTGTAGACGCGTGACAACGACGAGAGACAATCGATTCTTGTCTCAATGTGCCCCAGAAATTGACATATGACTGGAGTTAATCTCAAGCACAAGCTGAGTGCGGTCAGAAGTGCAGTCGCCAGCGCTTGCGAGAAAAAGACTGAAGGAACCCAACCTGACCCCAAAAAGGCAGCTACAGGCCCCAAGCTGACTGCAGTACAAAAGCAAAGGCGACTGGAATTTGCTCGCGAATATTTCGATTGGAACTTCGGCTATTCACCGACAAGTCCAGGATATGCCTAGATGGCAACCACAGGAGACGTCGGGTTTGTAGAAGGCCAGGGGAGCGACTAGCTCATTGCTGTATTCAAGAAACTGTTGCATATGGAGGTGTGTGAATTTTAATGCACAAAAACTGAGTTGGCTTTTGTGCTTAGTGCAAGACGCGAAAGATGTTTAACAGCGGACCGATACATCAGGGACATTCTTAAGAAACATATTGTTCTATGTGCAGGATTTGCAGGTGAGGACTTCATGCGAGTGACCACTATCTACGTGGCTGACGTCGGTATATCGAAAATGGACTGGCTTCCGATTAACCCCGATTTGAATCCAATTGAACATGTTTGGGATAAGCTTAAGCAAAGAGTCCGGGCCAGAAATCTAGCACTAGGGAGTGTGACGGAACTGAGAGCGGCGTTGATTAAAGAATGAGAAGCAATCCCTAGAGACAGCATAGGAAAAGTCGTCCGATCCATGCGTAATCGTTTGAAAAGTGCAATTAAGGGTAAAGGTAGCAACATCGTTTAGTGAAAAAATTATTAAATTAATTTCACCTTAGGATTTTATTTGATTTTCTTTCATAATCACTTTTCTTCTTTTTAAATCTTTTGCGTTGCACATATTCTTACGCCCAGAACAGGTCCAATTCCAGTCGAAATGTTATTATTTGAAACCACAGTTTTTAATCTTTCAGTAACAGCACACTGAACTTTACTTGGAATTACACTTCATCGAAGTGAATACAAATTTTTTCAAAAATCGGGCATGTGACTGAGTCGATTGTTTTGCTTTCAAGTGTACATCTGTGACAAAATTTATAATTAATTCTGGAGTTTCTCTTTTTACATAGTACCTGTGACATATACTACAAAAATACTCTTTCGAACCCCCTCTCTAGCTCGACTACGGGCATATACGCTGGTTCATTTAATTCTGTCGCTTTTTTAACTATTTGCTGGATTATATAGATAATCCTCCCTTTGGGAATTTTTGTTTTTATATTTCGATGTAATAGTATTTCTCAGTTTTTCAGTTGCTATTTTTGTGGTTAGTTTTAATGTACAGTAGTGTTATCTTCGGTTTAATATCGGTATTGCTGTATCCACTCTCCAGTTCTTTGGTGCTTTGTCCTTGGAGAATATTTTTGTTAATTCTTTTATCAACATATCACCTCTATATTTCAATATATTTGTTATATCCTAGCAATTTCGTATTCCTGAATTTTTTACAGCTGTTTTAAATTTGTCTTTTGATATTTCTCATTCGTTATCAATTTTTACAAAATCCTCGATTCGATTCTGTTCTTCATATTCATTTACGTGCTATAGAGTCTTAAAGAAATCCGTCTATGTCTCCGCGACAATACTGTTTATCTCTGTTAATTTCTTTATTTCACCTGGTTTTGCGTACCATAAATATAAATACACATTGTCTTAGAGAATTTCTCCAAATAGTCTTTTTTATTTTTCTTATTGTTCTGTTGCTGTTGTTACGTATTTCTTGATATTCTGTATAGCTCTCTAATTTTCTGTTTGTGTTACATTATGTGTATGCCAGGGATTTTTATGATATAAGTTTTGGGTTACCTATTATTTTATTTTCTAATGCTTCTATATCTTTAATATTATTCTCTAATTCTTTTATGTTTTCTATAGTCTTCTTTCATATAATTGGTTAATCATATTGTCTTTTACGAGCTTCATTTTTAACTTATCTTCGAATGATTATTTGCGTTTGTGTACTTTTGTACGTTATATATAACGGCATTTTCTTTAACACTGATCGGTAATTACTGAGAGTAACTGGAAAATTTAATGTTACTATTAAACTTGTACTGGTTTTATGTTTCTGTTGCATGCAACATTATCAATTCTTTCCATCGATTTTTGTTTCGTTGTGTTGTACCGTGTGTTTTTATATTGTAAATCGAAGTAAAAACACATATTGCACATTCTAAAGTTATTTCACAGGCCTGAATTAGTAGTTTTTCATTTTTGTTGAGTGCATTTCCGTTGAAACGTCGCTTAAGCCCCACTATTGTGCTCTTTTCTATGCATGCAATCATATCCCCCTATACCAATCTTATATGTCTTCCTAGTTTGTCAATCTCAGTATTGAGCAATACATAGAATTTTCCTTTTTCTTATTTTGATTTTGTTTCTTGAATGGATAATTGATAATGAAAGTGATATATCTGTATCTTTAATTTTCTTACTAACAGTTAAAGTCCTAAAGAGATGAGGTTTATATTTGAGGTTGTGTTAAAATTTTTATATATTAAAAAAATTAAATATTCCTTCCCTATTCCCATTTTTTACTTTACTTTTTCATGTAAGATTACAAAATAAATTTTATTTTATCATTAACACATAAAAAAAAAAATCCAAATAATTGTAAATATGCCCTAACAAGATTGGGAAACCTAGGCGGCCATCTAGAGAACGCTGCCATCCTTAGAAAGTCGTTTAATTCTGCAGTGTCGGAGTTCTTACCAATAAGGTGGTCTATCTTGCTGAAATATAAAATTGTCAGAATTTTCTTTTAATTGCGAAAAGAATTATTGTACAAACATATCAAATTATGATACACCTGTAACAATATTCTCAATTAAAAAGAGCGCATACATTTTTGTTTTTGAGATTGGATAGAAGACGTTGAGTTTTGGAAAATCTTGTGTAAGTTCTACAGAAGCATATCGATTACCATTGTCTACAACAGTAATAAGTTACAAAAATAAGGTGAATAGCTTTCCAACAAACTTTTTTGTTGTTTACCAATAACAAACCACAACATTCGCTGATGATAACGCTATAATAGCAAGTAAACCCAAAAGTGGCACCCACATTTCTTCAAGAACACGTAAACAAAATTTAGTATTGGCTTAACCAATGGCGCATCTAAGCGAATAAACAAAAATTAGCACAATTTACCTTTACTCTGTATAATGAGATATTTGGTCACTTTTTAAATTAAATGATAAGCAAATACCGCAAGGTGAAACTGTGAAATACCTAAGACTTCACCTTGATCTCGTCTGACCCGAAAAACAGAGAAAGAGAAACCACTAGAAATCAAACTAAATAAATTTTATTGGCTGCTGAGACCAAACTCCAAGCTGTACATAGAAAAAATTGCGTATATATAAGGTGGTTAAAATATAACCGGGCGATCGTGGATAAACAAGCCGCACTACGCAACAGGTGAGTGACGTTAAGAGAGTAGAGCTACAACCTCCACCCTCCCTTCTGGTTGGGTTGTTAGAGTGATGAACGAACAGAAGGTACCGCAAAGCGTGAAACAACGCATTGTAATCAAATCCTTGTCGAAGGAAACGTCCTATTCGCTAAAATTTACCACAGACTCCAACAACAGTATCAAAAAGTGTTTCTTGTACAGACTCGCATGTTTAAGTGGTATAAATGTTTCAAAGAGGGCAAAGAGTGCGTGCAGAATAAACCGCATAATCATCGGCCGCAAACATTTGTCACCGAGTCTAACATTGATCGTAAAGATAATTATTATTAAGTAGTAGAGATTATTATTCGTGAAGATAAGTGTAGCACTATCAAAAAAATGTCTATCAGTGTTGGTAGTGTATCCTGAAAAAACACCTACACTACCTCAAGATGAATGCACGGTGCATACCATGCATTTTGACAGACGTGAACAAAATGGTGCCAGTCGTTTGTGTGGTACGGCCTCCCCAACCCCAACCCTACCATACTCGCCCGAGTATAAAAGCGAAAAATGCAGTCACTTAATTTTTTAGAACATTTTCTCTTGAAGATGTCCTCCGCAGTTGTGGACAAAACGTCAAGAGTTTCTGAACTCCGACCACGGCCTTATAACCCGACAAGCAACCACACGATGCACCATAACACCGGCCGTGAAAGCCTTCGCATCTATTTGTTTCTTACAGAAGTTTGAAAACAAAGGTAATGCATGTTTGAAATGATTAGCGATGAAAGGTGGGTCCCAGCAGTCATTATGAGAGTGGCGGCATACCAGTTCTTCCAAATTCAGAAAAGCGCAGAGCAGCAGTTTGGCAGGAAAAGTGATAGCAACGTTCATCTGGAACTGGAGGGAAGTTATTCATGTAGACTTTCTGAGAGATGCCAGAACAGTCAATGTAGCTTATTACTCAGATCTCCTGGCAGTAGATCGTGAATAACAAAAATTAAACCTTCTGTCATCCGATACGGTCCCAAATCACTCAACATTTCACCTGTTGAAAGGCTACATCAGACTTGAAAGCATGTTTGGAAACGACGCCATCATCCATACTGTTCAATCCGGATACAGTGCCCAACTTTGAAAGCAATCAGGATGTTTGCAGAACGTTGGAAAAAATGTGTTGGCTCCAGAGGGGAGTACGTTGAATACTGACATGTGCAAGTAAGTGTTAGACAATTAGGTTGTTTCTATAAAAAATTCAGTCCCGGTCATAGTTAAACCATCTTGTACAAATGTGTGTTCCAATAGCTATTAATTCAAATATTTAGGAATTGGAATGATTTCAAGTTAAAGTCCTGAACATAATCTAGCAAGACGAAATAAAACAATTCAGTAAAAAATACACCGATAGGGTTAATATTCACCCCAATTAACTTGCATTTAATCTACTTAGTGAAAAACGGACAAGTATAGACTAAACGTTACAAATCAACCAATTTAAAGTCTATAATTTATATAGGTATCTAAAATTTAAATTTTATATTAGATATACTATATATTTAATATTAGAGTCAAATACAGTTAATTTAGTTTAAGAATAATTTAATTTAGTATGTAATTATACCGTTACATTAGCCAAATAATCCAAAAAGATTAATGAAGCGGTGGAAGCTATTTGGCAACTTCCTGCAGGTTTGCTGATTTAATTGTTATTAATCAATTAATGTTGTTAAAAACTTGCAAAGCAGGTTAAAAATAAAATGGGAAAATACATTTACTAACCTGATTTATGTAAGCAATTTTCTATAAACATTTTGAAGACACAGTAAAACTTAATTACATTGTCTACATATATATTCTATGGCAAAATATATGTTTAAGATATACTACACAAAAGGTAACGCTTTTCATTAAAATTCCCTTATTTTGTTAAAGAAATTTATCATAAATATGTTTGCTTAAACCTTGCTTGCGCATTGGAGTTATACAAATTTACATATTTAACTCCATTAAAGCAACTGTGTTTTCATAATAAATTTTCATTAGTAACTAACAGCAAAATGTAAATAACATTTTAAATAAATAATACGCTTTTAATATGGTATAATAAGAAATTTATGCAGTAATATCCATTGCATCAAGCCAGAATCATGCCTTACTGCCTTATAAATGCAGCATAAAGCCCATCAAGCATGTTATTGCATCTCCTACATTATGCAACGACAACAGACATACCAAACAATTACACGACTAGATTAACCAAGCAAATGCCATAATAACGAATATCAAATTTATTGCTTGCCTTTATTTGAATGTAAAATTAAGTTCTGCTGCTTTATGTAAGATGAAAGGCTAAAATGCATCACGTAATTAAATTTATATGAGGTGTTATTAATTTAGGTTACAATCTACAGTTGATATTTTCTCATTCTAATGTCAGATAACCGTAATATGTTCTATCAAGGGTTATGCCCAGGTATTTTGGTGTTCTATTATGGGTAAGTATGGTGTTTTCAAATCTTATGTTGAGTTCTCTTTGGCGAGTTCCTTATTTGGGTGAAAGCAGGTAACTTCTGTTTTGGTGGCGTTAGGTTGGAGCCTCTACTTGCGGAAATATTATCCTACTATTTTTAGATCTGGCGTTAGGGTTCTTCTGACTGTTCGATAGAATTGCACCTTATTGTACCCAGTCATCAACGTAGCCAAACTTTCTTGATCTTGTTTCTGACATGTCTGCAATATACAGGCTAAAGAGAAGTAGAGCAAAGACTGATTCCTGTAGTAGCCCGTTTTTAGTTTTTTTGGGTAGTTGAAGTCGGGTTCCATAGCTACTTGAAACGCTCGTTTGCTTAGCATGCTGTCTACCAGTCGGGCTGTTAATTTTCAGGGGATTACACAAAGAGACTTGTGTCGTAGACAGCCGATACAGTTGAGATTTTAAGTGTTCTTTGAAATTCTGCTTCGATGTGGGTGGAGAGTGATAAAGGTTGATTTGCACAGCTTCTTTTTGACCGAAAGTCTGCTTGTTCAACCAGAATTGCTTCAAGCAATCTTGTGATAACTCTGTTATAAATAAGCTGTTTTAGTAGCTTATAAGTCACATATAGCAGAGCTATTAGTCTGTAGCTCTTGGGACTATCAGCTGGTTTGCTTGGTTTTAATATAGCGATTATCTTCGACCATTTAAATTCTTTTGGGATATTGCCAGTTTGCATGACATCTGTGAAAACTAGCCACAGTTTATTAGGAATTGAAAGTAGATATTGTCAAATCCTGGGGCTTTTGCTGGCTTAACATCCTTAAAACCATTTGAAACTTCTTTGCAAGTGTAGGATAAAGAATGTTCTGTTTCGGTGGCTTGAGCTTTTAGAGCTTTAAGTTCCCGTTTCACTTCAATTGTATGTTCCTTATCCTTTGGTGCTCTGGATGTGGCTACTACTGTGAAGCAACATCGTTTGAGCGGGCAGTGGTTTTTTGTCTTTGTCTGGAGACTCGGCTTCCTAGTTTCCTTAACAGTGCCCACGCTTGTCGATGTCTAAAAGTTCAGTCTTTCTACAGTTTCTGTCCACTTTTCCCATCTCACCGCATTTAGGCTATGAAGTAGCCCGTCTTGGTTATTTGAGTAAAGGTAAACAGCGTGTATCGGAGGAAGATACGGGATAAATTGAAAGAGTTTAAAGCGTAGCCTAATGAGATCAACCCATAGAATAAACAGAAAACCTGGACAGCCACATACAACTGTCTGGTGCTTGTTGAGGTGCTGTTAAATATTTAAACCATACCACCCACAACTGGTACAGGCTCTTTACACAAACGACTAGCAAAGCGTGTTGAATTTTCTAATTTATACTTGAAGACATATAAGATGACACTTTTCTATTGCCTTTAATTTTTAGTAACGGTTAATTTTTTCTAAGTAAAAAAGTGTCCCGGCATAATATTCGGATAGAGAGGCTACAAAGTTCTGATGCAACACTTAAACACGAGAAGGGCTCTTCTAAAGTTAATATGTTCTGTGCCGAATTGAGAACAAATATTTAAGGATCTTTTTTTTTTTGGTAATTTAGTTACTAGGGTAACGTATCTCGCGATGTTGCGAAACTGGCTTCTTCATTAAAGGAATGGAGATTCAGAAAACTTTATTATCCAAAAGGACGGAACTCCTCTGTGATTGGGGTATTTAATGTTTTCTCAATGAATTTCTATTTTAACGACAGATAGGTTATATTTTAGCCCCCGAGATTTCTTAGTCTTACACCTTGCGTCCTTTTCTGGGGATTTTCGTAAAAGAAGCAATTTATGCATCATATCTACGAACAATTCTAGACGACTTCAGAAACTGTATAACAGCTACGGGCGTACTCAGTGATGCAAGACAATATTCATGATGTGTGAAATGAATTGTGCTACCGTCTAGATGTTATCCATGCAACCATGAAAGGGGCACATTGAACATTTGTAAACTTGAATGCGAGTACAGTCAAACGTAATTTATATCACATTTGTCATTAGTCCTAATTTTGAATTGTAGACTTACAAAGTTAAGTTTATAGTTTTGAGTCTCCTTGTACCTTATAACAAAATTACAATTAAAATTTTTCTTTTAATTAAAATTAAATTTTGTTTACTAAAAAGCCTTACATCTGCTCAAGGGCTGTGTATAGACAGCAGTAGTTTCTCTCGTAATTTACAACATATCCCTTGCCAAGTGTAATTTGGGCTTTTTAATATTTTTGTTTGTTAACGTGATTGTAAAACAATGAATATTTTATTATCTCTTATTTATTTGTTGTTAAAATAAAGCTTAGTAGGTCAAGTTTATGTAGACGGAAGTATTCCAAAATTAGGTTCTTAGTGTACATTAGCGAAAATAGAGTTTGAATTTTGCAACAGGAAAATAAGCGCCACAACATTTAGTGCTAATTTTAATTGAGCGAGTTTTGATAATAGAAATAATAGAAATAATAGAAATATTTCAAAATTAAATTAATAAGCAGTTAGTATTTAGTTATATAAGATGTTTTTTAGGCATACTAAATAAATTATATAACCATCAAACACTCTTATTGAAATTTCTTTTTTAGTATGTATCATAATGTTTAGTTATTGACGTTTTGATATATGAATTGTCATTTCGCTGCTTTTACAGCATACTTTGCATAGATGTAAAACGACGTTATTTGCATATGCAAATATGTCTGATGTAACATTTAGAATTAAAAGCTTTATGCAAATATAGTGTTTATTATGTTTTATTAAGAATTTTATTTGATATTGTCGTATTTTAACTGTTAACTATATACATAATATTTCATATTGAGTTTGGATCAATTTAGAGATAGGATTTATGTTTGTTTAATCATTTTAACAAATAAAATTATTTAAATATATTTACAAACAAAAATGACAAATTCAACTGCTTATATTTGATTTTAATAATTTGATTTCCAGTAAAGTAAAAGTTTGTTGCGGAAGAACAATAGTCTCCTTATTGAAGAGAAATTTATGTCCTGCGTCCTACACGGAAGAAACAAATGACGTCAAAAGAGAAGTACCATTTATGGGTTGTCTGAAATAATACATGACGATGTTTATTACTTGAATACTACAATTATTTTGATGTCAAATGATTAATGTTTTTTGAATTTAGCACTCTGTGCTCCAAACTACTTATATTGTTTTACTGTTTAACATATACAGTAGTAAATGCCAAATTTACAATTTCAACTGTTTGTGACATCATATACATATATCGCAGGTAATTTCAGAAGTTTTCTAGAATTTTTTACTGTTTACATTTGATTTGAGTTATCGTAACGTATATAACCTTATACCTACTTTTAAAAACCTTGCAAGATAATGTTATTTTAAACATTAAAAATAACGCTGTACTTACTAGCCGAAAGACGAACAACCTTATCGAGTAGTCATTAGACAGCTGCCCAATTCAGTATCTACTGAAGAAATTAAATGGGAACAAAATGAGCATAATTTGTATTATTCTATATGTAACTAGCATCCTATTAATAAACATACAAATATGAAATGAAAACTCTGTTCAATGGTAAATTAAAGGTTGAAGCACCCCCTAAAAAGACACGAATCGCTAAATGCACTAAATGTTAGACCAACGGGCATTTCAAAACCTACTGTACCAAATAATATATGTGTCGTCAAATCTGTAAATCAGAACGATACAAAAATATGTACAAAGTTCAAAATCTTATTAGCTAAGTCTACAATATGTGAGAGCAATAATTCCCGTGAATTAAAAATGTTTTGCTTATCAAAGTCTGATATGTACTAGAAGTAAAGTTTACAAAGAACCAACGTTTAGCGTACACGCCAGCTGCTATTTCTCTTCCAACAAACGTCCTGTCAATACTATAAATCTACCAACACGTAATTTAGATTATGCTCAAGCTGTACAATCCCGCATTTCCTCAAACAACGCTGATGAACAGCAGGTTAATGTAAAAAAACTACTTTCCTCACTAAATTTAAAAATGTAGTTGCACAAATAATTAATCAGAATAGGATTATGATCAATCTACTGTCAATTTTACTTATAAAAGTGACACCATAATGGCAATATATTGCATATTGTTATATGAAAAACAAATAAATCATAAACAAAAATTGCTCACTTTCCCATTTTACATCTATCTATACATTTGAACAGAAAATAAACAAAGAAATTTGGTGTGGTTCTCGGCCCTTGATTAACACGAGGAGGTTTGTGTGTTGTAGACTAAGACAGCCTGTACATTTGAACGGAACATACAAAAAGACGGCTGACATGAAATTGGGCGTGCCGCGCTCTGAGCACTTAATTGACACGAGGAGGTTCGTGCACCCACGCAAGGCCGTTCTCGCTCCTTGCCGAATAGCTGGGCGGCCGAACAAAAAAGCGCGTCTGCCACGGCCATTTGGAGTGCTTCCCCCGAGCGAAGTTTTGATTGTAAGCGCTCATTCATAATAAATGTAAGCATGAACCTCCCATAAGAAATATGTATAATGCACGTAAGCCTTATGTAAACATTTGAAAGTCGTGCATGCCTAATCACAGTAGCAGCAGCAAAGTCCTTTCAGGCATTTTGCATAATTATGTTGCCTTTGTACCTGTTATCCCTTTTATAGAGTAGGAACATATGCATATTTACTAACTTAATTAATAGTTCTCTATCATTTGTAAAAACAAAACCAGAATGTCGACAATACTAAAGTTATGTTATGCAATTTTAAAATCAAAATATTCTATTATTGCTGCCAACATTAATCTAGAAAAAAATTAAAAATTACTGCAAATGAACGTAAGAAATAGATATAGTTGAATCGATTTCAAATTTTCGTATTTCTCATGTTTGAATATAAAACGTAAACATTACGGAAGTCCATTATGAATGGGCGGTAAGATAATTGTTCCACGTTTTCAATCCAATTAAAAATTCATACCTCCCCACATTGCAAAAATTTAAAAAAAGGCGGATGAAAAATTGTTAACCTAGGACGCCAAAAATTGAGATAACGTTAGTATCAGAAACGCATTTTACGAAACCAACTGTATTTAGCATTTTAAACTACTTCACCTATACTACAAAGAGCATGCAGAAACCACAGACATCACGAAATCTATCTCTCATTGTCAATTGAATTCCTTTCAAATTATTGACTCACAATTATTTCCCTCTCTTACATTCCATATCTTCTGACTATGATAAATTCTTTCATTACGTTGAGCACCAGCTGGAGAGCTTTCCTACCGACCCTAACAAAATTACCGAATTACTCAACTTTTGCCGATCACATACATACTATATATATATATACACACACACACACACACAAACACATAAGCCTTGCTAATCCTAACTTGGGTAGGATTAATTTCCGTTTCTTCTTTTATTTTGTTAATTGTTTGCTTGTTTTAGCTTATTCTACTAGCCTTAACCATTCTTTTCTCTTTCTGCAGTTGTCTTTTCAATTCTTTATTCCTAGCTTCTTTAAGTCTTCTTTTAAATCATCGAGCCATGTCGGACTGTATCTTTCTCCTTGTCTTGTTTCCATCAGTGTCCATTCTGTTATTATTCTTAATGTTCTTTTTTTGTCTGCTTTCATTACATGCCCTATTTTATTCTTTGCAATTTTATGTATGTAACAATATCCTCCCCTTCTATTTGCTCCTTGAGTTCAAATTTCATTCTCGTTCTAAATTCGTCTTTTTCTGTCCGTACTGGCTCCATTATTCTTCGTATACTTTCAGATCTCCCTCTTGTTTTTTAGTTAAGGTTCATATTTTTACTCCATATGTCACTACTGGTCTAATAATAGTTTTATATAGTTGTACCTTTACTTTGTTATTCGGATATTTTAATTTTAAATAAATTTGGTTTGTGTAAAATACCTTTAACCTGTTTGCGTTTTTGTTTTGATTTTTCAGTTCCACATATTATATAGAATAGTTAGCAATATAATTATGTTATGCTAAACTTAAGCATCAGGTCTGTTAATAAAAAACTCATTTCTCGTCTTACAACGAAGAGAATTAAGTAGAATAAGTTACAACAATATTATAAGACCAAAATAAACCTCCAACTGTGTATAAAAGAACTTGAAGATCTATATCAGACGGTCTAGTACCTTGTAACACTTATTCATAAAACGGTGTGGAAAGCTAATTATTACCAAGCCAGCTGTGTACAACAAATTGCTTACACCTCCTCTAAATCAAATAAATTTTATCCGATGAACGACAATTTAGAGCACAGTATTATAGAATTCGTAATGCTGCTGATAACCACAATTATAACTGACTTAATAGTCTATGCCGTGCAGTTTTAGAAGACGACCAGAACGTTAACTTTAATTACTACCTTATAAATCTTACGCAAAAAGATCATACCCCCTTTAAGGTTATAATCTCCTATACAAAATCTTGCTTGTGTTAGATTAAGTTATTGAAGCTGTGTGTCTGGTATTTTTCCCTATCAAATCCTTTTGATCTGACTAGATACGATATAAGCTATTAAAATTAAAGGAAAATAAAACCTAAGATTATGATGTTATAACTGGATTACTACCGAAGATGCTACGAAAAAACCACCGTTTTGCTCATAACTATAATCGTATCCGCAGTGTCTCGCGTTACTCTATTTTGTGTGCACGAAAATACTGGTCTTTCAAATCCGAGAAAGCATCAAAATGGGTAACTTTTTTAGACTTGTGCCCTTACTTGGTAAAGTCTAAAACTTTTTTTTTAAGAGACTAAATATATTTATGTCCAATTATCTGTTTAGGTTTGAAGACCATTATTCGACGACAGAACAGTCTCGTTAATAGTACGAAGTCGAAGAAACTATTGCCCAATTTTGTTTGTTTCTTGACGTAGCTGAGATTTAGCATAGTGGACAGATATTTATCATAAAATACAATATTATCTACACCGCTGACTTATTATCATAGAATTTGCAAGCCCAAAACGCCACTTTAACCTTGCAAATGAATGGCTTGGTAAATGGTGCATCAAAATCAACCATATTAAGTCAGTACAAGTGACGTTTATCACGTGATTTAATGCCTGTTACTATAAACCATGTGCTGATATTTGTTATAACTGCAACAAAATACCTAGGATTGCACGTGGGAAAACCATATCCACGCTAAACTAATGTTTTGTCAAATGTATTGCGTTATCGAGGAAATCTAAGTTATCCTTAAAAACACTATTGCTTTATAAAACAATGCTAAAATTGATTTGAACTTATGGAATGGAACTTTAGGTCCAACGTGTATGAAATTGATGAAACAGTTCCACTCCAAAACACAAAATAGTCGACGTTGGTCTTTAACCTCACAATAGGCTCCAGGAATATCACAATGCACTGATCCAGCAATTATCCAATGCCCATCAGCCTTTTAGAAGATTTAATAGACGCTGACCTGATGACTTATAAACCTCCTATTATAAATAGAGTAATATGGGAGTATCACTGCTCAATATTTTTTCCTTAAATTATTTACGTTTGTTATTGTATTTACTAAATAATTATTTGTAAAATAACATGTAAATAAATACTACAAATAAATATAAATATACATCAAGCAATGAAACAATATGTGTGAGATTTTCCTAAGGTTTATGTACTCTACGAAAGTTATACCTTTTTGTTGGCAACAACGCAACCACTCGATCTACACCTAATTTTGGTATATGGGGAACACTGTATTTGAGTTGAATTTGTTGAATCAAATTTTTAAAGGAAACAGATATTTACGATAAATTGAAAATCAATAGTCTCTTCAATGTTTTTAACAGCCAGGTTGTTAATAGAGTTGACAATATCATTAACCATTATTATGGTCAGATATCGTGTCGCTAAAAAATAATCTTGCTAACACGATTACGAAGGAAGGTTCAGCTCTGGTAGTAAGTAAATATTTGTTCGTTAGACTGAAGATTATTTTTAAAGGTGAGTATTTCAAAAGTGATTATGAAAATTGTTAGTCTTTCTTATTTTAGACTTTCCAAATTTTGATTTTCAAATATAATTTGTTATGGTTACAAAAGGTTCGATAAATTGGAGAAGATTAATAAAAATAAGTGCAGAAGTACTAAATATTGATTATAACTTCCATTCCCTGAAAAGTATGTTTCCATTTTTTAATTGCTTAGAACGCTGTGGTGTAATTTTTGGGTTAGAAGACTTTTTCCTACTTATTCCGACTTTGTTTTATTACAAGAAAATTTCTTTGCAAACGCAGTTCTTTAGTAATTTGCGGAAAATTTTTATTTTACGCTATAGAAAATTATGGAGAAATTATTCTAAATACAATAATAAATCTTTGTTAATTTCACAACTGTAACATTAGTTTTTTATTTGTATTACTATTTCACCAAAAATGTTCTTGAACAAGGGGTTGCCCCCTAAAAAGCGTCCTAGGCTGACAATTTTTCACCCTTTTTTCCTCAAATTTTTGCAATGTGGGAACGTATAAATTTTTTAATTGGATCGGATTTTTCCCTGGAACAATTTAACTTAACTCCCATTGATAATAGACGTAATCATAAATCGCCACGCAAAGTTGAACCAATGCAAAGTTTATGCGCTCGTTCATAATGCACTCCCATAATTTTTACGTTTTACGTTCATACGCAAGAAATCGGTTCAGCTTTACGTATTTCTTACATTTCCAGTAATTTTTAATTTTTCTCTAGATTAATGTTGGTAGCAGTAACACAATGTTCGTATTGATTCTGAAATTGCATAACGTAGCTTTATTATTGTCAACATTTTGGCTTCGTTTTTACAACGAATAGGAAACTATTAATAAAGTTAGTAAATATGCATCTGTTTCTACACCATAAAAGAGATTACAGATACAAAGGCAACCTAATTATGCAAAATGCCTGGAAGCATACTGCCGCCGCTACTTTGATTGGACATACTTAAGGTTTACATGCATTGTACATGAGCGGCTTATGCTTATGTTCATTATAAATGGGCGCTTACCTCCGCGAACCTTTGCTCGGAGAAACCAAATGAAATGGCCTTCGCAGACACGCTTTTTCTGTATGCCAATGCCGTGGCCGCCCAGAGGAGCGAGAGCAGCCGCGACGTGCGTGTAAATTAAGCGCTTAGAGCGCGGCATGTTAAATTTTATGTTAGTTGTCTTTGTCCGTTCAAATGTATAGGCTAACTTTGTTTACTACGCACGGATCTCGAAGTGTAAATCAAGGTCATAGGGCACGCCACAATTCTTTGTTTAGTTTCTGTTCAAATATATAGATAGATTTGTAATGATTTTTTTTATTATTTGGCATTTTGATAGTCATTTATATTAGGATGTTATTTAACATCACTTGAGCATGAAAAATTAAAAATTATTTCAAATAAATATATCCAGAGCTCTAGAATTTAAAATATTTTCTAATTGTGCGTCTGCAATCCTGTATCAATGTTATAGTAAAAATAATACAGCCATAAAATGTTATACTTCCAAACCACACTAGGTGTCAGCATTGATCAGTGAAGGCCTTAAGTTTGTTTTTAGTAGTATGGGTGATGTCGTTTTTTTCGTGGATGAGTAAAATAGATAAGGGGCTGTTTGTTAATCCTTCAACGGTTTTTATATGAAATTGATCCATCTTTTCAAAGATTTATATTTTTTCCCCTGATTGCCCCGACGGTGGTCTTGACTTTGACAGCCAATTTATTGTCTGTGCTGTCAAATAAAATGCGCAAGACGTTCAACTTGGTGCTTCTTTAGAAGAAAGGCTCGTTCTTCGCCAAAGTTAATTATAGAGATGGATATTTTGAAATACACACTAACGGTATATTTTTCCCACAATTCTATAAATGTTGGCCACACCTTTATTTAACACATTGGGGGATAATATAGCTTTTGAATTAAACGTGTGTGAAACTATGATAGTAGTGACAATGTTTCCTTTTTCTAAGATTATTGCTTGGTTGTGGAACTTGTAGAATATGTAGCAGGTGAAACACTACTTTACTAACTTGTTTTATCAAAAATTATTGTTTCTTGAGGCAAGGTTATTTTTAACCAAGTCACCACTGAAAGTGTCCAGTGCTCCTCGTAACGCTGCATATCCTAGCGACTGGCTTGCTGGTTGAAATACATTTATAGGAAAGGGTTTAAATGCCAACGGTGTTATCGTTTCGTTTTAAATAACAGTAAAATTTCTGTCAAAACTGAAGGACGTTTTGCGCAATCGTTAAAATTTTCTCCTTCATTGGATGCCCCACCCAAGTAGTTTTTTTGAAATTCCAGAGAATAAAATTTTTTACTAATAGCAGCGATACTTTTATTTACGTACTAAGAGATGTGGAGTGCTCTAAGTGATATAATTTAGGAAATGCACTCAATACGATCAGCTGTTTGCGTTTTTTAATACAATCGTTAGTTATTATTTTAATTCTGCTTATACACTATCGATCTGACAAGAAGAGCTAAAAAAATAATTGTAAAATACAACATTGCTTTATTATGTTTATGTTACATCTATGAAGCACGAGCTAGACAAGGTCAACCAGCACTTTCCCTAAAAACTACTGTTATATTAGCTTTCTAGAGGCAATAAAAAATATAGGTGTATAAATAAGTTCTCAGCTTTTTTCTGCAAAATTAAAGTTTTATTTAAAAACAAACAAAAAAAGCTTAAGTATCAAAGTATTCTACGTTGGCATCGATGACCTTTTGCCATCTTTCGGGTAGCTTGAGAATTCCCTGGTGATAGAAGCTCACCGGCTTCGAGACAATAAGGTTATCGATGCATTTTCGGACTTCTTCTGTTTTGAAGTGCGTATCAGCCAAGTGATGCTGTAACGACCGGAATAAATGATAATCGGAAGGGGCCATGTCTGGCCTATACGCCGCATGTGGAAGAAGTTCCCAGCCTAACGCGTCTGCAGCTCATCTGCGTCAAATGTTTGAGGGCGTCCAGCGCGTGGTTGATCTTCAAGACTAAACTCTCCTCCGCAAAATTTTTGGTGCCACTTTTTGCACGTTGCGTGACCTACAGAATTCTCACCATATGCAGCACAAATCATTTTGGTGGCTTCAGCAGCGTTTTTCTTAAGATGAAAGCGGATAGAAAATCGAATATGCTCTTGTGATTGCCATCGTGAACACAGCTGATTATTGAAGTTATGTGCATCAAACGCCAAATTGCATGATGTTTCGAAAGACCAAATGTCATTGCTTTAAAACCGCAAGAGGGCAGACTAATACGTTACATGTAAACGGTGATTTGCGTCCTGTGAAATCTAAAGCTGAGAACTTATTTATACACCTATTATATGAATGTGCCTTAAGAGATAGTATAAACAGTTATATAATATAATAATAGCAGAGGCCATAACTGATACTTTCAACATGAAAAATCTTGACATAGTTGTCGTTTCCTTAAGGAAAGAAACTTTTGTGTTAAGCAAAAGTAGACTCCCCGAAAAAACTGTTAACAGCGGAAATACCGCAATTCAAATCGATTACCAAGAGCACAAGAATGGTATCGCCCACATCGCCCAAATCGTAAACTTGTCGCAGGAAGCAATAAATTATGTAACTTAGGAATTTGAATAATTTTTATGGTAAACAGTCGTCAATTATTCAAAAAAATGTGGAAATGTTAAACAAAGTAAAGCCATATATAATAAAACACTTAAAAATAATCTTCTATAATATTGAAACATTTTATGCATCATCCTCATCATTTCTAATTAAGGCTAATAACACTCCAAATTATTACTTTTTAACTTATTTTTAAATACTGTACCATTAATATTATTTACGAGGCTCTTTGCTTCTTTTCAAGTTACTGTTTGAGGTGGGGCAAATTTTGAAAAGAAATTGCTTCGTACACTACATTTTATTAAAATTGTAACACTTCGAAAAAAGTGCAAATTGATAACTAAAATTTATTTATTTATTTAGTAGCATAAAACAACTAATAATTAAATTTACAAAACAGTTGCCCATTAAACATTTACAAGTATTTAATCATGTATGATTCCACCTCGGTCTCTTGTGACTGCCTTCATTCTTCTGGAATCAAGTCAAATAATAAAAGAACGGTGTCTTGATGGACTGCATTCCATTTATTATTGATAAGCTCCTACAATTCAGCCCAATTCCTTGAAGGTCGCAGATATAGCTGTACCCTTCGCGCAATGATATTCCAAACATTTTTAATCGGCAAAAGATCAGGCGATAGGAATAGTAATGGGAGAGTTTTCACTTTTCTAAAGTGTTAGTGCTACATGTGATTGGAACTTATCTTGCCGAAAGATTGCTTGAGGTGGATTCTGAAGAAAAGTAAGACCGGTAAGACCGCTTCTATGTAGGTCTGACCAGTAATGTTGCCTCTAACTCTGACCTTCTACCATAAGTAATTATTTATGTCATAATACGTATCGTTGGTGTTGTAAGCCTAGTAAAAATGCAATTTTCTTACTACTTTCCACGTCTATAGCCTGATTTTTTTTTATTCAAACAAAATCAAAATTTATCAAAAAAGACGATGTGTCCACAGACACCGTTCCGTTGCCCATTCTAACCTTCGTTGCTGGTGTAGAAAAGTTAGTGGTAGTTGCAGAAAAGAACGTTGTGCTGTTAATAACGTTGAACAAAGAAGATAGACAATCAGTACCGTGCAATATTCCATTATTGTTGCTCTAGGGCCGCAAGCATTTAAAGATGTTGATTCTCTCTATTGGTTGTCCTGGGTACTGCTTCAGACTTCCATCTTTGTGAATGAGTACCTTCTTAGATTTATTGGTTTTATGTTTTCGCCACATTAGTGAGATGGCAGTTAATTATCCAGCTCATTTCTTGTAAAAAATCCTTTTAGGTAGACTAAGAATACGTTTTCTTTTGCAAGTGTATGCAAAAGCTGACAAATTTTGGGAAAGATTTTGAGAATCTTGATGCTGATTTTTTTGTATGTAAGGCTATAGGGCACAGGTAAAAAGTAAATTGTAGTTTGGCATTTAGCTCGTGTTTTTCAGAGATTTTTAATTTTAAATAGACGAAAAAGTAAAAGTTTGGTAATTTTTACTACCAAACAAGCATTAGGAAACAAACTGACTTTACATAAATATAGCTTATGGGTATAGGTCTTCAAAAATTTTCTAATACGTCACGTGTATTGTAAGTGCCAGAAAAAAATTGTCCAAAAACATAAAAATTGGTATATTTGGAAATTTTTTTCTACAAAAATTGAGTTATAATTATGTGTCTTTGGTTTCAGTAACCCTTTGTTTCATAAAATAAATTTCATATATGTATACCTTCCGTAACAAGCAAAAGAATTTTTTGAAAATTAAAAAACTGAAAAATTACGAATTTTGTATAACTCGTTAAAGTTACTCCTCTGGCCGAATTGACAGTTGATCATGATATGATACACCAACATTTACAAATTTTCATTGTTGTAGAAATTATTTTTTAATGTATACTTTTGACATACATTAATCGATGTCAAAAATGCAGTGACTCAAAAATTTTAAAACGAGATGTATAGACAACTTAGCACGAGCAATAAAAAAAACTTTCGTGGCCCAAGTCTGTAAACCCTACCGTTTAGCCAGAAATATCAGTCAAGTTTATATAGACTTCAATAAAAAAAATTAAATTTATTGATTCAATTATAAATAAGTTGAAGGAGATAATAACAATAAAAATGAGATGATAATCTCCGGCTGAAGCCCTAACTCACAAAAGTAAATTTCACTATTGAGGTGTGGGTGTGCGTTTAAACTTAACGCCACTAAATAACCATTAAACAGTTTTTGTCTCTTTGGTGGAAAAATAAACATTGACATTGTTTATTAGATTGCGATGACCTTAAATATGCTGTTTTAAAATTAGCCTTAAATATTTTAATATAACGTAGTGTTTTCCACAAAATTCTGAAGCGCCAAGTAGAGATCGATGAAAATAGCTTCTTAAATAGAATATAAATTGGGGAGTTCTAAAGTACCCAAATATTTTTCTGAAAAAGTACTTACTCAAGATAGTTAAAACTTTGTTATTTCTCAACGTAATCTCCGCCTAGACGTACATTTTTCACGACGCCGTCGCCATGATTTTATGGCTGCTGAAGACACTTCTTTAGTGGTGAGTTTTGCTTCCTGAAAAATCGCGAATAAACATAAGCGGCCACGGAGATTATCCTTTGCTGGTCAGAAATTCATGATGGCATCAAACTTTACTACCGGTTGGTCGGTCAGCATTCGGGGGACCCACCTTAAAAAATTCCGCCTTTTAGGTCATCATGCAAAATACAGAGCCTAGGGAAATGCCAAGTCGAAAAGCAATATTTCGCACACAATCAATCGAAGATCTCCATAGCAACTTGCTCCACTGGCTCAATCATGATTTCGGTTTGGGTTATTTGTGGCCAAGGCTGCTTCGGTTCCTTTTAACCCAACAATTGGCCTTCTTTAAACTATCGCACTCACAAACGCACTTTTTTAACGCCAAAAATGCCTTCACAGCATGAACTCACTCAATTGGCCATAAATTTACACTTTGTTCTTGAACACTAAAGGTCGGCATTTGAAGTATGCGAAACAACACTCACTACAATGGCGGTAATTCGACCTGTGTACATTATATGGTGCTGCTTGCTTTTACTACTGAGAAAAAAATTTGAATACCTAAGAACTTAAACGCACCTCGTATCTCACTTTCCGTGGGGACCTCTTTGTTCCATAGCTCACGCTAGTGTTTTGAGTGAAATTTTCACTGTACTACCAGGGAAAGCTTTAGTTAGTTTAAGTGTCTCCTATATGTTAGAGGAGGTAAAATAATTGGCATTCTTCAAATGGCCCTGTGTTTTTGAATAAAAATATATGCTTATAATTTTCTTCTTTGATTTTTGCACCTCCCAAATGACTTGATGGTAACAAAAACCGAAAATCGTTCTTTGGGAGCAGTTTAAAGGTTAATTTGAAATATTTAGTTCCGTTGTTTATAAAGTATCTTAAAAGCTTTCTAATAGCAAACGAAAAAAATAGGCTTAAGAAAGGCTACCAGTCTTCTCAAAGTATAGACATTTTGGTAATTTATAAACTGCTATTTTTGTCTTCATTCGATAACCTTCTGCAATATTAGCTTTCAAAAGAGTTAATTTATCTCCTTACGGAATCTGGACTGTACCGTTTCTAGAGTTGTTTGCTGTACTCATATAATAGTACTTAAGCGCTTTGCGACTAAAAGATCGTATTAAAGTGAAATATTATGACAAAATCCCGGGGATTAAACATTGTTGGTCCACCAAAAGACGTGGGACTTTTGGTACCCCGCGCAACGAGCATTGCCATTTTTTAAATTTTGTATCCGCTCTATACATAGCGGCGGGATTTTTCTCGAAATAGATTCCACATTTATAGAGCCGAAAGCGAACAGGAACGCGCGTTTATCCCGCTTGCAGTCTTCCGAGAAATTGCTTTGTCCCCTTATTATTCACGCAAATTGCTCGTGGGATAGCGAATTCCGCCCCCCTGAATCAGAGGCTGTTGGGAAACCACCGATTAAAATAGGACGCCGCCTTTATTTGCAAAAGACAAAACTGCCGACTGCGTGCGTTCGGTCACTGCATCAAAAATAGAAGGGAAAACGATAGTAATTGCAAAGGTGCACGGCGTCGCGGCTCGGAGAATACCTGGCGAGCGCAGACGTCATGGAATTTTGATTTTCGGCCGCGCTCCGCGGGCTGATGAATATTGAAGCGGCCCCGCAGCAATTGGGGATCAATGATTTATTATTCTAGTTGGCTTATTTCGCGTGGGAGGGCCCGCTTTTGTGTTGGATCATAAAAATTCGCCCTGCAAAATATAATAAAATGTTGCATGTATAATTTATCCTAAATAATAAAGATTCATGCCTGAAATCATATCTAGACATGTTCAAAAAAATAATTGTGAGCCTCATCAATCACATATATCAGCTTTTTTATCCGTTAATATTATTTTTTAGATATACACATAAAAAAATATTTAATGTTCTTTTCTGTAATATTTTAATGATGAATTATGAGTAATAATTCATTGAAATGTCAAAACATAAGATTATAAATTTGACTTTGAGTTCAGAGGCCGATAAATGCTTTTGGCACCTTCTTCTTCTTCTTCTTCTTAGATTTGTATTTTGTTGACAACAGCTTTAAATAATTCATTAGTACTACAGCCATATCGTTCTTTTAAGTTTTGTATCCCAGATGTCCTTCTTTGGTCTACGTTTCTTAGACCTCTTATTCTTCCCTGTATTATTAGCCTCAGCAATGTGTACTTTGCACCTCTTAATATGTAGCCCAGATACTCCAATTTCTTCTTCTTAATTGTGTATATTACTTCACATTCCTTTACGATTTACGTAGCACTTCCATGTTAGTTATTTTTTCTGTCTACGTTCTTCTCTATATTCTTTCATAGCATCAAATTTCAAAAGCCTGAAAGTTCTTAATATTTGTTTGCTTCAATGTTTACGCCTCTGAACCGTATAGCAATGTGGAAAAATTCGAGCATCTTAACATATGTATTAGAGAGTCTAAGTATCTCGGCAGCACAGAATCTTTTCAACTTTATAAACCCTCTATTCTTGTTTTAATTTCTTTAGTTTGATTCCTAGTTCCTATAATCTTTTCAATTCGTGTATTAGAAAGTTGTTAACATTTAGTTTTAGTTTTTTTAGTTTTTAGTGCCCCTGGCTGCTAATTTTTCGTCAGCCTTTCCACAAATTTTTGTCAAAAAAAATGACGAAGGAGTTGATTGTTTAAGTGAAATATTTATTTATTATTTCATACAATATTTAGGTACATTCACAAATCAATAAGGAAAAATAAAACCAAGCATTCTTTTCATCTAAAAATCTTTATATAAAAAAATTATTTCCTGGCTTTAGAACAAACAGACCTCTAGACCATGTCATCAAAAGGAAGAAACTCACTCATAATAAATAAAAGCCCAAGACTCGTCACTTTTTCTTGCCGTAACGATGACTGCAGAATGTTTTTCAGTCTCTTAAAAGTTCTGCAGCGCAGTTAGTAACTGCCATATTTAGAACGATGGTAGTATGGAGAAAGTAGACTTTGCGTCCCATAACTTCAATAGTGTTACGAGTCTTTGTGGTTCTAATTATATTTTTAGTTTGGTATTCTTATATTCTTTGACAATACAGTTATTAACTCTTAAAAATGCTGCTAAATTCACAGGAAATCTAAATCAGAAGCATACCTTTTCAATAGCTGATTTACTCTCCGCCATATGTTGTCATTTTTCACAAGTGATTTCCTATAGAAATACAAAATTCTTATGTATTTTTGTTTTTTATACTGAGCTTTAGAAAATTGATTGCATTAAAATATGTTTCTGTTACGAAAGATTGTAGTCTAGAATACTCGTAATTTCCATCTTTGTTTCCAATACAAGGAACGTTTGGCTTACTCTTTTTTATAACGTCTGTTTTGTAGACATCAGTTCACATCAAATTTGTTTAGTTTTCTAGCCTTCGTTTCTAAAAATGTTAATAAATAATTCTAAAGTACTGTATGATAATAAACTTTACTGTGTTTGCATCTTCTGCTTGAAGACTTTTATTTACTTCTCGAGACTTACAAGAATATCACTTCAGAAACATAAGAGTAATGCCATTTTAAGGTACTTATTTTTTTCTAATATTGCATTTGCTTTATACTGCGAATCCTTATAGTCTGATCACTATCAAGAGTAAGGTATCTAAGCATCGAAAACCTCCCGGTACGATTTGCATATTGAATGGCTAACAGCTACAAAGACAAAAGCTAATTGGGCTGTGTGTAACATATCTGACGTTGAGTCCACAATTATAAAATAATACATTGAATTTATAATCTCTTAGACAATCTCTATCCTATCTTGGCTCGCTAAATGTATAATAAATTTTTTGAGAGTTGTAATTGATAATTATGAGGAGTGTTTCTTCTTTCTTTGTTACCAAACTTTGCCACAAGTTTTGTCCATAAAAGTATCGCATTTTCAAATCAGTTGTACACAAGCAAAAAACTTACTATTTCTTATTGGCAGACCACGTCCATGGAAAGCTAAAGACTTTCCAACTTTAACAACTCTTAAGACAACATTTTGCCAATGCAAAGCTTCTTCCTTGTGCTGTTCTGCTATTTTACAACCCAGTTTTTATAAAAATCGACTTTTGATCATAGGTTTTGATACGCACTCCCCGTAGTCGTTTCCTTAAAGAATTTGCAGGGCGTACAAAATATTCGTCCGGTTGATTTTGAATAAACCAACCAATTTCACTTGGTGCGTTCTTCATTCATTAACTTTTTACAAAAAAGTGAGTGGTACAAAGTCTTTTTTAAAGACAGCGTCACCGTTTTGTTGTACGCCATTGTAGGCCATCAACTCACGAAGTTCAAAAATGATGTGTTACAATCGAGTGATATAATTGCGTCTACTATCTATTTGAAAGTATTTTCAGAGCTCTTCGAGCTTGTAGCCTCTTGCACTAAAATTTGCGCATGAAGTCACTAAAGTAGATGGTGACGACTCTGATTGTTGCACACTACGTGGGAAGAAAATGTGCAGTTATCATTTTTCTTTTTCTTGATTACATCATTCTGTCGTTCAACACGCTTTTTTAAGCGTTATCTCAATTCTTCTCCGTTTTGTTTTTTTAACAAATCTCGACCATATTTGCTACGCTTTGTTTATCTTTATGATAAATGAAATGTAAATTTAACGACAGTTTAATTCAAAACTAAACTTTGTTACAAGGGTTGCATTGTTGCACAATAATTTTAAATTATAATACTATTAAGGAAACGACCAACTGCTACTATAATAATATTAATTTATTTGCCCAACTATTTCTTACTATATGACATCAATTGTTCAGCTGGCGCGAATGCCTATCTACTTTACCTTACATGTGGTTCTAGAACGAATTAAAAGGTCCATACATTTTAACTTAAAGGCGTCATTAGAAATGGTGCGGACGACCATTAATCATTCTGGAAAGTTCCTGAATAATCACTTTGTAATGTGTTATTTATATTGCAATATCAATATTTTTAAAAATTTATTATACGTCGATGAACAGTGAAGGTACGGTTTCAAAGTTTTATAGTTACAATTTAAACAAAGTTGCTTTGATTAAGCTCAGTTCTTCGTTTACTTAACTTAAAGTTGTACACCCTCAAATCCTGATAGCCTGGACTGCAACTTACTTATTGTCAAGCCTACGAGTTAACTAAATCATGTTTGAGTCTGTCAAACAAACCTAACAATTTGTACGATTTACAACAGTCGGCTGAATTAATTATCGTATATAAAGACTTCAACATCGTTCCACTTTGACATGTTATATTTATAATTTATCAATTCCCTTGCTGCATTCTGTAAAATAAGCCAAAAAATCTCAGAATGAGGGTCTGCAATAAAAATAATTTATTTGTTTGTATTTGCAGTTAAAATGATTAAGAACAATCAATTGTGCACGGACTGATTTTAGGAACAATATCCAATTTAATTATTTACAAATTATAAGAGAAATTTAATTTGTTATGATATACTATTATTTAAAAAGCGTTAACTACACGAAAAAACAATAAAAGTTAAGTACCCTTAATATTTGAAAAGGTTGTAAATGGACATTTATTTCCTATAATCGACCGATCTATTATCTGCATTATTAGGTTGAAATAAACTACGCATATTCCTTGTATGTTCTAAGCTTAAAATAACAAAGCATACGCTCGAGATTTTTTTAACATAATACGCGCAATATTAATGTCAGGGTAATTGTCCAATAAAAATTTTTATCGACTGCTGCCATTAAATAGCATTAAATATTGCATTTTAATGTTTAAAGACTTCTAAGAACGTAAACTGCGAAATTTGTAATAAATTTTAGACAAATTGCACGTTTTCAACACAGCTCTGTCATGTTTAATCTCACATACCTGGCATAAATTTTAAAGACAATACACCACATGCACAAAATTACTTAGTAGGATATAGTTAAGTGGGTTTTACGTATTGTTTTACAGTTTTTCAAACCATCTTAAAATTGTCTGGTAATTTTACATGTTACATGTGTTCATAATTTCCATTACAATTTCAAAATTTGACTATAACGCAAGTATAATTTATTCTTAAGTATTATTTTGATCACTTTGTTGTTTAATGACACTTATATGAGTATCTTATTATTATTATCTTATTACACCCCGCTACAAAAGTGTTTTCATGATCTACTTGGAGCAGGATATTATTCTTTTGACTATCAGTAAATTATACCAGAAAACGTTGCTCAACAACATAAATTAATTAACTTCTTCAGATAATTGATTTTTATTTTTAAATCGCGACAAATCACTTAATTACCACCATTCAATCAGCCGGATAGCACGCGACTCAGCAAACAAAGAATTTAAAATGCACCTCTCCTAATATCTCCTGAAATAATGGAGATACTTAGAGAAAAACGCAAGGCGAGAGCAAAATGGCAGCGAACCCACAACATTGTATATAGAAGGAAACTCAACCGACTAAACAATAAGCTGAGAAGTAAATTAAAAGAAAACCGCAATCACACCTTCCAAGCTCACCTCAGTTCACTATCAGTACATGATAACACAATCTGGAGAGCTACCAGAGGAATCAAGCAACCTAAAACACACATAGCACCCCTACAAAATCAAACAGGAACTTAAGCAAGAACTGACAAAGAAAAAGCAGAAGAGTTCGCTCAACACTTCAATCTGTTTTTACTCCTAATTCAGAAGAAATTGATGAGGACATTGAAACTTACTTAAATGCCCCGTTACAAATGTCACCACCAATACGTAACTACAAAGAAAGAAATCCAGGAGGAAATAAACTGCCTGTGTAATGGAAAATTCCCAGGGTTTGATCTAATAACAGCGGCTGTCTTAAAAGAGCTTCCAGAAAAGGCAATACAGTATATCCAACTACTATTTAAAGGAATTCTTTGCCTTACTTACTGACCACTCCAGTTCAAATTTGCCCACATCATTCTCATCCTTAAACCCAGGTTATCCCCCTAATGATGTCAACTCCTATCGCCCTATCAGCCTTTTTCCGCTGCTCTCTAAATTGCTTGAAAAACTAATTCTAAAGAGAATAAATAAAAGTGAAATACTACAAGACTGGCTTCCAAATCATCAATTTGGCTTCCCGACTTAACACTCGACTGTCCAACAGTGTCTAGTTAATAAAATTCAAACCACTCTTGAGAATAAGGAATACTGTTCCGCAGTATGCTTAGATGTTAAACAGGCATTCAACCGTGTTTGGTACAGCGGACTTCTGTACAAAATCAAGAATACATTTCCTCACCACTGCTACCTATTGTTACGGTTTACCTTGAAAATCGTCACTTCTAAGTCATAGTAGGTGATGAAACATCACAAATAAGGCAAATCTAAGCAGGCGTACCTCAAGGTAATGTATTATACCTTCTGTATTCGCATGACATCCCAACCCTGGAACATAATACTATGGGAACTTTTGCCGATGACATAGCAACACTAGCAAGTAGTGAGGATCCAGTCATAGCAACGAATAGAACTCAAGATCATCTAATCTTAATTGAGAAATAGTCACACAAATGGAGGATAAAAAATAAATCTTCCCACGTCACGTTTACTATGAAACGATCAATCTGTGCTCCAGATCAACGATCACCCCATCCCCCAAGCGAACGAAACTATTTACCTCGGCCTTCACCTTAACAAACGTCTAACCTGAAGAATGCACTTATACAAAAGAAATGAAGGAGATGGACATTAAAATCAGAAAAATGTATTGACTCCTTGGCAAAAAATCAATTCTCTCTTTGGATAACAAATTACTTATATACATATATGGGGTTAAGCAAGCAATTCAACGATAGAAACCATGCAACGATTCCAATCAGACATTACGAAGCATAACTGGAGCGCCATGGTACGTCTCTAATAGAACCCTCCACACCGCCCTCAATGTACCATACGTGAAGGACGAAATCAAGCAAAAAGCCATAAATCACCAAGACTCGCTAGCAACTCATCCCAATGAAACCATTATTCCATTAAGAGAAGATCCCATGACTCGACGCTTGAATAAGAAATGACCAAAAGATTTAGTACAATAAAGAGGGGTCTTCCTCTTCACGACATTTACCTAGTGATAAAATTAGCTCATATAATGTATGTTGTATCTTTCTGATTGCTAATAAACTAAATAATATATTTTTTTAATTGTCTTTGTTTATAAACGTTCTTCTCTAAAACATTCCAAATGTTCTCATTCAAGTTCAGATCCGAACTACGGACTAGCCAGTCACTTGCGTCTACTCCTTCATCAAAACACTGGGCGACCTTGGAAATAGTGTGTACAGAAGAGTTGTTTTGTTGCCAAATCCAAGGTTTTTGGCCGATCTCTAGGAACGAATATCTGACAGAGATTCAAAATGTAGTCGGCTGCCTTGCACTTGCCATCACTTTCTAGGAATAATGGATTTTAATAGGCGATCTTTGAACTCCACGACTTGTCTTTATCAACAGGTTACCTCTACTTGAAATTATACCCCAAATCATGATACCTCCGGGATACGTTTCAAACTGGTGTTTTCTGTTCCGTAGGATCCAAAATTGTCTGGATCATCTGAATTGGATGATCGTAAATTAAAGTGAGTCTAGATTTCTTGTGGTTAGTAGTTCAGGACAATTTATTCCTGCTATAGCTCAGCTTGTCACGTTTCAGCAACCTTTAAATTTTCCAAGCCCAGATTCAGTCAATTAACTCTATGACCAGATTGAACATCAGCGACATGACGTTGGTAGGGATCGCAAATCGACTGTTCCTTCAGACGACCCACACGTTTGCCTGTCTTTCTGTTCTCCTTTGCATTTTTTGCTACCTTTCCATAACTTTGCAGTTTTGCATACTCCCGGTGAATTTCTTAATTATTTTTTAAAAAGTTATCTGAAACTATTCAGAATTATGATTTGTTACATAACAAAAACACGAGCATGAAACATGCAATACAAAACAGAAATCCAATCAGGATTTGTAAAATCGTCCAAACTTTGTTCGCTGTAAATGTGAGAGTTTTCCTGATTTATTAGTTAATTGTTGTTGGTGACATTTGGTAGTAGTTATTATAATCTGAGAATATCAGTTACATAGGCCAAGTAGAGTATGAGATCCGAGGGTCTTTTGTCGCGAAATGTGTGTCCAAAGAATAACATAGGTCTATTAAAAATGCAACAACTTTTACAAAGCTGGACCGCTAACAAATATTCCACACTTATAATTGCATATCCATATCTTTATGACACCAATACTTCGTTAAAGAAGTAGTGCCATAGGATTTCTGAAAATTACTCGTATATAGGTTGCATCTTTAGTGTATTACACCAAAATAATTACGCTTGTAACGTAATTAATATTTTGTAGAGTAACGAAATTAATTTTACATCAATTAGTATAGTTGGGTATTATTTTCTCATATTAGAAAGTTATGGTTTATTAAAGTCAGCGTCAAATACGACATCAGAGTTAATTGTGGAATATTAGGCAAGTAACCCATATTAATCTTTGTATATGTATTTGTTAACAGGAAAATAGAACAAACGCGATTGTATCAAATATCAAAAAAAGGTAAATCACCTTTTAAGGCCAAAATCAGATCTGTATTTAAAAAAATCAAAACTTTGAGTCTACCCAAAATTTAATTTTGATTATAAAGCAAAAATAAATGCAACTCTCGATGGATGTTGTACTTTGTTTTCTTCGGTCTGCTGCTGCCATTTTTCAATCTTCATCAAATTTTTCTACCCACAAAATTTTTGGTTTTGTAGTACACTACTGAAGCATCACAAAAACGTTCCTTCCGCATGGATGCAATAGTGGATCTATCTAAAAATTTATTTAAGTGCTTAGGTTTTTTTTATTTTCCTACTTTATCAAAAACCCGATCACTCTGCCGTTTAACCGCTGCCCCAACCGAATCAGCTCAGTCTGGCGTGGAGTTACCTGCAATCATTCAAAAACGACGCAGGCCGGCCCGAAATAGCGACAATTCTGAGGGCCGAAGTCGAATTTGCGAAAACCCCAACCCTGACGCATTTTCTCTGCTGCACCACGCGCGCCGTGATTCATGTAGCCCGTTGGACTATTTGACAATATTTTCGGCACCGGGTAGGGGCGCTATATAACAAGCACTTCTAACTAATTTTATCAGTGCTTTTCGGTGCAATTGGTCGCAGTTGGGCGTCGCGGTGCTTCCGACGAAATGGTAAGCGCCTGACGAATTGCGCCGTCACAGTCAAATAGATTGTTTCACAAAGTGCACACATGCAAACCGTTGGCATTCTTTTTAATTTCTTCAATTACAATAACAAACCATGATAATGCAGAAGTATTTAAAAAATCTAAAATCCTGCTTTAAATGCAATGAAGCTAAACTATTTTACAGTAGTAAATTGAATTTTAATTTTTCTATTAGTAAATTTTTTTAATAATACTCTAAAAAACTCACTAATATTTCTTGTAAATGCCGGTAAATAAAAAATAAACAAATTGCAAGCACATATAGCATACCGTTCAATTACAAGAAATTGGCTGCCACTATCTCAGCCCAATTTGTATTATGCACGTTGGCCAGTGCATTAGTCAAATGCCCACTGAAGGGTTGAACGCATGCCAGCGCTAATTACAATCAGTCCATCTTGTCAGGAGTAATCACTACTTGCTCGGCGAATTGTTAATTGCAAACCTCGCTCGACGGGCGCTTCTTCAGGATGAAGACGCGCAGAGGCTGGCCATCATGCGCAAGGCATTCCAGATGTTCGACAACACGAAGTCGGGCTTCATAGAGACTATAAAAATCTCCACAATCCTGAACAGCATGGGCCAGCTATTCGACGACAAGGAGCTCCATGCCCTCATCCAGGAGAACGACCCGGACAACCTGGGCAAGGTCAACTTCGACGGGTTCGTAGCCATCGCGTCCCACTTCCTGGAGGAGGAGGACGACGAGAGCACCCAGCAGGAACTGAAGGAAGCTTTCAGGTAGGGGTGAAGGCCAAGACCTCTTTGTGTGAAATTATGACTTTTTGCATGTGTATTTTTTGCTTTATTCATTTTAGATTATACAATTAAGATGCTTTTAATGCTTTCTTCGCATTTTTCTGTTCGATTCCAACATCTGATATTCGTTTTATTTATAATTAAACATTGGTGTAATTGTCGGGCATTTGTTATTGTGGATTATCAATTTCTTAAATCAGTTTCTTATACCGCAAATGGCAAAAAAGCTTTTTTATTAATAAAAAGTTAAACACAAGCAAAAAAAAATAAATTACAATACCTATAAACTCAGCAAGATTTGAATCCATCCAGCATATCTATGCTTTAAGGCCTAACCATTTATTTTGCTATATCTCGTCTTCATTGCTTTGTTGCATAATATTTTATTCAATTTTTATTTCTTATATATAAAATTGGACCCGGCTAAAACACAAAATATTGAAGCAATCCGAATTTTATCGCCGTCAGTGTAAAGTACAGTTTTGGCAGTTACGTATAAAATATGACGTCGACCAATTGCTCTTTACGACTCTGCTGTCATGCCAATATTATTTTAGAGATGGTTTTTTTATAATAAATTCACATAAATATGGCTCTATTTTAATAATTACAAGCGTGGTATTTTCGTTTAGCTCTGGAATAATAGCAAATTTGTTGATCCAAACCTTTTCTCCAAATAGTCTCAGAGGAAAAAGTCTAATAGAATTATATCGCAAGTCCGCGGTGATAGATGTAACCCGTTTGCAAGATAACACGACCAAACATTTGATTTGAAGTAAAGCGAGTTTTTACGTGCTATGTGACATGTGGCTTCACTTTGTTGAAACCACGTGTCATTTAAATTCAAATTGTTGGTTTCATTGAAAAAAAGTTTAGCAACTCCCGATAGCGCACACCATCGGCAGGAACAGTGTTGCCAGCTTTATCCTCAAAGAAGTATGGGCCAATGATTCATCCACCCATAATTGCCAACAAACATTGCACTTTTGTAGATATGTTGGTTATAAATAGCACGTAAATTTTTAATATCTCCGATGCGACAATTTTGTGATTTTCAAAACCATTTAAAGAAACATAAAAATTTAATGTTAGTTTTTGCAAAGAACAACATCTGCTATGTTGTCTAAAATCCAGTTCACAAATGTACGACGACTGCGCGAATCTGTGGTGTACTTTCTTATATATTTATATACCAACTGTACAAATGCAAACCTCCAACGTTCACAGAACGCTAACGGCGCTGTAGTCCTGTAATTCAATTTGGATCACCTGTATTTGTAGTTATTTTTGTTTATTTGTGTACTTTCTATTTATCCAGGTTATTTTTAGTATAGCTACATTTCAATTTATGCACTAGAAGCTTTAAAAATAGTTTGAATGTTTCTTTAGACAATTTTAAAACTCAAAAAAGTCATTGCACGTATTGTTTGGAAACGATGCAAAATGATTTACGTTAGTGTACTTTCTTCAAGTGAACTGTTCGCTCTTAATACAACCGCATCTTTTAGTGTAAATCTGAAAGCTGGTAATAATTTAACCTAAATTAAAAGGGTTGTACACATTTTTATGTTTTTCTTAAGTATTATCGAAGAACTTACACATAATGGACAGTTACGTGAATTTCAATGACACTTTTATAAGTTTTTCGAGTTTAATCAGTAACATGATTATAGTACATATATCATTGGTTTTACACTCTGAGCTATCGTGGAAAATTTACTTTTTAATGTTTTTGCGAATTTGAGACATAAAAAGCTCTTTACACATGTAGCTTTTTAAATTGTCTTTTGAGCTTTTGGTCAATAGATACAATATTAAATCATTATTATCATATATTGTGTTTAGTCAGCAACAGTTATAGCTTATCCAGCCAGGACATTTTCCGTTCTAAGATCAAAATTACCTTCACAAAACTTTTCTGCTAGCTTTTACACATTATATAATTTATTATAATTTTATTACAATAATTTTAGGAACTTTCACAAAGCTTTTACCAATATAATATAGTCATTGCAAAGAGCCATCGTTAACAGCGTTGACTTTTAGGGTGCAGCAAACTCCAAAAAACGTGGCACTCAAAAATCAAAGCACATAATTAATTTGTTCATCATAAAGTGCCTGAGCTATTAGCTTCAATAATTCGAAATTTGCTTGCCCAATGCGTTCTGCAGTCTCGCATATTTGCGCAATCGCTCTCCAAATTAAATATTTGGGAACACTTAGCCGGACTGCAATCATCTTCAGCTTGACATTTCGAAGCCGGTCCAAGCATTCAATAAATAAATGTTAGCGGCACTTACTTGCTTGACTTGCGCAATTGCAGATTGTACGACCGAGAGGGCAACGGCTACATCACAACGGGCACGCTGAAGGAAATCTTGAAGGCGCTGGATGACAAGCTCACCAGCAGGGAGCTGGACGGGATCATCGCCGAAATCGACACAGATGGATCTGGAACAGTAGACTTCGATGGTAATTTTCCGTCGCCAATAAACATCTTAAATGTTATAATTTCTTTGTTCTTGCAGAGTTCATGGAAATGATGACTGGAGACTAGGGGCTGAAGAACAACTGTCCCAAAATCATAGTATTACTGTGTCCTTCCATTTTCCTTTCGCACATTACCATTATTTAGGCTTAATGACCACTGTACTCACGTAAAACAAATAGAGAAACTCCGAACTTTATTATAGTTTTATTAATTTTGCTGGATTACACCTACATATAGTACACTATAGTTCTTAGGCCTACTTTATACTAAATATATACCTGTTACATTTCACTTATTGTTAATATAGTGTATATAACGAATTATGTTACATCTACACCTACAGATAATATTGGTGTATGAAAATACTAACGTGCCTTCACTTTCTTATAATGCACCTTAATTCGTACTTGGGACTTGCGTTACAAATAAATTATTGTAGTGCAATATTTAAAGTAATTATCTTGTAAGGTTTTAACAAATAAAATTTGTTAAAGGAAGAATAATATAATCCTTGTATTAAGCGAGTTTCTTACAATTTTGAGATTTGCTTTCTGTCTTAACTTCGGTTGGTATAATTAGACAGCTAGGCGGATTAGAAAGCAATTGCACTGTCAATTTAAAGACAGTCCGGTTATTTTTAAAATTACTACCTAGCTAAAATTAGAACCATCTAAGTTAACCACTAGGAATTTGAGGCCTCCCTTGTTTATTTAAGAGAGCCGAGAACGCCTTTTATATTTTTTTAAGCATCGCGTTTTAGTGCTTTTATATTTTTTGTATTACTTCAATTAATTAGTTATTTTTACAAATGTCTTTAACCTGAGTGCTACGGATACGTTAACCGTGTACATTTTTGTAGTTAACACACTATTTTGGTTTAATTAGACTATTCAAAACTGTAAGAAAATCGTTCTCACACTTCAATACCTCTCACTTGTCAGTCTTTTCGTTATTACTAAACGCATAAGTGGGGAAACAATTCGACTACCTCTACCTTTCCGCTTCTGGCAAGTGCTAATTGCTTCAAATATGCCGAAGCTACTCGCAGAGGACGTGCCACTGCTGCAGGGGCTCCATGGAATTCGCTATGGCCGTGTTCCAGTGGGTGAGCGCCTTCCCGCGGGCAAACATGTACGAGCCCAGCACGCACTTGCCGATTAGTTTGTCTGGAAAGAAGCAGGGCTGTACTCGTTCCTTATTTTAAATTAGAGCAGAAATTAAGTTAAGTTGGTTGCAACTACCACAACGAAAGCACTCAGGCGTCTACCACAACTAGTTCACTCTTCCATAAAAGCTACAGCACGCCACAATAAAAATAAAAGTTGCCCAACAAGCAATGAATACGGCTACTTGTTGTTTGAACATGAAGTTAAATCAAATGGAATCTGGTTATCATATCGATAATTGATTACTTGTGTTAAACCTATCGTTGATCTCAGAGATTTGAATTAACAATGATTCAAAACAATAGTTTTGAGCAAAATCTAGAACTACGCATGCTATTTATAGATTTTAAACAGGCATATGACGCTATTTCTCGAAAACGCTAAACGAAGCTTTGAAAAAAATGAAAATACTGATAAACCTCGTAAGAATGAGATACAAAACAAATAACAGAGCATAATAGACGGATAATTTTTCTGATTACTTTATAACAAAGAGTAGGTTAAGATGGGGAAATCGACTTTTAACTGATTTATTCAATCTGATCCTAGAAGTAGTTATGAGAGAGAATAAGAAACAAACAACAGTTTATTTTCACAATAAGGAACAACGTATGGCTTACGCAGATGATGTTATACTAACAAGAAAAAACAATTTAAAACCCTATTTAAAAAAATATGAGTTTCGAATAAATGAGAACAAAACAAAATTCATAAAAATGCGAGCAGATCTTTGCCTTATCACATTTAAATCTCAAGATAAATAATACATTTTTGAAAAGGTCAGTCTTTCCTAGGGGTCGCGGTAACAAGCAAGAGACAAGAATTAAATGAAATAGAGAAGAGGAACCTAAACGGAAACAAAACTATCGAGTTATTAACAAAAATTTTAAGAGCCAAAAATGTCTGAAGAGCAGCAAAAATACGTGCTTATGAAACCATTATTCAACTGGTGGTGTTATATGCAAACGAGACTTGGACAGTGACAAAATAAGGCAAAATCAAATTAAAAATATGGAAGGAAAAAGTACTAAGAAATATATTTGGCAAAGGAAAGATTTTGCTAAAGATGAACAAATAAACAAGTCAAAAATGTATAAAAAATGGAAAATTTTACAAAAGAGAGGAGCAACCAGAGGAAGACGGTTAGGGCATATGCCCTTCAGAACTTTTTTTAACATATCTTTGTTTTGTTACCCTGATTATGTCAGAGTAATAAACCAAAAATATGTTAAAAAAGTTCTGATCGGGAAAGGAGAGAAAAAAGAAAAGGAAGATCTAGGAAAAAATAGCTTCAGGAGGTTTAACAAATAAACGATTAAAAAAGAAAGAGAAGGACTGACAAAAATAGAAACATGTCGTAAAGAAAATTAAAGCCAACGGCCTACTAGGCTTGTAACGCTGACATATAATTTATTATTTTTGGTATTTGAGGTTTTTCAAAAATTACAACATTCATGCTATTTAAGTGATGTTACAATATTTTTATTTCTCAATCAAGTTTCAAAAATCAAAAATATAAAGTAAATATCGTAAACTATTAAAGCAATGTCAGTATACTAGTATGCAGTTAGTAACATTAAATTATATATCAATACTAATTTTTAGTTCCTATCTTACGTTTTTAAATGCTGAAGCTGGAAGTGAAAGAATGCAATTGCAGATTTTGTGATGTTGAACTTTAAAATTTTTCCCCTTTGGTACTGGAAATTTGTTCCAATAGATTTCGTTGGTAAAAATAAAACAATAAATTCGGAACAGTTTTTTAGTTACAGATGTTTCAATTTTAGAACATCGTTAGTGACATATTCCAATACATAATCTAAAGAAATTATTGGAAAAAATAGATGTCAAAGATTGTTAACTATTTATGAGTAATAGAAAAGAAGAGATGGTCGGTTAGGAGGATTTAGTTATTAATCTAATATTCCAAATAACTACATTCAACAAGATATTGGGTCGACGGGGTTTTAAGTACATCTATCGGAGAATTTGTGTTAATGGCCAGTTGTCCGAAAATATTGAGATCCTTAGGGGCGTTAGACAGGGATGTGTACTATCACCTGGCCTCTTTAACATGTACTCTGAGTGTATATTCCGGGAGGCTTTAGAGGACCAACAAGGAGGGATAAAAGTGAATGGGCAAGTGATCAATAATCTGCGATATGCGGATGACACTGTAATAATAGCTTGCAATCCCGACGACCTACAAAACATGCTAGAAAATATCAACAGAGTTAGCAAAGAGTATGGTCTCAAAATGAACTGCAAGAAAACTAAATTCATGGTCATCAAGAAAATAGGAAATAATAACATCAACAATATAAAAATAAAAATCGAAAACACCGAAATCGAAAGAGTGCACAAATACCAATATTTAGGGACCATAATAAACAGTTGTAATGACCAAGCTACTGAAATCAATAGAAGAATCGAAATGGCGAGAGCAGCGTTTGTAAAAATGAGGCAATTCTTCTCTAATCGCAATCTCTCGCTAGATCTGAGAATGCACATGGTACGATGCTACGTCTTCTCGATTCTGTTGTACGGAATGGAGGCTTGGACTCTCAAACAACAGCAAATGAAAAAACTGGAAGCCTTTGAGCTCTGGATATACAGACGCATACTTAAAATATCATGGACAGAACACGTTTCCAATGAAGAAGTCCTCCATCGCATGAACAAAGAACGAGAGTTACTACTGACATTGAAAAAACGCAAATTGGAATATTTTGGACATGTCATGCGAGGTGAAAGATACTGCTTGCTGCAATTGCTCACACAGGGCAAGATCTCAGGACAAAGATCGAGAGGCAGAAGAAGGATGTCGTGGATGAGGAACCTCCGGGAATGGTTTGGATGTTCATCAATAGATCTATTCACAGCAGTTACATCAAAAATTAGAATAGCTATGATGATTGCTAACCTCCGATAGGAGATAGCACTTTAAGAAGAAGAAGATCGGAGAATTCAGTGGGTGGTCACTGGAAATTTAATTAAGAGAATATGGCAGGTAATGGTTAAATTCCAAGAAGTTGAGAAGAAACTCTTGGCTAGTCCAAAAATCAATATACATATAAAAAAAATTTAACATGTTCCTATCTCTTGGTTGGGGGGGGGGGGCACTTGCAGAAAACAAATATTAAAACTAATATAAAACAGTTAAATGATTATAAAAGAAAAACGCACAAAAATGACTTACCTTCCGGTAGTCATTGAGCAAAACTTTTCTGCCCGGTCGCACAAACTCTCATTAGCACCACAGTCTCTTGACAATGGATTAAGGTTAAAGGTCCATTAAAAATGGTTGATCCCGATTAGCTATATCCTTATTTAATTATAAGAACCAAATACTTAATTTATATAAAGTTGAAAAGAACGATGTCTCAAATCACTAT
This sequence comes from Sinelater perroti, assembly GCA_036346155.1. Taxonomy (NCBI): domain Eukaryota; kingdom Metazoa; phylum Arthropoda; class Insecta; order Coleoptera; family Elateridae; genus Sinelater; species Sinelater perroti. The sequence continues at coordinate 14,448,783 of JARFIY010000285.1, forward strand.
ACTTTTATAGGTTATGTTCCTAATAAAGAAAAATTAAAAACTTTTTATAAAAATCAATTAAAACCTCTCAAATATAATATAAAAAATTTTTCGTTCTTTCTCTTTAAATTAATTGTAATTATGTATATACGAAAATGCATTAATCACTGATTAACTTCGTGAACAATTATACGCCTTTTAACGGACTATTGCAACCTAAAAGTCCTTTGTGTAACCGAAATACTTGCTAACGGCTAGTTAAATAGGTCGTTTCTACGTCACCTATAAGTTGCTTTGATAACTACCATCGATCTGTTATACAGTGGTTTCTGCAACACTCAACAGCCGCATGTGTGATTTAAACATATGTTTAAATTTAACATTTGTTTCTGCAAGCGAACACTAATCTTTTGACTTTAAACATGGCTATTTAAAGTCAAACTCTTCCTTCTATTCAAAAAAAGGGGGCGCTTAGTTACTCTTTTGGCAAGGTGAAGAGATTCAAATGGTTCTATTCATTGTGACACCATAAAAGAAGATTTTTATTTTAAACATTATTATAAAATATATTGTTATAAAACATATAAATATATTAATAACAAATATATTAAATATATTAGAAATTTTAAAAATGGATACACCTAAGCAACACTGAACACATACGTAACATAATTCACTTAAGAAAGAGTGATTATTGTGTGGGTACTAACTGCGGTCACTATGCGGTTTATGGTTCTTTTATAGCCCTGAGATGTTCCCATAAAGAAAGTTAAAAATTTAGTTATTTGGGTCTTTTGGAGCATTCATGGAAGAAGAGCTTAACCAGCTTTCTATAAATTTATATTTAAAGCATTAAGGTATTGTTCTGCTCCAAAGTCGCTTCTTTTATTATATTTTTGTTTGTTTTGACATCTTTGTTTTTGACAAAGAAGTGCAAAAATGGATTTTTCAAGCGACGACTTGACGGTGTTATTGCCTACGAGTCTAGTTGAGAAATTTTATAGTTTTTGTTTATACTGGCATTACTATAGATACTTTTTAAATCTTCACGAAATAGCATAGCTTTTGATGTGGAAACGAATAGTATGTGTGATTCCAAAATTATGAACCACACCAAAACGGCCGAGTTTGAACTCGAAGATTACTGGACAGAGAACGACGTGCAAGGTAGCGTTTGATAGAGGAAGGTTGAAAGCAATAAGAAATTTTCCCCAACCCCACGTACGATGCAAGGGGCGGTGAGACTTAGTTGAGTAACGAAAGTCAATGTACGCCGAGTGGTTTTGGAGAGCATGTGTCATTGTTTGTAGCATGGTTTGAGAAAAATAAATGACTGTCTTGTGTAGATCAAGTGCTGCGGGAAATTTCAGAATGTTCATAGCTACGTACTATTACATTTTGGAAAGCTGTGATGCATTGAATTTGGAACTATTGCAGTACATGAAAAGAAAGCGTAACGCAGGTCGAATTAAAGGGGACCCGATCGAAAATGCAGAGAAGTGGTGGCGCTACCGATAGGAAGAAATCCGAACAAAAAAAAAGATCATAGCATAAAGTTTTGGCGAGATCCAGTGGTGTGGTGGGCGGATTTATAGCGATAGAACATGAGCGATGAAAACTATTGGTTGTATTGGCCAAAGCAACATTTTTACGAAAAAGTTACGTTAGCGGCTCCGACTACTACCCACACATATTCCGCACCTTAAAGTACTATTGCTCTTTTGCCAAAAACACTTGCTGCTAACCCAGTTTTTTGGACTTTATAGATCTCTCTAAAGCTTCATATGATGTATAGGGTTACACTTAAATATTTGATAAATATATGCATCACAATTTTAGTTCCTTGCAGGAAATTTTAAAATAAGAGACGCGTCTTTTGTTTTCTATGAGCCAATTTAGGTTCTTTTCCTAAAATATGTTCGTTTATTTTAAGTGTTTATTAATTTTTTTCAAAGTCACAGAAAGCACCTTCACTAGGATGGGTTACTGATTGATGGGATTCTAATTATTGGGTAACTTTCAATCTAAGTACATGTCCATCCTATTGTCTAATTATCGCAATCCGAGAAACAAGTCAATCACAAACCTGTCCATCAAAGTTTATCCATTGTTTTATTTTGATTTCTAGCACTCTTTTCATAGCTTGTATCTCCAAGAAAATATTCACAGTTTAAATTTCCTCCCTTTTTAACTAGAACTGGTGGCTGTGATCACGGGTGTTTCTTAAATATCTAAACTTTTTCCTTGCGCTATGTTTTTCTTTTAGTAAGACCACAAAAAGACCTTTGTTGTGTCCTTAGACGTTTAGAATCTTTCTCTTTACAGTAGTGAGTATTGTTTTCCAACAATTGCATAACTTTATAACATTTTGAATTTGTTATATTACATAACCATTCAAAGCTTTAAGGTTCAAAATTCGTACCTAAAATAATATTTTTGTTTTCAGAAGAATTCAAAACCTCTATTTGTTTCTGAAATAGTCTTTTGATGCTTGTACTTTACTGTTTAATGACATAAATAAATGCAGATTATCCTTTTATAAATTTAAATTTTCTTTACATGGTTTGTCCTTCATTCACTTTTCTATTATTTCTTCGCTTCCATTTTTAGGATTATACCATTTTTTGTATGTTTAAATTGAGGTTTTGTTTACATGAAAAATATAATCTTCTAATTGGGTTTAATTAGTATCTTGCCTCCAATATATCATTTCTCTTCTGTGTGTCCAGTCTTTGTGTAACCTTAAGTCTTAGAATAGATTACAGTGATTCGTACTAAGATAGTTTAATTATTTACAGCTGCCTATTTTTTAAATATATCGTTCACTATTTCGTTTGTTTCACAATATCTATCCTTCACTATATATAAATATACGGATTTTCTTCAGATTTGCTTTAAAAGTAAGATAAAGAAGGTCAAGACGATACTTGTGTTAAATTTTGCTTTATTTTATTGAAAATATTTAACAAAGTTAACTTTAGATACTTCTTCAAGAAAATCTAGGTGGTCTGGACTACACGTAGTTCTGAAACCAGGCGTAGATTCTCAAAATTTGTATATTTAGGCTAATAAACAGCCTTATGCGATAAAAAATTTGGCCAAGATTAATACCGTTGCTTTAGGTTGTATATAAGAAAATCTTTAAAACATTGGTAAATCAATTTAATGTCGACAAATTTTGTGTCTAAAATTTCCAGTTGACTACAGCGATATTACATATGTGCCTCACACACCAACATAGACAAAATTAATTTGAATCGTTTTGAAAAAACCTTTTCATCGCGATTGGTCGATCTAAGTATTCAAATAAGCAAGTGCCATTGAACTAAAGATAAGTAGTAAAAGATAAAGTGGCGGTTTCAGTGATGTTAGCTCGATTTTATTCTATAGGTTGGCTTTGCACTTTTGCTAGATCGGATACTTTCCAATTTTTATACGACAAATTATCCACAAAAAATAAAAAACATGGACTGTTTTAACATTAAGTTTATGGGGGAGGAAAAAAGTTTCAATAATTGACGTCATTTTTGACTGTTCTCCACCAACTTTAAATATTCTTTTAATATCTTATGTGGACGAATAGCAGGATGATTTAAGGACATTTTGATTCAGTGGCTAAAAGTTAATTTGGAGAGTAGGGCGCGTCAAAATCTAGAATATAAATGGATGATTTGAAACATATAGGCATCAATTCCTATTGGATCGGTTATGTTCCTTATGAATATAAAGGAATAAAATTGACATCTTATTAAACAAACAATGTATTGATTTTCAGTGAAGTCATTAAGCATAGTTACTCATTTTTATCATCTGAACTTTCAATTCATTTTAAACACTAAGTCGGCGATATCAGATTATCGAACAGATATGAAAACACGTTCTGATGCTTCTGGTTTGAGTTATATTTGCAATACTAAAGCTTGATAGTTTAGTAGCCATTGTTGTTCGGTTTATCCTACGTAAACATTACACTGTTTGATCGAGATGTGGGGCGAGTGAAGCCTCACCCAAATCAGGCAATTAATTTTTTGTGGGGATGGCCCCTTACATGCAACTTTCTCATGTTGATTTGAAACGAGCTAAATGTGAGGCATTCGATATTTTGTTTGCTAAGTTTCGGAAAGTTGTAAAGAGGTGAGTGATCAAATTTTCTACTGATCTTATCCATCTGCTGTTTCTTTCAAAACTCTTAGATGCTTTCATCGGACTCGAGAGGTTTAAAAAATTTGTTATGTAATGCTACCACTATATTCCAATCTGTCATCATAGTGTTGATAGTCCAATCATTTCTCATAATATTGAAAAGTTTTCATGGTTTAATGACTTTAGATAACTTCAACGATGCATTGCACTTTGGTAACAAATCGCAATTGTTTGAACGATAGTCATTTGACCATTCACATATTTTGAAAGTTTTATTATAAGCTTTCCTTTAAATTTATTTAGTATATTTTAAGCCTCTATTTACAATAAAGATGTCTTATTTTCTCAAGATGCAATCAAAGCGACTTTTGTTCCTTGTGACGAAACTATTTAACCATCAGAGGCATCTACAAGTGGCATTCTTTTTAAACCATTAAACTTTCTTTACTCTTTTCAATAAGGTAATAACTGTCATCACACCTTATTACGATATTTTCAATAAGTTTGTTTCACATTTTTGAAATTGCATCAGAATTTAACCAAACTGCTGTTCAAATCAGATTTCACGAAGCAAACGGTCCTATTTACACAGTTGATGTACTTTTAAGAGAGATAACGATTCTTTGTTTGGTGTTATAATTTAGACAAACATATTTCTAACTTTGTTTTGTCGTCTTATTCTTTGAGTCTCTTATATTGGTGATAAACCCATAAAAATGGCTGAATTTCCAGTGAACATCGATAAAAATTCTTCTATCAATTGTTTTATTCCATCAATAAAATCGAAGAACTTTTGTGATTTGCTATGATCAATACAATAGTACTTTTCTAGGTTTTGAGTGTTTTTGATTCAAAAGATAAACTAGTAAAGTATCTGTGACAACATACCAAATCTCTTGGCACAAATATTTTCATTTTCTCCCAAATCTGCCATCTAAATTCATCTGTGACTTCGTTGTATTATTGTGATGAGCATATGATACAGTTATTGCAAAATATTGAAAATGTTGCTTTATCACTTGTCATCGCCATGATTTGTCTCTCTCAATTAAAACTCGAATCTGAACTTCAATCAGACCACTTTGTACACTTTGACTTAAATTTGCATAAAACATGTCTTTGCACCTATACTTGAGTCCACGTCCACGTTTGTCAAGTTGTCCAAACTACTAAGTTTTAAGTAGGAAGCTAAAATGGGATGTTTGATACAAATACTGCTCTGTTGATCCAATGTTTGATTCGTAAGCTGATGCATAGTGCACTCTGCCTGATTATAGGGTGAGGTTGTCTCTTTGGAGAATCCACCGTTAATGCTTAAACCACAAAACACCCTAAAGTGCCGGTTTGGTAAGCATATGAGACCAGCGAACGGATAACACACCGACTGATTCAGAGTTATTGCCTATTTTCAGTCGTACGAAGCCAATGTTGTTTGAAAGTACGTACACTTGCTTTACGCTATGCGACAGAGAGCCGGACACATGCACAAAATGCGCATCAGCTCTCACACTGTGCTCCGACTCTTGTATGATCAAGGCTCGAAGGGAAGCCACCAAAGGTGGCCGAAGTGTTCAACAATTTTATATGATCCAATGGTTAAAGATAAAAATTTGAAACATTGTAATTGTGACTAATATCATTAGTGTGACCTGAACGTAACAAGAAAATAAAAGCAAACCAAATATAATGTTACATTTTTGTTCAGTTAATTCGGCGGCTCTGGTCGGCAAACGGTAAGTCATAATTAGATAAAAATTGGCCAAAAAAACTGCTTGGTTAGAATATGATTTATAGCATATTGAAAAATGTGTGGCCTTCACATTTCTATAGTTTTGCCCTAACTGCAAGTGATAATACAGCCAACCAGTTGTACTACGTGTGCACAAAACAATGAGTGCTGTCACTCGAGTTCGTTACACCCTTGTTTTGTGAGAGAACAGATTTGCAGTTTTTACTATAACGTTTCTTATCACGCAAACCACTTTTGATAACTCAACCAAGTTTTCCTAAAAACATTTCAATATCCACTTAACATATTAAAACTCATTTAAAATTAAAGTTAAAAAATTAATTCTGTCCAATTAAAATCATTGAGTGTCCACTCAAAAATGTTTTTATATCGTTTGACCAAGGTTAATCGGCAAATCGAGCTAATCATACTAAAACCACAGCTGTCTTTACAGCGACAGGAAGCTTCCAAATTATAATTTAATATTACTTGGACGATAATAGTAACAATTTATAGTATCATATTAAAAAAAATGGGATAAGTTCTCCTTAAATCACGTTTCAACATCCTTCATGTGTTAAAGGTATTTCAAAAATATCGAGTTTAATAGCGAGTAGGCTACTCTGTACTTTAAGTTTGTAAATCACACATTTGGTATGCCTCACAGTACAAATTTTGTTGCGTAATTATAAATAAGTATAATTTTTTGCAAAAATACATATAATTAAAAGAAATGTTCAAATGTAAATGTAAAAATTTTAGATTTTATTAATCAGCAATCAGAATTTTACATCCATTAGCTAATATGATGGTATAGAACTTAAACGTTATGGGTCTTCTTAGCAAGATGTACCAGTGGGGAGTCCACTTGTTTAACATCTAAGGTCTGCCAGCCAACATCTTTTTAATCTTCTGTTTTCTTCTTGTATTAGTAACACACCAGGAGATTACTGTAAAATTTTAGTCTAACATAATTCTTGTTATCACATTCTTGAACTGCATCTTTCAAAAATGAAATGTCGAGGTCAACGTGATGCGTTTGGTTGGGTACATATTATGGTATGTTGGGCTTTATAGGAAGCATCTTGGACTGGTATCTTTGGAGGATTGCTGTGTTGTAATTGTTATGTCCATATAGGTTTGATAACTGCTTTGTAGATCAAGACTTTATTTTCGAGAGACATTGGGACCTTCTTTCAAGTAACCAATATAAATCGTTAAATCTAAGAACCGTTTGTTTCCTTTCCTTAGATATATGTTTATTGCAATTAAGTTTTTCATCTAGATGAAATCCTAAATAACACACCGTTGTCAATATGGAAATGATTGTGTTGTTGATAGAAATTGGAGGTGCGAATACCTTTCCTTAATGCAAAAGTTAGCTACATTGATTTAGTTTTGTTAATTTTTATTTTCCGTTTATTAGCCTATGCAGGAGGTTCAGGTGGCCTTGTATGGATAAAGAAGCATTTGTCGAATTTGTTTGGCTTGTAAGAGTGACCGTATCATTGACAAAGGTCCCAGTTAGAGTATTAGTTGTGGTAGGTCTAATACACTACCCTGATGCACTTTAGCTCTAATTATAAATGCGTTCAGGTATTTGCCGTTAATCATGGTTTTGAATTGTCGGTCGCCTAAATATGATTTGAAGAGGTTGACATATAACAGAAGTGCTAGTTTAATTTTATTCAGTAAAAGTGTATACCATACATTATCGAATTCCATGTCAACGTCCAAAAATATAGAAGTATAAAATTTTTTATCGTTGACAGATTTGTTTATTGCGTGGATGACGCGAGGACACAATTGGACCGTTGAGTGGACTTGACGAAATCCAGACTGGTGGTCAAGGATACGACTAGGAGGTTCATATATGATAAGTAAAAGGCCTGTAACAGCATCCGTAAGTAAGACATGTTTGCAATTTCAAAATAGCAAAGCAAAACAATATTTCTGAGAAAAGTAACAAATTTTGATCATTGCATCCTGATTAAAAAATAATTTAACGAGGCAATTTTTCTTGCATTACAAGCTGTAAAGATCTTGTCCCGATTTACTATGTTTACATAATAATGTAGCGTTTGCGAGCGACATAAATCATTTTAGAAATAGAAATTAATAGGCTCCGGATGAAATACTTGGCAATCTATCAAACACTGCTCGGACATCACAGGCCCGCTTGGCAGAGGCAAACATTTATTTGCAGCAATATCCTTCTTTTGCGAATTACACCTGCAGCACCTGTCACCGGCGGGTCGGCATTGTCGGTGCGCATTTGTTGTAATGAGTAAGTTGCGAACTTATATAATTTTGTAATTGCACCTGCATAATTGCACCTGCATAATTGCACTTGGCAGGGACGTAAACGCGATACTGCGACGCCTCAATTTACTTCATTTCAGCTGATAACGATCGCCTGTTTGGCAGCAGTTAGCCAGCGCTGCGATCGCTAAATTATGCACGACGAGCTTCATAATTCATAGGGAAGCGACTAACGGCGGGTCATTTGATCCCTTTGTAATTTTCAGATAAAGAATATGTAATGAAGTTGTTAGGAACGTAAATGTCAGCCCTGTAAAGTAGTCATAAAATGAGTGTAGCTTTGCTTGACACTCACTTTTTTCGAGATACATTTTAGTACTTAAAGTTTTCTTTCAATTTTCTTAAAATTATCTGTAAATTAGTTCTATTGATAAACGATTAACAAAGTAGAACAAATATCGTGTTTAAAAATAATATCAATAAATAAAAAATAACGAACATAATAATTAGTAATTACAATTTGGACTACTCAAATGTTACAATTTTAAATGATTTTCTATATATCGAATCACTAATCAGTAAACGAAAGTGACGCGAATATTTTGGTTAAAACGCTGTAAAAATTAATTACCTACAACGTAGTTTAAAAAAAATTCCTAAGCTTTTTACAGTTACACCTTTTTATAATGCCACCTGATCCAATCAATTTAGTGAAATAAGTGGCCCATTAAAACAATATTAACAGATGAAATATAACCTAAAAGGTGTTTAAAGATATATTTGCTAAACTTTATAAGTGTACTTAGTTACCTTATCAATATAATACAAAATTGTTTACACGAATACAGTTCCGACAAAAAATTTTTACTTTATCGGGTAGAACTTTTACAGATGTACTATAATAAACCTTAAAAGGCTTAATGTTTTTATTGTTGTGAGTAGTGAATTTTATCTCTACATAGGAGCATATTTTTAAAATGATGCTAACTATCAGACCAAAGTAGTCCGTGCGTTATGATCAAGTAAATAAAAAAAAATCTTTTTGTATTTACAATTTTTAGTTAATTGACAAAATAACAGGCTGTAATATCAACATCATACTCGATACTATTTTACCAAAATAACGAAATAGACGCATATGTTCAAAAAGAGTAGACAAATAAATAATTATAGAGATATAATCAAATTAATTATTATATATATCAACAAAGATACCTACACTATATCCTAACTCTGTTCGTGATGTTGCCAAAAAATGACATGCGACTTCCTAAAAACTATAATATCACTAAGAGCAACGGACTATAAAACGTTTATAAATAATGTGGTAAAAATTAATACAAATAACCCGAATATGTATCAAAAGTTCCCTAAGTACAAGACAAATAAATATCACATTCAGAGAAAGAAGTGGAATCAACCACAGTTTGTCTTACTAAAGCATTTACATCCTGCCGTATCAAATTATTCTTCATAGATTTGTAAGCGCATTTTATGCGGTGATTCAAGTGAAGACTAGCTGCCTCAAGTCTTAATGCAGTGTGTCAGTCTAGTGTTGTTTAAGCTGGCTTTTAGGTCTCTTCCAAGTACATTAAATTACTCTATCTGAGCGATTTTTGATTGGTTGTCCAAACTGTCACAGTCGGAATTCTCCCATTTTCATCTGAATTGACGTCACACCATATCTAGCGCGGATGTTCATGGTTTAAGCGAATAAGTGCGTATACCCAACATTTTGGCCAGTCGTCATTTTACAGCTGTCGTCGTAGATCAACACAGTGACCGGACGCCTTTTAAGTCATGTGGCGTTGACTATAGATGTGACTCACGGTGCTATGTTGTCATCGTTTAAAATTGTGGAGCCAAGTCGGTCATTCCAAGCTTATATATGTCTCTTTATTTTTACATTCTTGTTTGTGTTCGCAGCATTACATCGTTCCCATACAAAAGCGCCCAGGGTTCAGGCTTCTGAAGATCATGTGTGACGACGTTCATTGCTAAAGGCGACAAGGCTGAGCTTTGGTGGATTCTAACCGATACATTTAGTGAACACATCAGCAGCTGTGCGAACTTTACTTATAGGCTAATGAGTTCTTCTAGAATTCTGTTCAGACTTAGCGCGTAACATGCCATCGCTTGGGGTATGCGATCGAATGCTTTGCGACTTTGGGCGTTTGCATTTTGATGCATGTTCGGGAGTCACGCGGCATGAATGGCGTTTATCGGACTAACAAGGCTTAACAAATTCACACTGATTGGGTGTGACTGTGGTAATGTCCCGCAGTAGGCGGTCGACGACGAGCTCGAAGATTTTGATGATGTGGGAGATCAGGCGAATAGGACGATAATTTGAAAATTCGCCGGGCTGCCCTTCTTCTTCCAGATGGGTTCTCTAATGCTATTTGTCTATGCTGTTGGTATGCAATCTTTTCCAATGATCATATCGAATAATTCTGTAACCTAGTTGTTAGCGTCCCAACACTATTTTTTCTACAGTTTGGTGCGTAAGTCAGTTAGATTAGCTGCTTTGTTAGGTCACATTTTCTTCAGTGCTAGTTTGACTTTCGCTGTACTGGGCCCAGTACAGATGATTTGACAAGGATCCACGGATATAAAAAGACTTGAAAGTACTACTGCCAGTAACCAATCGCTCGTTTCTTTTCTATCATCGGCTCGTCACGATTGCCTTTCACGCTATAGAACTTCTCGATATTAACTGACTTTTGGTGGCAGGCTTGGACAAGACGACGGACGTCGTACTCTCCTTAGCGCTCGTATAATTTCTTGAAATGTTAGGATCTTGTCTCAACCACTGCGTTTTTCGCCGTGTTTAGGGATTCTTTGTAGGCCTGTTAGTTTGTTGTCATTTACATATATTTATTTTTCTGCACGAACTTTTTCTTGAGCGTTGTCTGTCTATATCCACGTAATTTTTTCACTTTCATAGCGTCCGGGCTTTGTAACAGTATATGCGGTATATATGGATTACATTGCTTTAGATAATGGCTTGTCTCTTTGCCTTTGAAAGATCACTTACTAAGTTTTTTGAGCTGTTTTACTGTGTCAGTTATTGTTTTGATGTAGCAATCCTCAGACTGACGATAAGGAGGCGGTTTTGCGGCACCACAGCCTCGTACGGAACTACTTTTGCGTCGACCACTGCCCGGACAAGGAAGAGGTTTACTTGGAATGACTTCTCATCGCCATAAAAAGTTCTTAGACTTATAGGACATCAATCTTAACTGACTCTTAAAAACAAGCTTTTACTCTACAAGACTGTACTAATACACATTTGGTCCTATGATATAGAAGTCTGGAGATGCAGGAAGCCATCGAACATCAAAATTCTCCAGTCTTATCAATCGAAAACTTTTCGTATTGTTGCCAACGCTTTCTAGTACGTAAACAATCAAACCCTTCACATCGACCTCCAAATTCCCTTTCTCACCGAAGTCATCAGAAGCTCTGCTAGCAAAAGCAAGGAGCGCACCTCAAATCACCCAAGCCGATCTCTACTCGCACCAACCCAAAGGAAGAAAACTACACCGACTTTGGCCGGAAGACCTACCTGACCGAATCCTGGGGTTTCATCAGTAGATGGTACCCTACTCGTGACAAATACCTATACTGTCAAAATATTTACTTATTACTTTAGTTGAGTAGATTGTAAATTAGCAATTGAATTAATAATAAAAAAATATATATACAACACCTTAGACAAAACTTTAAAATGCCAAAATATTATATATAATATTTGAATAACATCCTTTTTTATAGTCAGGTTTGGAACTTTCAATAGGATTAAATATTACCTCATAAAGATCGAACAACGTAGCAATAATTTGTGATAAATGTGTTTAATCTAAGACACTTTTTTATTTGTTACATGCCAGTTTGACTTCTAGATTACAAATTATAACCTATAGCTTAAAAAAATTAAGGCTTCCTTTGTCCGGTCGTCTGATGCGGGGCGATGTGGCAAGCACCGTGCCTCAAACGACCGCCATTATTACTCCTTGTTCGAGTGAACACAGGTACTCAATTATTTTTAGTGGCTGAGTAGGCCATAATTCGGGCATTAGAGAGCCCCGGGAATAAAACCCGAGTCCGTCAGCATCGCACCCACCCTTCAACCACGAGACCACGCTGGCCTTAGTTCAAAATATAACTGACAAAAAATGGATACTCTAGTGCCGCCAATGTGTTGGAATTGGTTTATAAACTCGGAAGCTAAAAACAAGAAATATTCTTGAGCATATTTTGTTTTTAAATCTTAATTGAGCAAACGAGACAGCCAGCTCGCATTGTACTACAATTTATTGTATTCAAGCTAATATTTATCTTGTACTTTGATCTGTCTTGACTTCAACAAAAATTATAATTGTTTATTTTTGATTTTATGTAAGTTACAGAAAATACTTTTAATTTCAATGGGTTTTCTAGACTCTCATCTATTTGGAAGTAAAATAATTTGATATGTTTATCTTAACAACTTTTTTATTTTTGCAGAAACTTCTTTTTTTTAACATTATTAAAATAGAGACGGCTCGGCTCTATCGAGTCCAAAATTTAAATTGTTAAGAAAAGTTCCCATGGAAACCCAACATATTACAATTTTCATTAAAAAATTAATTGTCTTGCTTGATCTAGAAGTGCATTTTAATACAGTGCGCTGATTCCGTGAATAGATGCATTCTGTTCAATGCTGTAGCAATTTTCTGTAACGTTATTTTATTATTTCATTATTAAAGTTATGAGTAAAGACACTACCTATATGTAGCATAATAAGACTGCATGATTAATAATCTCCGTTTGATATTTCCCCCGACCTGTAGCTTAAAATTGGCTAATTTTATTATCCAACAGTAATTTAAACTAATTATCATTAATAATTCAGCTTAGGTTGGGATTTTACTTGGCTATCTTTGGGGCTGGGACTTATTAAGATAGATTAGCAAGTTTGCGAAATTACTCTGCAATTCTAGTGTAAAGAAACAAGAATAGTTTGAAATGCAATTAGTATCTGAAATCTCCCTTTGTCCGACATTTACATAGAACAATTGTTAATTAGTACGTATTCCTATTGTAACGATCGACTCTGGGAAGCTGAACTTTCCTGGAAGATAAGCACTTTTCGCAAAAGGACAATTATCAAAGATTATAGACAATTCTGACACGCGGGCCTGTGGCCAATATTTAGAAATTTGAAGCACGTATACAAGACTCAGTGGATAAGCAGTTGGAATTAGATACAGTTCATGTCGTGATCCAAGTGCGCCGCGTAGTAGATCCGGCTGTAATAATAATGACACTATTGTTAATTAGTTAATAATTTTAGACATGAAGGGTATTTAAGTATCCTTAATTAATTAATGAGTTTTAGTAAGTCACGGAACCGAAAAGCTAAGTTTGATGCAGTATTTTTGCGAATGGAAGGCTACCTTTTAGAAATATCCAAGGCTGTCAAAAAATTAACTTACGAAAATATTAAAAAGTCTTCTAACACAATTTAAAGCTTAATAAAAAATATTATTTGACTATTGTAGTAGTGGAAGATATTCAAAACACAAACAAAGGAGGAAAAAGTTTTAAAGTGTTCCAAGCACCTGAAGTTAGCACGTTAAAATAATGGTGTATAGCATTCTAGAAAACTTTATCCACCCGACTGGGCATGTTTTATAATATTATAAATTAAAATTGCATAGAGTTGTCCTGCTATTGGAAAAAAAACATTACAGATTATGTTGATGCATAAGCTGATGATAACGTGATAAACAAAATGGTACCTCATGTCTATTTAAAATGAGAAAGCATTGTAAAAAACGGTATTTAGAAACTTTGTGGTAATGGTCAAGTACTTGTTGGCTTGTTGCTAACTGCGTAATGTTTGATTGCAAATAACATTAATTATAATTTTTTATAAAATTCATTATACAGGACAATTTTTAGAGAAACTGCGAAAGTGAAACGTTTTAGACTTTTTAACGGTTTTTGATAGTTATTGCTGTCAGTCTGAAGCTCGGGTAAAGAAGCAGGGTTTCTAGGCCAGGCTAGCTCCCTATTTAAGGTAAAAATAATTGGCTTTATAGGACCAGAATAAAAGACGAACCAGTATGGAAAGGACGACGAATACAAAATTCTGTAAAAAATAGCTACACCTTAATTTAAACAAATTATAATTGAAAGACAACTGATCAAAGGAATGAATAACAAGTAAAAAATAAACAAACAGAAATAACTACAACAAAACAAAAAAAGACAATTATGAAAGATAAATTGCACTGGGGTAGTGATAGGACATAAGAAGCTGGAATCAGAGAGACCAAGAAATATTACTGGAAGTTGAAAAATCTAAATTTATTCACTTTAATAAATGACAAAAAGAAAAAGGTACAAGCACATTTAATTCTTATACGTCAATATATAGTGGAGTGAAAAAAAGGACAAGGGCCGAGGAACGTGACTCTTAATACATAATACACTTCTAAACAAAATCTCGAATATAAACTCCTAGTTGTTGGTATAAAAATTAGTAATATAAAAGTATTACGTATATTTTTAACATATTTGGCTGATAACGAGACCTAACCATAGTTAAAGAGAATGAGGGGTATTTGGCATTAAAAACGCCACGCTTGCCATTGCTTGTTGGCGAGTTTGGTAAGGGATGGTGTAGGTAGGGGAGATGGGTAGGTGTAAAGGGTAGGAAATGATTTTCCCCCAGAAGTGGAGGTAGGGGCAAAATCATTGCTCGCATAAGGCAGGGTCGCGTCCCTGTAATAGGTCTGTTCCATGCCGGGATCGCATAGGAGTACCTATCTGCTACCTTAAGCTACCTAAGTAAAAATAAGAAGAGTTTTATAAAATTCTCATTATTGATATTGACAAACTATTAGAAGATTATACGACCCTAGTATTGGGGCGTGTAGGAAGATTCAACGCAAATGTACTCTACAAAAATGGAGGACTATTTATTTAGGTTTAGGCCAATAACAACTTAAGAATATGCAATATATATTTTGATCTCCACCCAACATACACCTAAATACACACGGAAAAAAGTTAGTAATCAATTGTGTTATGTGTTTCAAAAATATGAGATGGGAACAAGTAATAATACATCGACTGGTATTAGCAAAAATACGATTACATACAATACACAAAAACAAAAAGACAATACGTTAAAAGTAAAACGTATAGAATATGGAACAAACAATTGTATAAAAAAATATTGTCGGAAAAATAAAATAAACTTTAACATAGCAGGATGCTAATGATAAAGCTTGGAAAGAATCAGAAACTAATATTGAAGGAAATGCTAAAAAAGTATTAAGAAATAAAGCAATAATTATCCCAAAACGGATATCAAAAACATCGTAGCTTATTAAAGAGTTGAAGGAATTAATTAAGAAGAAAAGAATGACATACACTAAAATATAACACAAACATAAACAGCAGATATACCAAATATTAAGACACATAACAAAACGAACAAGAAAATAAAAAAATAGAAGAAGACTCAAAAAAAGTTCTAAAACTGTAGAAAGTAATAAGAAACTGTAAAGAACTAATAGAGATAAACAGTATCGACGCGGAGATAAATCTAATGAGAAGGACGAAGTTGAGAGAGTTTAGTTTAAAAAGTTGCCGGGACGTAACGGAGTGCGCAACATGCTATTGAAATATGGATATAACATGCTGATAGAAAATAACACAAATCTCACAGAACGAATCTGCTAGGAGCAAAATATTAAATGAATTTAGAATAGGAACAATAATAATAATATTTAATAAAGGAAACAAAAGAGTACCAAACAATTATTTTGGAATAACCCCAACAAATAGCTAGAAAAGCCATAAAATTTAATAAATCAGAGTATATGCACATAGTCAAATTAGAGAAGCTCAAGTAACCGAAGCTGACAGTTTTGATTCCTGAATAATCTAACATGAAAAAATAAATATTTAATTATTAAAACTAAAAGAAGAGCTTATAACACATACATAAGCTATTACCTGGATTAACACTTGTGCGAGTACTTTGATGTAAGATAAATAATAATTAGACAAAACACTAAAATTTTCAAAGAAAGATTTCCATTCAACCAGTACGTATAATCGAAATCAAATAATTTCGTGGAAATTTTGTACACCTGTACTGTTCACTAAATGACATTTTTACAGGAAAATTAAAGTGATGTAAGAGAGTTTGCCAGCATCGACATAAAAATCTTGTTGAACCATATTACAAAACTAACATATATTTAATATTTAATAATTATTTAACAGGCATTGCTTACCACTGGATTCCGATATGTTAAAATAAATTATTTATACTTATAAATATTAGTGACTTTGATATCTTATAAATTTTATGAATCGAAGTTCCATAATTATGTCGTTATACTATATTCAGCATATAAATAACTGAGAAATAATAGAAATAAAAATTTAGAAATAATATTACAATATAACAACACAAAATGTGGTGTTGACATCTTTAGTTAACTAGTTTATAGGTAATATGAGGAAAAGAGAAACCAGTAAATCACCATTTGTTATTTATGAATCTTTCGGACGTAAATGATGTAGTAGTTTACACTGTATAAACAAGTCTGCATCCGAAATTGAGCAAAAACAATCATAAGAAAATAAGATTATTTCATATATGGGTATGTAAAGAGCTTCATATAAAAATAAGAATAATATTGTAGCCGAGCAGCTGAAAAGCGGAAAATGGGGAAAACTGTTACGTATGTTCTGTGAAAAACAAAAAAAAACAACAAAACCAAGCTTATAACAAAAGTAACAGTATTATGCGTAATAAATATTATTTTTTGAAGTATCTTATATGTATAATAATTGTAACAAAAACTGCTATTTTTACAGAATAATTGTTATATTAGTCTGAATTGGTTAATCGATAAATATAAATAAATAGTTTAAAAATTAAGTTCAAATACAGTATATCTATCGACCCCACATTGTCTAGTTAGGCCTGAAAGTGGCCTAGCAGGATGAGGATTAAGAAACACAGATTATTTATGGGAAAGACAGAAAAGTGGAGATCCCACATATTCCTTTATATTTCTATTTATAGAAATTCATTCCAGGGGCTGTTCGAGCGTAAATTAGAAGTCATTGCACAAGGGGTACTATGAGTTGTTTACGTTGTAGGAGGATATTTTGTTAATTATTTTTTACCCCTTTTTCCTGAAATTTTTGCATGTTTGGAACGTTGTCAAAAAATTACTAATATTTGAATAGCCAGACAAAATATTTATTTGATTTTTTATTTTACGCTACATATTTTTCCTTTGGGTGCACTTACCGATCCCAGAGCCTCAAGGGTTTATTTTGCTTTCTAATATGCGCTCATTTAATTAACTCAATATTAGGAGGTCACATACACCTATTAAATTGCAGTATCTGCAGAACCTAAAGATAACGGTTGAACCACCTAAGCAAAATAAAAATATAGTACAATGTACAAGATGCCAAAACTTTAACCACACGAAATCATACTGCAATAGCCCATATGCGTGTGTCAAATGCAGCGGTAACCATGATACAAGAACGTGCACCAAAAATAGGGATACGCCGACAACGTGTATCTTATGCAATGGACCACATCCTGCCAACTACAAAGGATGTATGGTCTATAGAGAATTATAAAACAAGACCTACCCAAATACACAGCAACTAAAGAAACAACCTGCACAGTATAAGCCAGATATAAGAAATTTTCCTCCTCTGCCAAAACCTAATGTTTACGCTGATATGCCGATGCATACCTATAGCCACGTTACAGCAAATAAACCAGACTCATATAATGACGTCACCCTCGCACAATCCCTTGCCGAGTTTAAGGGAATGTTCAATCAACTGCTACAACAAAATAGCATGATCTTCAACATGCTCACAACAGTAATTGCCAAATTAGTTAAATAATGTCTAAATTCATACTTATTGTATTATGGAATGCCAACGGCCTCCAATCTAAAAAATTGGAGGTAGAAGTCTTCCTTCAAATGAACAAAATTGATGTACTACTCATAAGTGAAACACACTTTACAACAAGAACGTTTATAAAAATACCTCAGTACAGCATCTACCACACTGTACACCCAGATAATACAGCCCATGGTGGCGCAGCTATTATTATTCGAAACTCGATAGTTCATCATGAATTACCAAAATACGAAGAACCGTTCCTGCAAGCTGCCGTTATCGAAATCAGTAAACTTCCTAGCCCAATCACACTAGCCGCTGTATATTGCCCTCCAAGACATAGACTAACCACGAACATACTACAACCATTCTTCAACACCCTTGGAGGGAGATTTATAGTAGGTGGCGACTTTAATTGTAAACATACAAGGTGGGGGTCTCGATTAATAACTACAAGGGGTAGAGAACTTGAAAAAATTCTTACTAACAACAATTACATGCATTTATCAACCGGTACTCCAACATACTGGCCGACTGACGTGAACAAGATTCCAGATTTATTAGATTTTATATAGCCTCGGCATTTCAAGAAATTATGTGGACGTCACTCCTAGTTTCGATCTATCTTCGGACCACAGCCCTGTGTTAGCTGTTATTAGCGCTACAGTTATCCAAAAGCAGCCTAAGCCAGTACTTTGCAATAGACGAACTGACTGGGACAAATTTAAAGTACACGTCCACCGACATATAAATATTAATATAAGCTTAAAAACACCGAAAGAAATAGAGATAGCAGTTAATCACTTTATAACAACAGTCCAAGAGGCAGCCTGGAATGCTACACCAATGAATATCCAGAAAATCGAGTCATTTAATGTTTCTAGAGATATAAGTGAATTAATAAAAGAAAAAAGGAGACCTAGGTCAATCTGGCAACGTACACACAACGTTAATGATAAAACCACATACAATCGACTTACTAATAAACTTAGGAAGAAGATGTTAGAGGCGCGTAATGAAACATTCCATAACTACATAACCAACTTATCCAAAGAAGATCACAGTATATGGAAAGCCACTAAAGGATTTAAGAGACCCCAAGAACAAGTCCCGCCGTTACGCAAAAACGATGGCTCCTGGGCAAGATCAGACAAAGAAAAAGTTGAACTTTTTGCCCAACATCTGGCAGACGTATTCACACCTCACTCTAATGAAATTGATGAAGATGTTAACAACTTTCTCGAAGCACCACTACAACTATCACCCCTATAAAAAATTCACAATTGGTGAATTACAAAATGAAATAAAATGGTTAAATAATAAGAAAGCGCCGGGCTATGATCTCGTTACAGGCCTTGTACTTAAACAATTACCACGACAAGGAGAACAATTCTTATTGGCACTCTTTAATGCAATCCTACGCTTAACATACTGGCCCTTACAATTAAAGTTTGGACAGGTCATCCTAATATTAAAACCTGGCAAACCACCAAATGAAGCTCAGTCTTATCGCCCAATTAGTCTACTGCCTGTCGTGACAAAACTCCTAGAAAAATTAATATTAAAGCAAATAAACGAAAATAGTCTACTTGAAGAATGGATTCCAAATCACGAGTTTGGATTTCGCAAAGGACACTCGACCATAGAGCAATGCTACCGAATAACCAATATTATTCAGCAATCATTTCATAGTAAGAAATATTGCTCTGCTGTATTTTTAGATGTGCGGCAAGCGTTTGACCGTGTTTGGCACAATGAACTACTATTTAAAATTAAACATATCTTTCCACATTAATACTATCTCCTGCTTAAATCTTATCTAACTAATCGACACTTTCAAACCAAAGTTGGTATGGAATATTCACAACTGTATCCAATCACGGCTGGTGTTCTCCAAGGAAGTGTGTTGGGGCCACTCTTATATCTGATTTTACTGCAGATATACCGCGACACCAACCATAACATTGGGACATTTGCAGATGACACTGCAATCCTGGCATGTCATGAAGATCCACAAATTACAACTAATATCTTGCAAGAGGCACTAAGTACAATAGAGGGTTGGCTGGAAAAATGGAGAATTAAGGTCAATGAGACGAAGTCCAATCATATAACATTTACCACAAGACGATCACAATGCCCACCTTTAAGCTTGAATAACGTACCCATCCCGCAAGCAAATGCAATTAGATAGTTAGGTCTCCATATGGACACAAGATTAACGTGGAAACCACATATAATAAAAAAACGCAAAGAAATGGACATCAAAATTAAAAAATGTATTGGCTCATAGGAAGAAACTCAACTCTCAACAGAAAACAAATTACTGGTGTACAAATCTATCATCCGACCAATATGGACATATGGCTGTGAACTCTGGGGTTGCGCCAGCTACTCAAATATTGACGTAATACAACGTTTCCAGTCTAAGACATTAAGAAGTATATTCAATGCTCCCTGGTATGTTTCAAACCGTATCCTCCACTTTGACTCCAACGTACAATATGTGCGGGACATAATCAGACAACGGGCTACCAGCCACCATGCTCGGCTAGTGGGACACACTAATAACGAGATTACACCGCTAACACAGCAGCCAGTAATGAGACGACTTAAACGGAAGTGGCCATGGGACTTGACAGAATAAAGAAATCATACACCATCCCCTAAGCCTCCAAATGGAGGTAACGAGACTGCACCACTGGGTGCACCTCTCTTCAAATCTGTTCCAAACTTCACGCAATTAGCTCATAGAATTTATTGTAATTAATTCTGATTGCTAATGAACACGAATTCAATAAAAAAAAAACATACACCTATTGGTTAAGCGAGGCTCAAAATCGCCTGCGGTGGCAGCGGACAAAGGAGCAGTGCTCGTCCCCATATCAGCCAAAGCGGCAGCTCTCAGTTTACATGCATTCACACATAAATGAAGAAAAACAAAAACAAAAGTCCATTTTATCTAAAAAACTCATCGAAAGAAGATTCTGTAGAAGCTCACTCCCAATAAATGAAAGTTCCAAGGCCCGTCACCTCTTCTTATTTTAACATTGATCTCACAAAGATCTGCTCTTTTAAGAGTTGTCCTCTAGTGAAGTTAATAACTGCCACACTTAAAAATTGTTGTAGAATGATGGCAGTATTGAAAAAAGTAAACTCTACGTGTTATTACTTTGGTAAAGCTAGGAGTTCTAGTGGTTCTAATTGTGTTTTTGGTTTCGTATTTTTATCTTCTTAACTGTGATGCTTAATGTGCATATGCCTCAGTAAATTCTTTATCTAAATCAGAATAATACTTTTCCAATATCGGATTTGCCGTCTGTCGTATTCTGTCATTTTCCATTTGAGTGATTTTTATAGAAATCCAAAATCTCGATATATTTTTGTGTAGATTGTTCTTTTTCGCATTAAGTTAAACTTCGAAAAATCAGTTGCAGCGTAAAATGTTTCTACCGCGAACGAATGTTACCCAAAAAACTCGTAATTTCACCTTTGTTTTCATTAAAATGAACTTTTAATTTTTGTTGTAATGTTTGTTTTGTAGAAGTCCGGTTTAGACATCAAAGTTGTTTCGTTTTCTAGCGTTACAAACTTATCTTCATCTTGAAAACTATTTATAAGAGTCTCTAAAGTACTATATAGAGTAATGGCCTTTGTTGTGTCTGTACTTTTCCCTTACAGCATTTTACTTACTTTTCGAGACTTATAAAAAGCATTGGTCCACAAAAATTCCATTAACGTCATTTCATAATGTACGGTATTAGTTTGATTACTGTCATCGGCAATGTGCGTCAGAGTATTAATAACCTAGTACGATTTGTATAATGCTTTATGTATCGGGTTGTCGATAAAGTTTTTAAAGGTAGAATGTCTGTTTCAAAGCGAGTCTCTAAAATATCTCAACTTTTTAAGAACTAAAGAAGTTATAGATTAGTCGTTTTAAATAAAAAAATCATCAGAGTACTTGCTGCTCTTCACAGTTACAGAACCAACTAATTGTGAAAAGTAGTCCGTACAAAGGATGCATGCAGCCAAAGATTTTACTTCCTTTATTTTGGCCTGGAGGTCTTTGTAGCACTCGGACATAATCGTAGTTCTGTCCTCTATAATTATTTAGACCAAAATCTACACTCGACATTACAGAGTTTGCAATCTATTTGCCTTATGGCTACAGTTAGAAATAAACATCAAAAATCGTTCAACAACAGTTGCCGTACGTAGCAAATAGTATACTATAAAATCTAGTGGGTCTCTGGACTGTGTGGCGCACATCTCTCGTTGAGTTTACAATGTAATAAGTATGAGGGACTATCGTTCTCTTTATTTCCAAATTTTGCTACAATTAGTTCCATATACTCAGAAAAGTTACCACTTTATACAAATCCTAATGTTTAATTATCACCATTAATTGGCAGTCTACGAGAAGCTAACAACTTCACAACATCAACATCTCCAAGAAAACATTTCACCAGTACAGAGCTTCTTCCTTTTACTGTTCTGATATTCTGCAATCCATATTTTATGAAACTCGACTTCTACCAATAAATTTTAAAATGCACTCTCTCTGTTCAAATCGTTTATTAAAATCCTTACTTAATACAAACGTGGTTTTTCCATAGAGTTTGTTGTACACGGCCCACAAAATACTCGTCCGCTAGATTTTAAATAAAACAACAAATCTAGCTTGATGCGTTCTCCATTTATTAATCTTTTATAAAATAATTGATTGGTACAAAATATTTATGATTGGTAAGGAACATACTATCTTCTAAATTATGTCAGAGTTACCATTTTGTTGAATGCCATTGTAAGCCACCAACTAATGAGATTCAACGACACGCACCACAAGGTTGGGGCATCCAGTGATTTGATTCGATCTACTTTCAGAGTGCTTTTAGAATTCTACGAGTTTCAGACCTCTTGCAACTATAATTTGATGCACCAATTTGGACTTAAACCAATATCCACCATTTTTGTTATTTATTATTCAGCCTTTATGATAAGTGAGATGTGATTTGAGTGACGACTGAATTCAAAACTAAACTTTATTCGCAAATTCTGCTTTGCTGCACAATAATTATAAATTATAATACTTCTAACGCAACACTCAACGGTTACTATTAACAACATTAATATGCTTCGTCACTTTATGGCAAAGAGAAAGATTTTTGGAACTTGAAGGTCAAGGCGCCGCTGGTAATGGAGCGGACGATGATTGATCATTCTGGAGAGATTCCTGGATAATTTTTTTGTGGTGTGTTATTTCTATTAAAATATAAATGTTCAAAAATTTATTATACTTTGATGAACGATGATGAACAATACTTGAAAACTGCTCAAGGTTCTTCTGATTGAGTGCACTTTTTCGTTTACTCAACTCAAAATTTTGCGCCTCCCAAATACTGCAGTCCTGAGCTACAGCTTACTCTGCCTATGGGTTAGTCGGGTATTTATTACACGTTTATTTAGCCGAATGCCTCGTTCACTTTGCTTCTAACTGATCAACAGGTAAAAATTTTAAAATTTTAATTACAGCCACTAACACCCCGTCTGTTTCATTCAGTTTTAAAATTTTGCTTTTCTATTGCATCAATATGTCTGTAAGCTCATCTGATCAACATTCAAAAAAATGTAAAAATAAATGTTTGTTAATAAGTGCCTTTTTCTATTCATTTGAAATTTCTCAATTTTACATGACGTTTTAAAGAATGGAATTTATATTTAAAAAATTAAAGTATGATGAAAGACTTGCTAAACTATGTCCATATTTCCTATTTTACTTTTTACTTTGTTTGCTGTTGCGATAGCTATAGTCTCAAGGGAATATAACAATAAAAGGAAGAATTTGTTTAAATTATAGATATATAAATTGATTTGAAAGTATCTACGCCGCCATTAATGTTCGTGACAGTAAGAAGGCAATCGAACATAAAGCAAACAGCAACCATCATCAGTGTGAATAATAGAAGAAGATTGCTTACTGAGTGCATACGAGAAAAACAGTGCGTTTCTAATAATGGTATTGTTATTGGTTTGTAAAGTGTGTTTTTTATAGAGGTATAGAACTTTGAAATGGAATAAAACAAAGATGAATTTTTTAAATTGACATTAAATTTACTTTATTCGGAAGATAATATTCTGGCATTATAATTTAAATATGACTTCTGGCATATGACCGCCACGGCTGGCTCGGACGTAGTTTAATCTGGAGGTGCGATTTTCGATGACTTTTTCCAACATTTGTGGCCGTATATCGGCAATAACGCGGCGAATGTTGTCCTACAAGTGGTCAACGGTTTCGGGCTTATTGGCGTAGACTAGCGACTTCACATATCCCCACAGAAAATAGTCTAGCGGCGTTAAATCGCACAATCTTGGAGGCCAATTAACGGGTCCGAAACGTGAAACTATGCGGTTACCAAACGTTTCCTTCAATAAATCAATTGTGGCACGAGCTGTGTTACATGTTGCGCCGTCTTGTTGAAACCACAGCTCCTGCACATCATGGTTGTTCAATTGATGAACGAAAAAGTCAGTAATCGTGGCTCTATAGCGGTCACCATTGACTGCAACGTTCTGACCAGCATCGTTTTTAAAGAAGTATGGACCAATGATTTCACCAGCCCATAAAGCACACCAAACAGTCAGTTTTTCTGGATGTAACGGTGTCTCAACATACACTTAAGGATTACCATCACTCCAAATACGGCAGTTTTGTTTATGGACGTATCCATTCAAACAAAAGTGAGCTTCATCGCTAAACAAAATTCGCTTATGAAAATCGGGATCAACGGCAATCTTGTTTTGGGTCCATTCACCCAATCTACGCCTTGCTAGGTAATCGTGTGGCTTCAATTCTTGCACGAGTTGGATTTTGTAAGCACGCAAACCAAGATCTTTCCGCAAAATCTTCCATAAAATGGATGGACACATATCCAATTCCTGTGCACGATGGCGGATAGACTGATTCGGGTCTTCCTCTACGCTACGCTCTACAGAAGCAATAACTTCTTCTGCACGCACTGTACGACGTGTCTGTGGATGCGTATTATCATTTAGAGTAAACTTGGTGCTAAAATATATCTTTCCTTTACTTTTTTGGATTGCATAGTGACAAAACCATATAATTAGAAGCGTTTACATATTACCACTTCGATCCACCGAAGTGAAATATTTGAAATTCGAATAGATTACTTGTTACATTTGCTTGTATTTCGTATGTTATACTACTATATATGGCACTAATTATCTGTTTTTAATCTCTAAATTTGAGCTTACAAAATGTAACTTCAAGGTTATTATTATATTATTATTATTATTATTATTATTATTATTATTATTATTATATATATATATATATTGTTCAAATTACAGTAAAAATTAGGTTTAATATATAAAATGTTACTTTAACATCATCACTATATGTTGGATTCCGCTATGGTTCACCGAATCAAAGTTTACTGAATTACTCAGCTACAATGCCAATTGTATTATTTTAAGTGAATTTGCAACGCAAATTCCAATTAGTGTAATGATGTGATGAAAACCTGCATTCACATTTCAAGAAAATGGCATTTATTATTTTGATATTACTAGTAGAGAAAATTTTTCATTTACAGTTAGTTCTAGATACAAAGATATTTAAAATAGTATTTTTATATTATCACAACGTGGATAAAACCATACAAATAAACCTGCAACAGAAGACACTAAAGTACAATTATTTAAAAAAATACAAACTTAACACCTATTCTTCCAAAATCAGAAATCCAGGAGAGATAGAAATCCAATAATTTTTAGAAGCCCATTTCGAGATGTCCATACCTATGAAACAATTTACTGTAACTCGGATCAAAACTGATTTTAATTACAGACAAAGTTTTGAAAGAACTTCCTAACAAAGGCTTTAGGTTTATAACCTATCTTTTTAATACGATACTAAGGCAAGGCCTTATCTCTTCGCGCAAGGGAAAGTCTCATCGTTTATTTTTTTGCATCTTATAGACCGATCAGCTTACTTCGTCTATTATTCAAGGTATTTGAAAAATTGTTGCTTAGTAGAATTACACCAAAGCACAGTGGGCCAGAATCCGCAAAAAGTGGACAAAAATCTGAAACTTTGAATATATATCGGTGATCCAAATGTACGTCCATTCCTTAGTGCTTTGCCTCTTTCTTTAGATTCAAAAATGTCAAAAGCCCCTTTACGTACGTAGGCGAAGTACTGAGGAACGGACGTACATTTGGATCATAATGATACACGAGATTCATTGGAAAAATATTTAAATAAATAAAATCTTTGAATGGGGTGAATTTAACGGGGTGAAACTTAAATAAATTACTAAAAAATCTATAATTTTGGGAATGTATTCAATTGGATGAACATCCCTTGGATAAATATTTAAAAATATCATGTTTGAAGAGGGTGAGTTCAAGGGTGAATCAAAAAGAAATTTTTTGTTTCTCTGGTTGCTGATGACCATATAAACGTGAATTAGAGCGATTAGTTTTTGAGCAATATTGTTCATATTCGCTGTCTTCAATTGTGGATACACTTATTTTTAAGTTATTGTCTAGAATAATCTAAAATTTATCATATACATATATAGGTATATTCATTGAAATAGTATATTCATACTACTATATTATTTATAGTACTATATTTAAACTATAAACTTATGTTTATACTCTAATTTATACTATTGATAATACTTTACTCATTAAGCGCAACATCGCTTTCGGTTTCTGATAAGAAATCATCATCATCACTTTCCTCAAATGTAGATTCTAAATTTGCCGGAGTAAAGAAGCTAGCTGTCTCCTCGGATGAGGTTTCTATTGAAGGTTTTTCCAATAAAGGTAAAGCTTCATTACAAATTGTAGAACTTTTTCTGGGGGGTAGTTGCCGGAATGAAGAAATACAAGACAATGTACGTAGTACTATTCCAAATCTTTTAATAATGCCTTTGGGCGCTAGCAGTAAAAAACGTTCTTGCTGTGTTTCCATCGTTTGTGGTTCCGCTGTCGCCACTGTTTGGGATATCGACGAGCAATCCCATTTTCTGTTGAAAATCCGCCTGAATTTTTCTTTTCCGTTCCTCAAAAATCACCTTGTTTTGTTTCCCTCGTACCTCTTTATGTCTAACCTGATCCAGACATAAAGAGAAGATAGTCCGAACCGTAGTACTTCTTCATTGATCGGTAGCTTGATAACTTTACTGATGACATTCATCTGCTTTGGGGTCGCCTTACAAATATAACACGTCTGTGCAGAGGAAGTCTCCGAAAGTGCATTGCATATCTTGCCATCTATCATTGTCATCATGCAAATATGTTGTACCGACAGGTTTTGATTCTGCTCTGTATTATATTTTCTTGGAATAAGGTTGTTGATTTGCTCTTCCATGAAAGTCGATTCTTGCATTGTTAATTCGGTCGTTTCCTTCTTAAACTGGAACCTTATCGGTCTACAAAATCTAGTAGAAGACGGTCTTGGATTTTGCCAAATTATTATTTTATCTCTACCTGGCTTTTCAGCATATAACTGTAAGGGAACTAGCGAAGTTAAGAACATATCGCCATCACCAAGTCCAAATTGCGAAAATTCTTGTTTATATTTGGAATGGCCTGTACTTCCATCACAACCACATTTTACCAATAAAATTAAATTGCTTAATTCATCGTGCGTTAAGTTTTGTACAACTGGCTCTTGCAATTCTAGTATTCGGTGTGTAGTGTGATCAAGAAGATCCTGCAGGCGAATTTTCGCTGAAGTTTCGGTGATAATTTGGGCTTCCTTCCTTGGATAGCAACGCGATTTGGCTGCCCTCTTATCATAAGAGGGATAAATATCTGCGAATAGCTTTTTTGCTGTCGGTTTATGAATTAAATAAGAATGTTTGGGGTCTTTCGCCTCCACCATCATTGACAAAGCACGGTCAGGTGTAAGTGGCACAACACTTTGTACCTTCTGACTTGAGCGCCAAACTTGTTGTATTCTGGAAGCTCTAGTGGGGGTAGTAAAAACCGCCTCGGAAATCAACTTTGAAGCTTGACCCTTTCCTTCTTGTTTCAGACCTTTCTTAGCGGGTAAGGTAATTTCCTCAACTGCGAACTTGTCCAAAAGCGTATTAGCTCTTCTCCTCTTAGTCCTCGAACTACCCTCAGAGAAGCTTACTTTAGGGCGACCACGTGTTCGTGCGCCGCCACTACCCGACGATGTACTTGGTTGTTCATGATCACTACTCTCTTCAGTCTTTTCGCCTTCGACCTTAAAATTAAAGGGCTGCTTGAGCCAAATTTCATTTTGTTCCAAACAGCGTTGGATTTTTTGGTCGCACTTATCAATCTTTGAATAAACTGCATGGCAGAATTTGTAATTAAACGTCTTCAGTCGTGCCATCATATTTTCATCATTTTGTATCCCGAAGTGTTTGATCAGGTGGTTATAAAGACTTTTCGTTCGAACAGAACGCCCTACCCCTTCCTCACGTATAACATTTCGAAGACCTGTTTTCTTATCAATATTGTACTTATAGTTGCAATTTGAATGATAACTAAAACAAAATAAGCAGTTAATTACCTGAATTAATAAATCATTTTGTTATAAATTATAATCATGACTAAAAACTTCCCAAAATAAACAATAAACACATATTTGATAAACAATTGATAATAAATAATAATCATAAGTTCTTAAGAGTATTGTAAAAATTAAAAGCATGCATTATTTAACAAATGATTCTGCATGCGGCAACCGAGCGCTTGTGCGCTCCGCGTGCGGTCTGCCGATTCTAACCATGAATGAGTGTCGCGTTTTAAAGAAATAAATAAATATCGAAAAGGCGGTTGAAAGCGGTTACAGCTTTTTAGTATCTTATAAAGGAAGGCTTAAGGTATTTTTTAAATATTTTTTTAAGGCATTAAGTAAGACTTTTTTTGTTTCTCTACAGAAATCTAGATTGACTTGTAAAAACACCCCATAAATATAATACTTTATTTCAACATTTCAACCCAAATTATTTTTCATAATATATATTAAAACAAAATACATACCTCAAATAAGTTTCTAGAAACAATTAACGTTTTCAATTCACAGCCTCTCTTCAAAAGTTAGTGACAAAATGAGCTGTAAACCCGGCCGATCGCTGCTAGGCAGAAGGGTCGTGTTTGCGATCCTCTAGCAGGTAGAGGCTTCACCTAACGAGCTTGATATTCCAGGAAAAGATACAGTGACCTTTCTTTTTAACTATTCAGAAAATATAGAAATAATATGCGCAGTTTGAAAACAATGATTTTTGTCCACTTTTTGTGGATTCTGGCCCACTGTGCAATGCTTGTAAAAAACAATTTAATTCCTGGTCTTCAGTTTAGGTTTTGGAATATTAAACTACTTTATTTTCCATCAAGTTCGGCGTTCCCCAAGGTAATGTATCAGGACCGATTTTGTATATCGTATTTACTGCAGATCTTCCTACCATAGAGACCACAATAATTACAATACTGGCCGACGACACAGTCGTATTAGCTTCGTAAAATCGTCAACTTCACTTGAATACTCTACAAATATGGTACAGGAATGATTCATATAGCTTTTACAACTCGAAAAGGTACTTGTCCTTTTGTCATAATAAATAACCAGCAAATCTCATAAGAAGAAAGTGTCAGATATTTGATAACCCTTGGTAAAAAGTTAACTTGGAAAAGCACATCTGGTCGAAACGAAAACAACTACGAGAAATATACGTTTGTTAGGGTGTAAATCTCAGCTATCTCTCGAGAATAAGTTATTGCTATATAAAGCTATGATTAAACCAGTCTAGACGACTTATAGAATATAACTGTGGGAAAGCCAGTAATTCAAAGATTGACATCCTAAGGCGATTTCAAAATAAGACTTTGAGATCAATAGTAAATACTCTATGGTATATACCATATAGTACCATAATGTTCATATAATTACTGAGGAGATGCAAAAATACAGTGTGTTTACTGTCTATCATAATTCGCTTATCGAGTGCCTACTAGAAAGAGATAAAGATGAGCCCAGACTCTACAGGTTTAAGCCTTCAGATTTACCAAACCGTTTTATGTGATTTGCGCGTATGTCTTGGTGTTAAATTAGTTTAAGTTGTTAAACATAAAAATTTGTTGAACTTTTGTTGAATTTTATGTATGTACATTGTTCTGCTAAATGTCAGCAAGTGGCGGATTTCAGAGTTCTTATATTGATAAAAAAAAGCTCACCTAAAGCTTACCAAAAAAAGTGTGAAAATTGGACCCATGATAATCATACGACATTCAAAAGTCCACGGCATTACACGGAAAAATGTGACTGTAAAACCGTTGCTTACTAAAAAGCATTTGGGATAATAGCGTTTGTAAGCAGAGAAAAATTTAGAGAAAGAATTATATTTACTGATAAAACATCCTTTAGGTTAGAGCTTTTCTAAAAGACTCCTAATCTGAACGTATAAAGGTAGAGAGGCGTTAAACACGAAGAAGATGGTACAAATGTATGAGAACTAATTGTCTATAATATGACATAGATTTTACAAGAAGATAACAATCTCAAACATTGCAACCGACTGTATACGACTTGAAAAGAGTAAAATAGAATTAGTAGATTGGATCAGTCCTCACAATATACCGATATCAATCCAATCGATACTATGTATTTACGTCACGTACGGGCTAAAAAGTAAACGCATATTAAAACTAGATAATTATATATCGTACTCAGATGATGTTGGGTTTACTTCCAGCTTCTTGCGCTATAAATCTAGTCACCATCATACGAAATTCTTGCCCTGCTATACTGAATAATACTAAAGATTGAACTCCTTCCTAAGTCAGGGTGTAATATTGTTTTGTATATGTTATAAATTTTATTTCGTTTTATTTTGTAATTAAAATTTTCGTTAAAAACTGACGGGCGCTGTTATGAAACTAACTCTGTATACTTCAGTTATAAAATATTTAACTCTATAAAAATTGTATTCTACACTAAATTCTATTATAGAATTCTATATTAAAGTATTTTCGGTTAAAGTTAAATTTTCGTGAAAATTGAGCATCAGTTACAAACTACAAAGAGTTTTGTCTGTTCTAATAAACGACAAGTTTACGTAATGTAACAATTTCAGAAGTGGAAAAGGTAAACTTATAAATAAATATCTGAAATTTAAATGAGTGCAATTTTACCTAAGAAATTTTATTACATAATATCGTGCAATATCACCGCTAAAGATATTACGGCTGAAACCTACCATCATTCAAAAAATAAGATATGGTTTACATGTATGTATTTTCTGACATTTTTCAAAGCTATAAATTACTCTGTGGTGTACGATATTTTTTTTTATTTTAGTCACAAACTCAAATATATAGTTAATAATATGCTAATTTAATAATATTGTTTACTTTTCCGTGCGAAACGAGTTCGCATACGGACATGATTCTAATTATTTCTATTAATATTGTTGTTCAGGTAATATATTACTCAAAAAGTAAAATAATGTAAGCTCCACTTGTTACAACAGGTTGTAATAATTAATTATCATAATAAATAATGAATAATAAAAAAACAAAAAAAATTCTTATTAATTTTTAAAATATGTGTTCAGTTCATCTACGCAAAGTTCAGTTTTGCGAAAAACGAAAACAATTCTTATAGTCTTAAAAATATTTTGACTATTGTAAAGAAGAAATAAACATTTCTTTTTACATAACCAACAACAAGTGCGTGAAAAACTTAAAGGTTTTTATGTTGCTGCAACAGGAATGGTAATAGACATATCAAAAAGCAAAATTACACAGTAAAATTTACTAGACAAGCTATTCAAATTTAATTCAGTTATTTACTGCAACAAAGTGTCAAATTTATTTTATCTTACCTACTTTACGATCTTTGATATCTTAGAACGTTAATTAGATCGCATATTAATCCTTATATGTTACCATTTTCCATTCTATAATTTGGCCATAATTGGTCAGTTGTAAACCAATAATTTTAACAGTAACTTAATGAGTTCAAGTATGATTTAAAATAAAAGAAAAAATATAAAATTAGCCGTATTTAGCCCTTTAAAAACCTAAATGTCCTGTAGTTTATATTATATATTATTATAAAATATAATTTAAAAAACTTAGAGATATAACATAATTGATATGTAACTCGCGATACTACAAAAACGCCGCAGGAAGCGATGAATGCATGGGAACGCATTTCGAAATAGGAACTGACGCGGAATATATCGCTTAATGGCGCGCAGTTTCATACTATAATGAAAGCGGAAACGCGATGTTAATTCGAGCAGATGGGGAAAGTCTTAGCCGGCAACGTAATAACGTGGAAATTAAGAAAGACAAAGCACAGAAACTCAAATTAGGACTGTAACGCTCAAGATATTTTTGTGGGTTTTGTGCAAATACGTACAGTATAACATTTTTTCCATTACACCAGCATTCAGTCTTCTAATTCTAGTAATGTTTCTGTATTTCTTGCAGATAACCGAAAGTAAGACGTACCTTCCACAAAACACGTTTTTGTTATATATAAAAATATTTAGTATTTGTTTCGTTTAATTAAAATTTGACGGGATGTTTTCGTTTTGCTTGAAAATAGTAGCGGTAGAATACTTTTTGATAATTCTCGTATCATTCTTGTAATTTTTAAACTTCATTTTTGTTTTAAAAAATAACAAAGAAATCTGAAGACAATGGTAGCAGCGTTATTTTTACGAATAAAATTACTAGCAGGATTCCAAAGTTTTGCGATAATATTAATTGTAAAATTACGTATAATATATCTAAAATCTGACAATACAAAACCGAAAGAAAAAAAGTGGATGACTGACGAAATCCTACAATTAATGGATGAAAGAAGAAAAGCAAAAAATAACGACACCAGATACAAAGAAATCCAAAAATTAATAAAATACAAAATAAGGATGGCTAAAGAAACATGACTAACAACACAATGCAAAGAAATTGAACAATTAGAACAAAAACAGGATGCATTTAACATGTATCAAAAAGTAAAAGAAGCTGCAGGAATCTACAAAGTAAACAATACAACAAGGCTACTCAACAAGGACGGAAAAATAATTATAGAACCAGACGCAAAAATTTCTGCCTGGCAGAAATATGTTGAAGACCTTTTCGAAGACGTTGATAGATCAGATGAACCTCAAGAATATCCAGAAGTAGAGCCTTTACCCATCACCACCGACGAAGTGGAAAAATGCATAAAACAGTTAAAAATCGGAAAGGCTCCAGGTCCTGATCATATACATACCGAATTTTTAAAAATGATGGACGAAGCGAGTGTAGAATGGCTAGCAAAAATTTTTAACATTATCTATACCACCGAAAAAATCCCTGAATCGTGGTTAAGATCAACATTTGTGACAATCCCCAAAAAACCAAATGCTAAATATTGCGAAGATTACCGCACCATCAGCCTTATGAGTCACCTCCTAAAATTATTTCTAAAAATTATACACCGCAGAATTTTTACAACGTGTGAAGCACAAATAAGTAGAGAACAGTTCGGATTCCGCAATGCCTTGGGAACTCGCGAAGCTATTTTTAGCCTACAAGTTCTATTTCAAAGAGCCAGAGATGTAAATCATGACATATATGCTTGCTTCATCGATTATCAAAAAGCCTTCGATAAAGTCCAACATAATAAACTAATAGACATACTTCAAGAAATAGGCCTTGATAATCGAGACATAAGAATAATAACCAACCCTTATTGGAATCAAAAAGCAGCAGTGCAAACTGGCAATATGATATCAGAAGACATCAAGATAAAACGCGGTCTCAGGCAAGGATGCGTACTTTCTCCTCTTCTGTTCAACGTGTATTCGGAACACATCTTTCAGCAAGCTCTGGGCACCATAGATGATGGAATCAGAGTAAACGGAGAAATATTAAATAATTTTAGATATGCGGATGACACGATAGTGTTTGCAAACGACATCACCAGTCTCCAACGAATTATGAACAGAATTACAGAAGTTAGCAAGCGGTTCGGACTGACCCTAAATACCAAAAAGACCAAATTTATGATAATTACAAAAAATCACATTGTTGACACCGGATTAACGACTGACAACAACAGGATCGAACGTGTGCGAAAATATACTTACCTTGGGACAACAATCGATGAAAAATGGGACCACTCACTGGAAATAAAGTGTAGAATTGAAAAGGCGAGAGCAGCGTTCGTAAAAATGGCCAAACTATTCAAGTGCCATGAATTATCTTTACCCATTAAATTAAGACTACTGAGATGTTATGTCTTCAGCGTATTGCTGTATGGAGCAGAGACGTGGACACTGACAGAGGCATCAAGACGAAAAATAGAGGCCTTCGAGATGTGGTTGTACCGCAGAATCCTCCGTATATCTTGGACAGAGCATGTAACCAACCACACCGTGCTGATGAAAATGGGGAAACAAGAAACAGAACTCCTCACAACAATAAAAGTTCGTAAGCTGGAGTATCTAGGGCACATCATGCGCAACAATCAGAGATATGGGCTCCTACAATTGGTCCTCCAGGGTAAGATCGAAGGAAAAAGAAGCATCTGCAGAAGACGCATATCGTGGCTGAAAAACCTGCGAGTATGGTTCAATACAACAACAACTGGACTGTTTCGTGCCGCTGTTGATAAAGTCCGTATTGCCATCATGGTTTCCAACATCCGAACTTTAACATAAATTTTTGATTGGGGAGTGCATGTGAAAATGCATAGAAAGAGCTAACGGAGCAGTGAGTAATTTGCTATAAATAAGATTGACTGAGGTTGAAAGATAATAATAATATACAAGGCAAAAAATTGTATGCAGTTAACAGATAAGAAAAACAGTAATACATAAATATTTTTGAGAATAAGCAACGTACTGTACGTTGTAGTTTGCATAGTGCCTTACCTATAGAGACTAAAGAACAAGAAATACACAAAGAAGAGTTGGCTTTTTGAGATGTAGGAGTGGGGTAAACACTGATCGCTGTGTGGCATGAAAGTAACCAAATACAGAGCCAGCTAAAGAAATTGGACGAGAAGCTGGGATAAACAGCTAATGATATCAGTGCAATAAAACTAGAAAATTAAACAACTGAAAAAAAGTCAAAAAGCAGGATAAAAGAATAGAAATCTTAGAGAAAGAAGTTAAAAAGAATAATCTAATGATAAGAGAGGTGGTAGATAAAAAATCAGAAAAGGAGAATGACACTGCAAAAAATTTCAAGTGTGAGTGGGCAATGAAAGCTGTCATTAGAAGAATTTCTTTGATATCAGCGTATCTAGGAAGGGAAGGGAATTACTATGTTTGATTTTCATGGTAAATTTGATATTGGTATGGATTTGGTTTAGGTGGAAGAGAAATTCTAGAAGGGTATCATGTCGATGAGGTCAGATAATAAAGGTATCATCGGCGTATCGTATTCAGCAAGTAGGTTTAAGATGAATGAAGGTGAGGGCTTTTGTTTCAAAATCGGTCATAAAAAGGTTAGCAATGGCAGGTAAAATTGTTTAAGAGTTTATGAAATACCGTGTGGAGACTGCCAAAGGACCTACATAGGTTAAACAAATCGGAAAATATCCAGCCGGATATATGAGCATTCTCTGGCTGTACGGAAAGGCGATAATGGTTCGGCACTTGCCAAACATAGCAAAGAAAGGTCATAAAATTAAAAAAACCATTGCGTCTATTTCCTATTTTACTAGCAGGGTAGGCAACTGAAATCGAAAAACGCCAACAAGGCCTGAACACAAGAGATGATAGCCAACGTTTACCCGTCATATGGAATTTCCTCATTAATCCGCACTATCACTTACGCAATATCCCTAAATCAACAACTTTTCTCAACCCAATGCATCTCTATCTATCCATCTATCAGAAAGAATAGAGTATACAAAAATCAAAATATACGACAAACATATGAATGTAGTATGAGCGTATGCCCCTGAGAATAATAGAGATGTAAGCATTAGGGAAGCCTTCTAAGAGGACTTCCAGAGAACAACAAACCAAATTTTACCTAACAGTCTACCATTATTGTAAGGGAGCTCAATGCTCGAGTAGGAAATGATGTTATTCTAGGTATAAAACAGCGATATGAACGAAAACGATGAGAATGGTAACGGAGAGTTTTTATTAGACATCTGCATCACAAATGAACTACGTATAAATAATACATTAACCCCCCTCCACCCCACAAAGAGAAATATAAATATATATTATATAAATATATCAAATATGTTAAGTGCTGCAAAGGAATCCGTAGGTGAAAAAAGAATAAACAAAAATAGCAAATTTCAAAAGAGAACTCCGTGGTTCTGTAAAGAAGTATAAGAAAAGTGTAGAGAAAAGAAAAAAGCTCACATGAAATACGCATCAAACAAAACACAGCAAACGTATGATAATTATAAAAGAAGAAGAAATGGAACATATACTCGTTAAAAATATTAAAAAATGGGCACTGAAAACGTTTGTCAAAGGAAATAGAGCACGGCTTTTACTGTTTGCAAAAAGAAATGTGGCGTTTCATAAGATAGAACAGAAATGAAGAAAACAATAAAACATATAGATAAAAACACTTGGATAGATTGCTTAGAAATACTATACAAAGAAGAGAAACCTATACCAAATGAACGAGAAACTCCGGAAATGATAACAAATAAAGAAACTGTAATAAATTAATTGGAAGTAGAGAAAACACAAAGTAAATTTAAAGCCGGTGCACACGAAATAGCAAACAAATTGTTAAAACACGGCAGAACAGTGATAACTAAGCAACTAATAATATTAATTAACAAATTCAAAAAAAAATAAAATACTGGAAAAATGGAAGACAAGCAGCATCGTTCTGCTATTTAAAAAAATGTGCTGAGAAGGAGCGAGAAAATTACAGGAAAATTAACTTACTAAACAGTGCTTTAAAACTGACAACGAAAATATTATCGAAACGAATAAACCAGGAAATAATCCTAACAGACGAACAACAGAGCTTTTGAAGCGGAACATCATGTACAGATGCAATATTTGTGATAAGACAAATGATCGAAAAAGCATTAGAACACACTGGCCTTTCTATGCTTCTTCAACATAAAAAAGGCATTTGACAGAGTCAGATTAAGATATGTAATCCAACTGATATACAAAAACAAATCTTATTAGATATAACCAAAACAATTGAAGACATATAAACCCACAAAATCAATAGACATCGAGACTTATTGACCACACTATAAGCTTACGGGGAGTTTGAGAAGAAAGTTAAGACAGGTACAAAAAGCTAATAAGGTAGCTGGATGTTTAAATAACACAATTTGGAGAACCAAACACATCAGAACAGAGACAAGATCAAGAACATATAAAGTTACCATAAAACCAATAATGACTTACGCGGGAGAGACAAGACCAGACATAGCCAAGACGCAAAGACAGAGATGAGAATATTAAGAAAAATCTGGTGTGAACATCACACGACTTTCCTTATCCTATTATTATATATTATACCGGGTCCATCGTCTCGGCCCTGCGCTGCTCTCGTCCCGGAACTTGTTATTTTAAAAAAGGACGAGGCGCGAGTCCAATACACGAAAGCTCATTAAAATAAACAGTACAAGACAATAATTGACTAGTACTTAAAATTTTGCTACGTCACTGAAGGTAACCGTGCGAGCTCGGTCGCAGAGCCTTCCCCATTATCGCCTGCGTGCTCCCTCCTAGCGGCCAAGCGCCCCCCCCCCCCGTCCTCCCGCAGTCGGCGCAGAAGCTCTTCGAGCGAGCTGTGATTGGTCCGTTTAATTAATTTTTAATCGGCTATAGCTTATTTATTTAACCTCGGATCAAAAAATTTCATTGTAATTTTTTGTTCGTCTCGGTCTGATCTATCCGGTAATAAAAATTTCTTAAAACATTTTATGAACACCCGGTATGTTAAAAATCCTGTGCTTCAATTTTTTTCGAGTTCCTATTTTACCAACTTTTATTTTAAATTCATGTTTATCTCATGATAAAAAATCATTTTTACTCTCATGAATTTTTTGTATCTTCAACCGTTTAGATTCGCGACCGCTTTGCGACCGATTTTGCGACCTTGCAACCAAACGACTCGGCCGATACTCCAAGGGAGTCCTTTTTTTTATAAGTTTCTTAGTTTGTTGCCTCCCTAATAGTAAATGACTGAATTTTTTATACAGTTGTAAAGAACTTGCAAGGTAAGTACTTTTTTGATCATTTTAATATTCTATTCAGTTTGCAATGTTCTGGCTTGTTACCGTTCCTTTTCTATTGTTTCTACAGTTTACTAGAATAATTCAATTTTTTTTGTTGTGGTTTGGGAGCGCATTAGTAGGGTTTTAGTAAATTTATCCAAATAACTTTATACTAGTTATTGTCAGTTGTGTATGGTTGCGAGCAGCTCAGTTAAGTACCTGATATTTACAAAATTAAGCTGTACAAAATAAATTGTAAGACGACTGATTAAATTCTTTGGTTAGGTCACCAACAGATACTTAGTACTATCAGACCAGAACGATAGCGACAAAAACAAAGACAATAACAACAAAGCAGATAAAAACAGAAAAATAATTATAAACCGCCACCCATCTTTATAGAAAACGTCAAATATATCAAAGCTCTAACAAATATACTACAAAACATAGGCAAAAATAATTTTACCTTAAAGCTCTGCCAAATGAACAAGTCAAATTACAGAAGTCAATCAAAAGTTATATGTCTATTATCAAAGTCTTAATCAAAAAATAGTTTTAAGCAACATGCACTCCTCAACGAACTTACTATCAACGAACAAACTAGAAAGCCATAGACATGCCGTAATGAATCTAAAGACAGTTTGCCAGCATCAACCAATATATTTATTCCTACATTCTAAACTAAAAAAATTCCAGCAATAATATCTATAATATAACAAAATTTTCAAACACAAATATGACAAGTTTGAACCTTCACATACTAAGAGACTCATATCAAAATAAATAGAATGTCAGAGATATTGACACACTCAAAAATACTGATAACTGTATTATTTATAGATAATTATGGTGTGTAAAATGCGCAGGTGTTTACAAAATCAAAGCATATAAAAGGATATAGCATATCAATAATATAAAGTGCGTCTTATGCAATGAAAATCACTCCGCTAATTGTAAAGGTTGCTTGATCTGCAAAGACCTTCAAAAAAAAACCTTCCAGACGTTGAGAGATAAACAATTGTCTGAAAACAAACCAAACATAATTAACAAACGTTTTTACTTATAACCAAATATTTCATGCTTACAAACATGCAACAATAATCTGCAACATTATCTAATTCAGTAATCCTTGCAACCCATTCTCTACTTTTCCCATAATCTGGGAAATATGTTAACAAAAATAATAGAGACGCTGTAGACCTTATCAAATCTCCTTGTCAAAATGATTAGTAAAATGGCTTAATGAATAAGACGTTTAAGTTGGCAGAGTCGAACGAATCTCATAAACCATTTCATCGAAGTAATGCCTTTCTCAGAAACTCACGTTACAATGAAAAGACCACTTCAGAATTTTTGGACGCTTTGTTTATGATACAAAGTAAACTAGTACAAAGGCAAAAAAGTGGTAGTGCCTTAATCATTAAGAATAACATAAATAATTATAGACTATCAAATTCATCTCTAAGCAACCATCACAGTAGTTAAAAATCTGGTGTGAACATCACACGACTTTCCTTATCTTATTATTATATATTATACCGGGTCCATCGTCTCGGCCCTGCGCTGCTCTCGTCCCGGAACTTGTTATTTTAAAAAAGGACGAGGCGCGAGTCAATCGTCTCGGCCCTGCGCTGCTCTCGTCTAAAAATTTGTTAATTTAAAAAGGACGAGGCCGATTAAAATAAACAGTACAAGACAATAATTGACTAGTACTTAACATTTTGCTACGTCACTGAAGGTAACCGTGCGAGCTCGGCCGCACGACCTTCGCCATTATCGTCTGCGTGCTCCCTCCTAGCGGCCAAGCCCTCCTCCCCCCCGTCCTCCCGCAGTCGGCCCGGTAGCTCTCCGAGCGCGCTGTGATTGGTCCGTTTAATTAATTTTTAATCGGCTATAACTTATTTATTTGACCTCGGATCAAAAAATTTCATTGTAATTTTTTGTTCGTCTCAGTTTGATCTATCCGGTAATATAAATTTCCCGAAACATTTTATGAACACCCGGTATATTAAAAATCCTGAGCTTCAATTTTTTTTCGAGTTCCTATTTTACCAACTTTGATTTTAAATTCATATTTATTTCATAATAACAAATCATTTTTATACTCATAAATTTTTTGTATCTTCAACCGTTTAGATTCGCGACCGCTTTGCGACCGATTTTGCGACCTTGCGACCAAACGGCTAGGCCGATTTTTACCAAAAGCTTCGCACTGCGTTCCCTACCTACAAGTAACTTGCATACCAAATTTCAAGTCTCTATCTCTTATGGTTCTCGAGATATCCTGTTTACTGACAGACCGACAGACCGACAGACACACACACACACACACGAACCAATGGCTAAAACCAACTTTTTTGGAGTCCTGAGGCTATATTTCGTCCAGAAATGTGAAAAACTGGGTAGGTCAAATTTCCACCGATTACATTACTTTCCTTATTATACATAGGATAAGGAAAGTAAAAATAACAATGGCGAGATTACACTATTCCCTGTGTATTGCGGACTAGACTAGAAACCACGAGGATGCTGACTGTTGCAAACCATAGAACAAAAACGCATTCGATATTGTTCCATAGATATATAAAAGTAGCTGGCTTATTAGACTTCTCTTTATTTAAAGGCAGAGTTCAAAACCATATAACTGTAACTTTACTAGATTTATCTTCTGCTTATAGGCCAGTATTCATAGAATTGATAAATTCTAGACTTACCCTAAAACTCCCATTGAAAAGTGAATGTCAATTAGATGAAGCAATACCATATTTCA
The DNA here is from genome assembly GCA_036346155.1 of Sinelater perroti. NCBI lineage: Eukaryota > Metazoa > Arthropoda > Insecta > Coleoptera > Elateridae > Sinelater > Sinelater perroti. The sequence continues at coordinate 14,489,853 of JARFIY010000285.1, forward strand.
TATCGTTAATTTAAGAAATTGCTTGGGATGCTCCAGTATTAAAGAGCGTTAGGCCCTTTAAAAAGCCTCATTTCAAGATCTTTCAGTAATAAAAAGAGGGGCAATATGTAATACACAAAAGATATCACATAAATAAAAAAATAGAAATGTCTAACAATTCCTAAATAATTTATCAAACACTAAGGCCACTGAGTTCTCTTTGTAGAAAGCAACAACGATGATAAATCGATCGCACGTGCATTTTTCCTCTATCAGGGCCAAAAAAGAAAATTGAGCTAGAGATGCTAAAAATGACAAGCAGCATCTGACAAATAACTTCACCCATTTTTCTTTAGATATTAAGGCAGATCACAAAAGAATTTAGCCATGAATTTCACGAATTCCCATACTAGAAGGATTTATCAGTTAAAATATTTTCAATAAAGAAATTGCCAAATTTGCCCAAAATGATCTAAACATTAAAAAATCTGAAAAATTCTGAAAGACTTTTTAGACGGATGGATTAGAATAATAACAACGATTTTTAATACAGTTATAAAGCCAGGTTATTATCCGGCTTAATGGAAGGTTATTCTAATTTCAAAACCCGATAACCCATTAAATTATATAGCTTCACAGAGGCCTACTAACTTTTCACCAATTTCATGAAAAGTGTTCGAAAAGTTCTTTCTACAAAGAAAGCTACTACTTATCGAAGAGAAAAAACTAATACCTAACCGTTAGTTTGGTTTCCGCAGACAACACAAGGCGGTTGGGTAAGTAAATAGAATTTCCATCAAAATTAAACATAACCTTTTTTTTGTTATAAACTCATTTTATTAGCAATCAAAATAAATACAGTAATTCTATGAGCTAATTTTGTTATTAAATGTTTAATAAAAGTCATGAGGAGAAAGCACCCACTGGTGAATCTCTTATTTTGGTTCACTAAGTCTATTGGCCACTTTTTCCTTAATCTTCTGGTTTCGGGTTCCTGAACTAGGTGACTGTTATATTCGGATGATTTTCAACAGTGTAATGATGTTTTTCAGCTTTTATTTTTATAAAATCGGCTACTAATGGGATGTTAAAATCGTTGTGGATTGTGTTGCATTTGACACAAACCAGGGAGCATTAGATATCATCCTCAGGGTCTTGGACTGGAAGCGTTGCATTATTTTTATTGTTGATTTGCTGGCGAATCCCCATAATTCAAAGCCGTAGATCCAGATGGGACGAATTATGCTTTTGTAGATTAACAGTTTGTTATCTATGGCAAGTGCTGAGTTTCTCCCAAGAAGCCAATGCAATTTTTTTTAGATCCATTTTTTCCGTTTTTTTCTTATATGAGATCTCCATGTCAAGCGTTTATCGAAATGCAGACCTAGATATCTGACTTCGTCTGCCTGAGGGATCGGTGTATTGTTTAGGTAGACTTGCGGACACGCCGAGTGTTTCGTTGTAAACGTGACTTGGACCGATTTATCCCCGTTTACCCTTACTTTCCACTTGTTTAGCCACTTTTAGAGCTGGTTTAAATGTTCTTGGAGTAGTTCGGTTGCTGTGTTCGGGTCTTCATTGCACGACAGTATTGCTGTGTCATCAGCAAACGTCTCTGTATTTGTTTGCTCTATGATAGGAAGGTCACTTGTATATAACAGATACAATAGAGGCCCAAGCACACTACCCTGAGGGACACCCGCATTAATTCTATATATCTGGGGGGTGTCGTGAACGAGTTTGGTTTGGAAGAATCGTTTGTCCATGTAGGAACGCAAAAGCAGGTAGTAATGGTATGGAAGTAGTTTTGCCAAACCGCATATCTAAGAACAGTAAGTTTTGTGTTCAAATGCACCGTGTATTATGTGTGTTAATCGATGGCATTGTTGAATTGTTGAATGTTGGGATCGGAATCCAAACTGGTGATCTGGTAGCCATTTATTTTGAAGTTCACTTTCATTAATGCGTTTTAATATTAATTTTTATAGCAGCTTAGAGATTATTGGAAGTAAATTAATAGGTCGGTAGGATTTTATTTGGGTGGGAGGTTTACCTGGTTTAAGGATTAGGATAATTTGGGAAAATTTGAGTATGCCAGATACAGTATTCTATTAAACAAAATTGGAGATAACGAAGTTTTTTCTCAGGTAAGTGCTTTAATATAATTCCTGTTATAAGGTCATGTCCTGGAGATTTTTTGTTAGGAAATAATTTTATTTGGGCTTCAATTTCGTAGATAGTGAAACTCTTTAATTGGGGTGATAATTGCAATGGAGTTCCTAAATAATGTTCAACTTCCTGGTCTGGTTCATTAGAATTAGGTTCAAAGGTAGTTTGAAGGTGCAGCGCGAAAGCTTCAGCTTTTCTTTATCAGTTTTCGCCCATAATCCTGTTACATCTTGTAGTGGTGGTATGTATTCTTGGGGACGTTTGATTCCTCTATATTGGCCCTCCATATTGACTGATCTTGTATAGAGTGTGGTTGTATAGAGTTGGAAAGTTTCATTGCGAATCTATTGAAGTCTTCTTCTTAGTTTATTATTCAGTTGGTTAAATATAGTTTGGTCTGCAATGTTACGACTACGTTGCCAAGCTGCCCTTGCTTTTCTTTTTTCCCTTACTATTTCCATTATTTCAGTTGGGATGTTAGATGTGTTGTGGTTGTAAGACTGAGGTGTTGATTTCCAACCGGCTTCCTGAATAGTTGTTATTAGGTGGTTAGTTGCATATTCTAAGTCTTCGTTTGTTTTTAATGTCAGGTTCATGTTAAGATTTTCATTTATATGTGATTCAAAAGTTTCCCAGTTGGTTTTCTTATTGCTGAGAGTAGATGTGGATTCTTCGTAAAGTATTATTGCACTTACTGAGGCTACTACAGGGGTATGGTCAGATGAAATGTCGCAAACTGGAAACGATGTCCATGTAGTTTGAGGACATACCGTGGATGACGAAGAAGTCAAGCTGATCTGGTGTTTTATTGGGGTCAGTTGGGCAACATGTTGGGCTGCCCTTTGATAGGAAACTGTAATTGTTATCTGCCATGAGTTTGTATAGTTCTCTACCTTTTGTAGTCGTTAAACGCGAGCCCCAGTGTGTATTTTTAGCATTGTAATCGCAACCTGCTAAGCATATAGGTCCTAGTTGCTTAAAATAGAGTTGGAACATTTGTTTGGTTATGTTGTAGCGTGGCGGGCAGTAGGCGACGGAAATTACTATTGGCATCGGAAGTTTTTCTACTTGTATTATCGTACCTTGCAAGTAGTCTGTTTGAAAGCTTGGTGATTCATAATGTTTGATAGTATTGCGAATTATTATAGCAGAACCACCATGGGCCGCGTCGTCTGGGTGTTCTGTATGATATATGGTAAAATGAGATATTTTTAAATGTGATTTTGTGGTATAATGTGTTTCTGAGATTAACAAAATATCTAAGCTATTGGTATGTAAAAAAGTTTTAACTTCTAACTTTCGTTGAAGCAGCCCGTTGGGATTCCACAATGCAATTTTTAGAAATTTAGCCATTAGTTGATTACCTTATTGATCACCGTAGTCAGCATGTTTAGTATCATGCTGTTTTGCTGTAGTAGTTGATTGAATATGCTTTTAAATTCATCAAGGAATTGTTTAAGACTGACGTCTTCAGCTGGCTAGTTTTGTACTATTTACGAATAGGTGGGACGTGGAGAATTTGGTCGGTTGATAGTGTCGTTATTATCTTGTTGTCTTAGGGGTGGAAAGTGTTGCCTTGTTAAGTTTGAGGATCTTACATTTGTGTGTTGCTTATTTTGCAGTTCTTGATAAATTGTGCATCTTTTATAGTTTGCTGGGTGTTGTCTCTCACGAAGAATATATTTTGCTGGGGTTGGTTTGTTTTTTGGCAGCTTTTTATGTCATTTGGTCCAGCATATTTTACGCAGGCAAATGGTCTATTACAGTACCCCTTTGTGTGTCCGTAGTTCTGGCAATGAGTGCAATGCACTATATCTTTGTTTATTTTTGGTGGTTCGAATAATACATGTTTATTTTGAAGTCATTTTATGTTGTAGATTTTCTTGTTATTAGTGGATGGTCAAGATCTCTTTAAAAAATTGGTAATGGTTTATTTTTTAACTTCATAATGTTTCTAAGTATGTGTCCTGCTTATTTAAGAGCTTTTTTAATATTATCTGTTGGAGTAGTGTGGTGTATGTGTTTTAGAATTGCTCTATATGGGCGATTTTCCTTCATCTGGTATATATGACGTATAATTTGATTTTCCTGCATGTGTTTGATCATCTTGCGGTAGGTGTCAAGGGTAGCCGTGGTAATTTTGACGACATTATTGTGCAGACTTTTGGTCAAGTATTGTTCCTCTTCAGCAACGGAAAGTAAATTTTTTGTCATTTTGTTGAAGTCTAGAACACCGTGAACGGAAATGGGCGGTGACTTAGGTGTAGTTGTTTGTTACCGTTGTTTATTAACTTTCTACAGTGGAGCTTATAGTAGATAGTTAATGAGATTATGATCCTGTCTGTCTGTGTGTCTGGAGACAAGATAACTTTTAGTCTATGCAACAGATTCACTTCAAACTTGGCATACACACATCTTAGGTCAGTACCTTTCATAGGATTGATTTTCAGCCAAATCGGTTAACGGCAACCGGAAGTGACCGTTACGATTTCGCACCGCTGTAGAAAGTTTCCTTTAGGGTATTACACCGTTCTTGTTATTGTCATCGCTTGCTTCTCTGGGCCTAGGGCTGCGTATCTATTTGCATGAATTAGTGTTTCTTTTCCACTGACCGTTTGTGTATTTGACTTGCCTAATCGTTTTCGCTTAGTAACCCTTTGCCAATCATTAGCAGGTTTAGTTTCCATTTCTTCTTCATCATCTTCATAATACTCATTTGAGGTGTTGTTGTTTTGTATTAGTTGAGATGAAGATTTTGCACTAAATTGAAATGTAGAAAGTTGTGTCTGTGGCATTTGGAGAAATTGTTGGTATTGTGGGGGCAATAATGCTGAATTAGGAGCTGTTGATTTGTGTATTGGGTTTGCTGGTGCATGTTTGGGGGATGGATAATAGGCGGGAACAGTGATGGTTGTGATAGCATAGGATTTCCATTAATTTGCTGCTGAATATAAGTATTAATTTTAATTTATGTAATATGAATTTTATTGTAGTTAAAAGAGTTTAAATAATTATTTTAATAATCACTTTCAGATTATTAAATTTTAAAGTTGATATCACCAGTTGACCTCAAGTCGCTTTATCGCTCGGCACTTGTAATCTTGCGGACTGCTTGCAGGTGTCTTTATTCCGCGAGTCGACGACCGAGTTCTCACGGCACTTATGGCACTTAGTCACTGCCAGCCGGCGGCCCGCTGGAAAACACTGATATGATGACGCATTCTACAGCACACACGGAGAAACGCGTCTGTCCACATGCACTGCTCAGCTTCGACTAAGCATAACTTGAATGATGACTCATATCTTCGGTTAATAGGTCTATTATATAAAAGAAAACAATGTTTTCTATGTATTTACTATATAGTATTCAAATTATACCTTAGAAACAGACATTTCCCAGTTAGATATCAAAAGTCAACTATTCCTTAGTCACCTATCTAATCAGGAATTTCCCAAGAGGGTGATCTCGGATCAGTTCTGTACTTGTATATACCGCCGACCTATTGACCACTAGAAATACAATATTTGCAACCTTTGCTAATGATACAGCAATAACAGCCTCTCATAACAATCTAACAGTAGTCTTAAGATGCTTAAAGCAGCACTTTTACCAAATTGAAAGATGAATAAAAACATGACTTAACGGAAACCCTAAAAGAATAAAAGAAAATGTCTAGGAACATATGTTATAAGAAACTGCAATAGAGCCATATCTTCAGAAAATATCATTGGCTTATTTAACGTCACTCCTGGCTTTTATGGAAAATCAGTCCACAAGCCTGGTATACCAATTTGGAGTTATAAACTCCAAATATGAGGTGTGGCTAGACTAAACTTTACGAGAATACACCGATTCCAATGAAAGGAGCTGGAAACAATAATGAACGCACTACGGTTCGTACCTAACCAGATAATCTACTGCAAATTTCCATGTCGCTCCAGTGAAGAAAACTTTGAAAAACGTAACATTACATATCAACACAGGATTAAAAGTCACTTTAATATTCTAGCAATTGATCTCCTGAAAGAACAACCAGTGAAGAGAGGCTGAAACTACATTCTTCGCTGGAACTATCACAACAATTCTAAGACACATTTCAATTCCAAGTTGTTAGATATAACGTACTATATATATTATGGTAACTGTAAATAAGGATTGGCAATGAGCAAACCCATTCTATGTCGCTTTTATCATATAAATATGCCTTTTACTTAATGTCTGTCTGGACACTACATACAATTAGCTTAGGATCAATAGAAAAAGCTTTACTTTATTAAAGTAGAAAGGGTCTTTATAATACAAACTAATGAACAATAAAAAAAGCCATTACCAATTTTGATATCTTTGACTATTAGATGTATTTTGTGAAAATAATAAAAATATCTAAATTATGTTCTTATTGGCAAGTTTTCGCAAGTGCAACTTTTATAATGTAAGAATTGTATTTGCATATATCATTATTAAGTATTTTTAAAATTTGGAAATATTTTATAATTACTTATGGCACTAATGCCATACTGAACCAAATTGGTCCTAAATTATTGAATGTTTTAATATAATCTTGCACACTATCTATTACTGACTCCAGGAAAATTTTATTAATGGAATGTCTGATAAAAAATTCTATGGTTGATTTTACCATAGTATTGAAAAAAAGAAACAACGTTATCTAAATTTAAACAACAAGAAAATATTTAAGCCAGTTAATTGCATAGCTTTTAGACTAAAAACGAATAAAATGTTGGTGTTTATTTAAAACGTCTAGGAATAAAGTGTAAAGAACACTTTGACTTAGGTTTTATGCCGTTATAGATGCTAACGTTTAAATTTCGTCGAGAATACAAAGTTTCTTAGTACTTTTCAAGTTTAAAAACACGAAGTTAATTTTGAAATTATTATGAGTATTGGAATTAATTTCAGTCACTAAACTATTGTCTATCACGGTTGCTAATACAAATTCTACAGTAAACTTTGGTGTCACACTATGGTATTAAAACTTAAAGCACACAAGTAAACCTTTAAACTTTGACGAGTTTTCTTAAACATAAATTAACCAATTTTGTTGCTTACAAAACAGAAAAAGAATAAGTTTTTTTATTTAACACCGGGACTGAATTTTACTTATTTGATTTATATTCTCATTTACAATATATTCTACATAAGGAGGTTATGAGAAGCAATTTTAAGGTTTCTATTTGACTTACTCTCGTAGAATATTATAATGCTTATCCATTTTTTAGATTTATGAAAAAAATGCGTTAAGAAGCTATCAAAATTAGTCTTGATTGAAAATTTAAAATATGGGAATGTTTTTTAAGACTATGCGCAAATAAATATAGGAAACGAATGGCAAAATTCGCATGTAACGAGTTGGGTGGCCATTAATTAAAATAAATAATTACTATGCAACGCTGTTGACGTCAAACCAGACAAACACAGGCAGCAAACTGCATCGATAAAAAAAAACAAGTAAGCACATCGCCAAACACGTACCCCTACCATATCCCGACGTGTGCTGGAAGACATGATAGGCCAAGGTACTTATGTCGGCCTGAGACGGAGCTAGCTTGAAGTTGAAGGCCTCTGCAAACGCAAAGGACCCGTCGATGCTGGGTTTTACCACCGCCGTCCGCTTCTCTTTCACAGTCCTGTAGTGCTGGCTCATGGTCACCCGAACGTACGCCTCGTGTTTTTCTCCCTGAAACTGGACGGAAAGTCGAAATTAAATATTCGGCCTTTCAAGTTCATCGTCAGAGCATAATATACTGGTTATGGAATTTTTTGGTTAGCAACGCAGTCGTTTGAGTTTCGTAATTGCGATAGTAATATCGCCAGGCGGTTTAGCAATCATGCTATTAGCAATGCTATAAAAATTGCTTTTATTATAGAGTGCCAATGTAATTGGTGTAATAAAAATCACTTATAGATTTTTATGTCTAGTAAATCTATTAAAAATACTCAGTGCTGTAGAACTAAAATCAATCAAAATAACATTATTTTGGAATTGAAGACAACAAATCTTACCACTTTCTTACCTAGTGTAAGACCAAATAGTGATAACAGATGTGTAATATTACATTATGCTAAGCAAGCCATTAATTACCACTGCAATTTGTTTAATAACATAATAATAGCAGAAAAAACTACATTAGAATTTATGACATTTGCTTTAATAATTAGAAGGTTTTTTCAATGGTTATAAACAAAATTGAATACTATTTGTAGATTCTAAACATTCATTAAATAAACGCAGCAGTCCAAGAAAGAGAAAAATTCCACAGATATAACAATCGAGATATCAACTCTAGAATTCTAATCGTTTAAAGATTTTTACACCGAAAAAGACGTTCCATAGAACATCATGACGTGAATCAGGAAATATTTCACACGTGTTGAAATCTAGTTAATTATCTTAGGTTAGTGCTGGTCCATAAGATTTTTATAATTTCTATATCGTTTTTCTTGTCCTTTATAGGCATACAATAATAAAGAAGAAACGGTAACAAGTGACACCTCTGAGGTAAAAGAAACTTTTGTTTGAGGAAACCTGATGAACAGATTTCTGGTGGATGTTCAAAATCAATGAATAATTTTTGGAATTAGGAAAGTTAAAATTACTACAAATAATTAAAAAATAATTTACAGGAAAGCTTGATAAATTATAAATTATTAAAAAAGTAAAAGTGTAAAAGTACAAAGTACAGGACAAAATAAAAAAAGACATAAATAAAATGAAACTGGATAAAGTCGATTTAATTTCTAATATTCTTAAGAACATATCTTGAAAAGAAAAATTGTGCACGTAGTACAAGAACTAATGAAAGATACCTAGAAAGCAGATGTTCTTCAGTGCCCATAAAAAACCCTTTTTCAAAAAACATTTGTACGTACTAATTACTAGATTGCCCTCATAACTTCAAAATAAGTATATATAAATTACAAAACACTTTTAGACTTTTCATTTGCGTAAATGCTCAGAAAGCATCGTTGAAGTGTGGGTGGTATTTTTAATCGAGGTTTTTTTTTAACAGTTGGTATTTATTTGCAATCTGCTACATTAGCAATAAGCAAATCATATTACTATAATGGAAATACATAGCAGTGTAAATTACATGGGAGGTAACGCCCTTTGACGTTCCTCAAATGAAACTACTTTCAACAATTAATAACTAATAATAAGTAAGTAGTAGGGATATTATATCTGTCTAAAAACGATTAGGAAGATCTGACGCCTTGAAACGTTTGAGTCTCCGCACTTGTTCACTTTCATCAATTAGTTCTGTCGCTAGTGGGTTAGGATGAGATTCTAGTCGCAAGAGGTATTTTTCACTAAACTTGGTAATTTCTTCTTTCACTGACTTCATTTTAGGTCTTTCCGTATTTCCGTGTTGGGTATGTAGTAGGGGCGTTAGTGATGGTGCGTAAGGTCTTCGACTGAAAGCGTTCCAGAATTTCGATATTGGAATGTGAGGCGGTACCCACAACTGGATACCGTAGCTCCAAATTGGTTTCAGTATACTTTTGTAGATTAATAATTTATTACTCAGAGAGAGTTTGGAGTTGCGACCTAAGAGCCAGTAGTAACTCTTGAGTTTAAGATTCAGGTGTTTCTCTTAGTCCATATATGAGTTTTTCAGGTCAGGCCTTTGTCTAAATGCATCCCAAGATATTTCACACTGTCGGTACGGGGTAGAACTCGGCCGTCCATTATCACATCAGGGACGATTCCTCTACGTTTAGTGAACGTGATTTGTAGTGACTTTTGAGAGTTTATTTTGAATCGCCATTTTTGGAACCAGTCGGTTACTGCGTCTAAGTTTTGCTGTAGATTACTAGCGGCTGTAATAGGGTCGGTGTGAGAGGAGAGAAGCGCTGTATCATCAGCGTAGGTTGCGATCATATTGTTAGCATTCGTAGGGAGGTCTGCAGTGTATAGAACGTATGAGACCGGACCTAGGACACTACCTTACGGAACGCCTGATGTGATGGGATGGAGAATTGATACTGCTTCTCCGAATTTCACTTGGAAATTTCTATCTTCGAGGTATGATTTTATAATTTGGTAGTAAGTGTAGGGTAACATCAGCTTTAGCTTAAAGAGTAGGCCTTCATGCCAGACCTTATCGAAGACCTGGCTGATGTCAAGAAAGACGGCCGCACAATAGTTCTTGTTTTCGAATGCTTGGTTAATGTGTTCAACTACCCTGTGTACCTGTTGTATTGTGGAGTGGTGACTCCTAAAACCAAACTAGTGATCAGGTATTAGGTTTTCGTCGTCCAGGATGGGGGTGAGCTTGTTCAGAAATAATTTTTCAAAAAGCCTTGAGAATAGCGGTAACAGACTAATAGGTCTGTATGAATTGGGCTCGTTGATGGGCTTTCCAGGTTTGGGGATAAGTATTATTTGAGCAAATTTCCATTGTAACGGAAAGTATCTTGTACGCAGAATACTGTTGAAGATAAGCGTGAGTATACAGATAGCTTTAGGAGGCAGTTCCTTCATTATGTGATTAAGTCGTGTCCAGGAGACTTTTTGTAATTAGTCTTTCTATCAATCATTGTTTGAACTGCAGCCCTAGTGAAAGGTTTGATGGGAAACATAAGTTGATTTGGGGCCTGTAGTAAGTTTTCCACTTCTGCGTCTGTGTGGGGGTCGTTAGAAAGTAGAGGTTGAAACACTTCTTGAAGGTGGGCTGCAAAAGTGTCTGCTTTATTTTTGTCAGTGCTGGCCCATGTTCCGTCCGGGTTACGAATTGGGGGAATATGTTTTTAAGTCTATTAAGTCTGCCTGTGGCCTTCCAAAGGGAGTAGTCGGTGTTTTCTGTTGCGGTTAGTCCTTCTAAGTACTCATTGAGGAATTCGTTTTTTGCTTGCTTAATAAGTTCTTTAAGGTTTAGAGCTGCTGTATTAAGTCTACGTTTGTCCTCTGGGAATCTGCTATGTTGCCAGATCCGTCGTAGCCGCCTTTTTTCAGCAATCTTTTTTTTGATATCGATCGAGCAATTTTGGTGTGTGACTTGAGGTAGTAGTTTGGAGTGGCTCTTGAGGCGGCCATATGGATTGTTTAGGTAAGTGTTTCTACCGCTTCTTCTATATCTTCTTCCGTTTTCAGTGGGATATTAGTTGTTAAATTTTCCTGTAGTACTTCTCTGAAATAGTGCCAGTCTGTTTTCTTATTTGTGAAGGATAGTTTGTACTTAATAGTGTTGTACTTATTTGCGCCATTATTGGGCTGTGGTCCGAGGATAGGTCTAGGCACGACGAGATTTCTAGGTAACCTTGGGGTATGCCCTTGACCACATAAAAGTCGAGCAGATCGAGGATCTTCGTTAGATCAGTCGGCCAGTAAGTGGGTTGATATGTGGAGAGATGGCTTAGTTGCTCGTTTTGCATGATAGTTAGTAGAATTCTTCCTCTTGGGTTGGCAATACGCGACCCCCAGGAGGGGTGCTTCGCGTTGAAGTCACCTCCGGCCATAAATCGGTTACCTAGTGATCGTATATACCTTTCAAGGCTTTCCTTATCAGGTCTATGCCCGGAAGGGCAGTAAGCAGCAGAAATGTTTAGGGGACCTATCCAGTCCTCTATTGATACTGTGGTTGCCTGGATATATTCGGAACAGTATTTTGGTGTCTCGTGATGTCTTATATGGTGTTTTATTAATATTGCTGAGCCCCCTCTAGCTGTATTGTTGGTATTAAAGGTGTTGTAACCTCTAATTTTAAAGTAGAAGTGTTCTGTAAAATGCGTTGCGGAGATCAATAGTATGTCAATGTTATGCTGTAGTAGGAAAGCTTCAGTTTCGTAGCGGTGGTTGACCAGACCGTTGGCGTTCCGCTGGGCTATTTTGAGTGTTTGTGCAGATTTTAATCGAGGTATTTCTGAATCGTTTTCTACAGTGAATTTTAAGACATCAAAGCTTCTTTCAAGTTAAGTTAAAAAGGCGAGAGGTAGAAGAGTAAGACTAGATAACACTAGTAAGAAAGTGGTTCAGCTGGCTCGGTTGATAGTATTATAGAGTGAAAATCAAACAATGGCTAGAAAGACTGAGGTTTTCCCAAAAAAAATGCAAAAAGCAAAAATCAACAGCAACTGACAGAGTGAGCGACTGAAATACTAGGTTCTCCAAAGTGCGAAGGTTATAGAGTTATAGCACCTTAACATAAGCAAAATGTAGTGGGATACAAAACAGTAAAGAAATTCTCGAGTGCAAATATACACCTCACATAAAAAGAGATCTATTAAACACGGCAGAGAGGTAATTTTTCTTTCAGGATCCAATTTCAAATTTTAACCTCAAATAAGCAAGAAAACGAAACAATAAGATAAGACAAAATGAACTAAACATACAAACGCTGATTGTACAGTGTTGTAAAAGCAAATGTGTAACATCAGATTCAAAGAAGACGAATCTTGGTATTAAACAAAACCTAAGAAAAAGAGCACAAGTCCGAAAGTATATAGAAATTATATTTACGTATACAGTGGAAAAGAAAAGAGTGAAAAATCATTATATGCTAAAAGCGACGACACACGCGCAGATAAAAAAGATTTTTTTATATTCTTGACAAACAAATAATATTATTTGAAGACTTAAACAGCAGAGTTGTATGAAAAAATATAACATAAGAGTGGTATGAAGAAAAAATGGTGAATGAAAATAAAAGGAGACTACTCTACCTATGTGGAAAACATAGGTTAATGACAGCTAATACGTTCTTGAAAACCATAAAGACATTTACAAATATTACCTAGATATGTCTGAGACGCGGGCTCAGGTCAATTATTGACTTGATAGTGATTAGAAAAGACCAACAGGTGAAAATCAAACATGTAAGTGTATAGAGGCAACCGGAGTGCGGATTAACCACCATATGATAATAGAAAGATTTGTATACACATCAAAAAGAACAAAAAAGGACAGAAGATCAAACAACTTACGAAATTGAACTCTTCATACAAAAAAGTAAAATAACTCTGTACCACGAAAGATTAGAAATGCAACCAAATAGTATTAGAAGAAAGAAATCCAAATAAAATCTACGAACACAAAAAAACAATATACATACAGCAGTAAAAGAGGTACTGGAAATAGAATCCAAAAGCAGTAGAAGAAACAGAAAATAAAACATAACAAGTCATTCTATAATGAGTGGTTAAACAATAAACCACCAATAATAATATACAAATACGTAAAAGGTAAAAGACAAGTAAACGAACAAGTAAAATAATAAAAAATGAACATTGGGATATGTTTAGAAAGATAAGTGACATGATAGGATTTCGCCAGTCCATAGAAGTAAATTTCACTCCTAAAACAATAGACAAAACATAAAAGTGACAACAGTTTAATAACGCTAAAAAAAGGAACGAAACACTTCCAACAGCAATTAAAAAATGCTACAACATATATCAGCACAAACAAAACAAAGTAAAATGAAAATAGGTCACAGGAAAGAGAAATTGTAGCAAAAACTTTAAATAAAAGCAAAAATAATTAAATTTGTAGTAGAGAACAATATTATAATAAAACGTAGATAAAGAAAACTGTTAAAAATGTTTTAGAAGATAGAAAGATGAGCAACTATGCCAGAAGAATGGAAAAATTCATGTACAGTGCCTACATATAGAATATCATAGCAAAGATAATTAAGCTTTTCAGCATCAGCTAAGTAACACCCTTGTAACACTTCTAGAGCTAGAGAAGGAATACGACAAAGTTCTAAGATATAAACTGTGGAAGCCGATGAGGCTGAAAATTAGAGAAAAAGGTTTAACATAGTTAAAGCTTTATATTAAAACACAAAACAAAAATAGGCTAGTAAATGAAGTAACAACACATACGTACAAGCATAATATAGAAAACGTAGATTATTGAAAATATCTATAAGAGAGCACTTGCATTTACTTTTTTGCCGATGATCAGGTAATTATGGCACGGTATAACGGGGATATGACGTACATAAAACATGTTTATGAGAAAAGAATTACGTGACCCAACCATAGAAGAAAAAATAAAAACCTACGGTGAATACAAGTATTTAGGCTCTATTATATCATGAACGGCAAAATAATGACAAATAAAAAGAAAAAGATCAACCAAAGCATTCTGTGGACTAACATAGAATTAGAACTTCACATAACAAAACACAGAAAACAATATTTAACATTATTGTGGAGAGTACTGCAACACATGGAGGGAAACTATGGCCGATGACTAACAAAATAAAAGATAAATTGATAACAATACAACTAAATATTATGAGAACGAGTTTACACACATGTAGTATAGAAAACAGACAAAAGATATATGAAGAGAGGTGGAAGTATAAATGTCAATTACAAGACAATTAGAAAATAAGACACGTAAGTGGTACGGCCAAATCTAATGGTTACTCACAGAAAAAAGGAGTGATCAACGAACAGTAAAATAATGAAAGAGAAATAACTAAATTAAAAAGATCAGGAAAACGGGCAGTACTGAAGATTGAGAAGAATCCGAAGAAAAAGAAGAAAAAGAAAAAAGGAAAAGTTTTAAAAAGTCTAAATGTTTGATAAATTAACTGAATTTTAAAAATAAAACTACATGCCTAGAAGTAAAACAATTGGATTGATTTTCGCGTATCTAAACCAATTAAAAATTTCAACAATTCTTACAAATTAACAGTTATGGAACTGCTGATGGACAACTCTTACGATTTAGAGAACGGTATCGTTTTGAATGTTTTTGCGGGTTCAACCCGCAGAAGCATGATCTGCGAACTGAGAGGTTAAAAGCATTCATATGTTCGAACTCTGCCCGGTCGTGGCGCATCATCTCTGATGCGGGGCGATGTGGCAAGTACTGCGCCTTAGACGACTGTCATTGTTGCCCCTTGTTCGAGTGAACGCAGGTACTCAATTATTTTTAGTGACTGAGTAGGCCACCCACCAGGCATCAGAAAGCACCGGGAATTGAACCTGGCTCCATCCACATTGCAATCTGCGCCTCAACCGACTTGGACACTCTGGCGTCCATTTTCGAATGTATATTCTCTATAACAAATCTAAATACAGAATAAAGACCGTTATGAATTCTGATGTAGAAAATACTTGTAAAGTAATGAATATCTCTGAAAAAGTACTATGTAAAAAATTGATAAAAAGTGTCTATTGATGTAACACCACAACAGATAAATGGTTCATATTTGTAAATTACGCTAAGCAACTCTTAGAACCTCTTTTTCTATTTTTTTATTGAAGCTTTTGTCAGATCAACAGTGTTATATATGACAGGTTTAAGTAGTTAAATATGACCAAGACTATGGTATATATACATTATATGCGTTTTGAATTTGAATTTGCAGGCAGTGTGCAATACATGGAGGCAGGTAGTGTGCCTCGAAACTCGAAGGTGGTGGTTGCTAGGTTTTTCATTTGGGATAAGCTCTTGAGGAGTTGTGTCTTCAGTCTGTCATGAATATTACGCTGCCCAAGGTTGAAGTGAGTTGCTCCTTCACATTTGGCAATGTTTGAGAAGAAAGTCCTAGTGGTCGAGAGCATATAGTCTTTGATTGTGGCGATACCTTATTCTGGTGAAGTTGTGTGTTTCGGATAAGCCATGGAGCGTTAACGGCGATTAGAACCTTTTATATCCATGCATCATAAGAAACTCAAAATCCCTTTAGGTTTCTCTAAAGGACTATATAAATAAATCGTGTAATATAAAATAAAAATAAACAAATGTGACCTTGGCTCTACTGTACACAAAATCTCACTTATCTGTCTAGACACTCAAAAACGATTATAAAATTGTATAAACAAATTAATCAGAAAATCGATAAGTAATGAGAAAAATAAAACTGTAATCAACGTGTATTTTATTTAAGTTACAAACAAATTAAATCTAGGCTCATCAACAACTTACAAGGTCTTGGTTAGAACGTCATTTTAGTTACGAATTGGTAGTGCTTAATTCGTATGAGCTAATTGGTGTTGACTCACTCCGAAAATAACAACAAACTACTGATTTAAAATGTCTAAGTTGTTATATTTGTCAAAAAAATACAAAATGATTGTTCATTATTGTAGGCGTTATATGTTTTTTTTGTGAAGAATACCGTACTAATTGCTGTATTAGCTGCGATTCACAGAAATATTTTTATACATGATTTATTTGCATATTTATTTAGCTAAAGCCGCTTCTGATTTTCGACTTTAAAATCATAAAATAAATTGTGCGACGCAGTGTTTACACAGTGAAGAATAATATTCTAGGATTAAATAAACATAAAAGGTTCTTTTAAATTGCAATAATAACAGTAGCACTAATTGTCGTAATACACCAACTTGCTATGGATTATTGGCTAGCTCCTGAAAAATAAATGCGGTCGTTTTATGCAAAAGAGCTTTGAACGTTAAGATTCTATACATAAGTAGCTATAACCATTAGAAATGATAATGCGATTTTTAAATAGCAACGTCGGGCAGTTATAACGAAACAGATAACTAAACAAAAAATAGAAAAAGTTACAGAAACATCGGATGTGCAGTATGGCTTCAAATGGTGGTCAAGGCTTTGATCTAACGAAGTAATGTGAGTGATTTTGAGATGCTTCGAGAGCTAATTTCACTTATACTTGATAGTTCAAATTCCGCATGTTGTTTCCAGAAATACAAAATGTAGCAAATCTATACTCGAATAATAGAGAAAACGCCATGAAGCGTTAAAAAACAATATAAGTTAGCACAATCATACAGATATGTTAATACAGGTGGCAACATAATAAGTAACCCTATATAAGTGTGCAAAACTAGGACGTATAAACAAGAAAATAAAATTGTACAATGTTATTAAATCATTACAAATAGTTAAAAAGCTATAAAATGACACAAAATAATATTGAATATGGAGGACTCCAACAATAGACATTTCTAGATTGTATGCGCTTGGTAAAAATACCTGGGTCAAGTTACTTAAAAGACGACTTCACATTTAAAATCGACTTTGAATGGACACCAAAATGAAATTATACAAAAATAGTGTAAAGTCAGTTCAGACGTACCCTGAAGTAAACATTAAATCTAACTATAACATATTCTACAATAGATGTAAAACGACAGATTGTAAAACCTAATAATAACAAATATAACATGCAAGTTGAACTTCTAAAATAAAAACGAAAATTAAAACAAATGTCTCTAAATAATTGAACAAGAGACTATAAGAAATATATAACATTTAAAATTTATTCTGTTGACAATAACTAGACCACAATTAAATCATCTGTCTAAGAAAGGTTAAAAAGAAAAAAAACGCGAACTAGAGACTACGTGACCTCAGAAATAACATCTATCTATACATTTGAACAGAAAGCAAACAAAGAAGTGTAGCGTGTCCTAGGCTCTTAATTACACAAAGAGATCCGTGCGTTGTAAACAAAGACAGCCTATATATTTTAACGGAAAGTAAACAAAGACCGCTGATATAAAATTTGGCATGCCGGGTTCTAAGCGCTTAATTTACAAGAGGAGGTCTGTGCGTAGTGCACGCATATCGGGGCCGCCCTCGCTCCTCCGAGCAGCCGCGGCTGTCAACGGGCTGCTGCAATGCCGTACACAAAAAGCTTGTCTGCGACGACCATTTTATTTGCTTCCGCCGAGCGAAAGTTTACGGAGTTAAGCGTCCATTCATAATGGACATAAGAATAAGCCGCCCATAAAAAATATGTATAATGTACGTAAGCCTTATGTAAACATTTGAAAACCCAAACACAGTAGCGGCAGCAATATCCTTCCAGGAATTTTGCATAATTACGTTGCCTTTATACCTGTTATCCCTTTTGTGGTGTAGGAACAGATGCATATTTAATAATAATAATAATGGTAAGGCTCTACGCCCCGCGTGGTAGCACGGCCTGCGAACTGAGAGGTTAAGGCTCTCATACGTTCGCTCTCTCTGCCCGGTCGTTGCGCACCATCTCTGGTGCGGGGCGGTGTCAAGCACCGCGCCTAAGACGACCGCCATTATTACCCCTTGTTCGAGTGAACGCAGGTACTCAATTATTTTTAGTGACTGAGTAGGCCACCCGCCAGGCATCAGAGACCACCGGGAATTGAACCCGGGTCCGTCAGCATCGCAGCCCGCCCCTCAACCACGGGACCACGCTGGCTTAGATGCATATTTACTAACTTAATTAATAGTTCCCTATCTGTTGTAAAAACGAATCCAAAATGTCGACAATACTAAAGTTAGGTTATGCATTTTCAAAACCAAAACAAACATTATGTTACTACTGTCAACATTAATCCAGGAAAAAATTAAAAATTATTGCAAATGAACCTAAAACATAAAAATTACTGGAGTGCATTATGAACGAGCGCATAAGCTTTACATTGATTCAACTTTCCGTATTGCGCATTTATTATGGGCGACTTATGATTACGTCCACCATGAATGGGCGCTAAGTAAAATTGTTTCACGTTTCTAATCCAGGGAACAACCCGATCCAATTAAAAATTTATACGTTCCTCCCTTGTAAAAATTTGAAGAAAGGCGGGTGAAAAATTGTCAGCGTAAGGCGCAAAAAATACTTTTCGACGGGCAACTCCTTGTACTTAATAAAAAACAAGGAAAATATAAAAATGATAAGAACTAATATTTAGATCTTCATGGCGTTATTCGTAGTAAAATTAAGAATGCAAAAGAAGCGTGGTCCAAAGGAATATGTCGTGAAAATGAAAAACTGGAGAAAAAGTACAATAATTTTAACTTACATAAAAAAATTAAAAGAAGTCACAGGAATCTGTGAACCAAAAAGTATAAGCTTACTAAAGGACTCACATGGAAATCTACTCTCATCAAAGTGGAACAACGCTGCTAAGAATGGGAACATTATATTTCAACAATTTTCGATGATGTTGATACAGTACAAATCAAGACTATTTTCTATATCTTAAACTAAATAAAATCCCAATTATTTTGAAATTTGAATTTTAGGAAACTATAAAGCAATCCGAAACCAGAAAACATCTAGGAATAGATAAAATCCTAGCTAAATTGCTAAACTCATATAAAAGTACAAATTTATTAAAATAATTCACTAAAGAATTATTTTGAAAACTATACCATTAAGTTACTAAAAAAAATTATATTTATATCAAACTGATACACCCACAGCACAGAGTAAAGAAAATATCCATTAAAAGAAATGTAAAACAGGGCCTTATCTGTCACCAAAATTATTTAACATATATTTCAAAAATTCTTTTGAGTCGCGAGTTAACTGTGATCGGAACCGGACGTGTTATCGGTGCGGCCAGTGAACCTCGAGCGATAATTTAACATAATATTTTCCAGCGAATTATTCTCACAATATCAGTTGTTCTACTTAAAATTAATAACTAAGTTTCTTAAGCTACATAGGGCCCGTCGGAAGGGTTCCAGGACTAATTAAAAATATGTCTAACACTAATAAACGCGATAGCAGCGACCTATCACCACCTGCAGATAACAGTAAAAGATATATGTTTGAACACAGCACATTAATCGAAGCCAACAAATGTTATATCCCACCAAATACAAGCAGCGCGAAATTAATTTACAAAGGGTGTAATGCAACACTACCAACAAACACAGAAACTGAATCTCACGATGCAGCAAATAAGGAGAAAATCCCAATCTACTTACCGAAGGTGACAACTTTCAAAAGTAATAGAAGATAAAAAACTAGCAACAATAGATTTTACCACCGCATACAAGGGAAAATTCCTTAGAATAAACCTAACTAGCACAGATGATTACCGAAAACTTATAAGCTTCTATGATAAAAATAACTTAAAATACCACACATTCCGTGATCCCGAAGTCCAAGCTAAACAATTATCAGTCGTGATGCGTAGCGTTCCCCCCTCACTGAGCGAGGAGGAAATAAAAAAGGAATTACAAACACTTAAATACCCAATCACAAAAGTCACCAGGCTGTACAATAAAGACAAAATACCGATCTCAATTTGTGCGCTCGAATTCGAGAAAACAGATAACGTCATTCCAAATATTTAATCTCACCAGATTTATGAATTGAATAGTATCAGTTGAGCCCAGAAAAAGATCTCAGGACATACCACAGTGCAAGCGCTGTCAACGATACGGGTACACACGCAACTATTTCAAATTAGAACCACAATGCGTTAAATGTTTAGGATCACACCTATATACAGACTGTCCCACAAGACCAAATGAAAAGCCCAAATGTGTAAATTGCGGAGAGATCACCCGCAAATTACAGGGCTGTGATCATTTTAAGCAAACACAAAGCAGACAAAGAACATAACGCACCAACACGACAACCAAGAACCAACACGAAACCAGCATTTGTAGATGGAAGAACGAGTTGCTCGAAGTAACTCAGCAACAAAACACTAACTTCCTAAAACCCAGAAAACTCAACAGACCTCATAACGACGATTATTAACGCGATTCTAGATATACTCAAACCCATTTACATAAACTTTACCACTTACCTACCACTATTACAGGCGCTACAAATTGGCAATAAACAAAACAATTCTATATCAACACAAATTACTTTAATAATTTTACTTAATGAACTGGAATGCTGATGGCATCAAAGACAGCGAGTATTTTATTGCTTTTAGCACGACACAACATAGATATAGCCTGCGTATCAGAAACACAACTAATTAACAGAAAACTTTAAAATCCCAGGTTATAACATTTTCAGGAATGATCGAACAGGTATGATAGCTTCGGAGGTAGCAATTATAGCAAAACGTAAACTTGGAATCCGTAAATTTTGACATCAATAGCCTAGAAGCATTACTGATAGCTAAAACTGGAATAACTCCAAGATAAAAATGCATGTAAACCAAACGGAGACTGAAAATGATCTTCAATCTATTTTAATGACAATCAACCAAGATGGCTATTGGAGACTTTAACTGCAAGAACACCTTTGGGGCTGCAGAACTACCAACCGAATGGAACAAGATTAAACAACTACAGCACAACACAATTCAAATAGCAGCCTGGTCAGTAAATACCCATACAGGATAGATCGACTCCCAGATATCGAATTGTCTACTTAAGAATGTTACAAGACCAATCTATCAAAATGTAATGACAGAGTTGGATTCCGATCACCTGCCAGTCGTATGTCCTTCAATACTACCATACGACAAGAAGTCCCATTACCGAAACTCATCAATGGTAAAGTGGATTGGCAAACCTTCAAAACCTATTGAGCGACCACATCAAATGCTAGAAAATCCATCACACAACAAATTGATGAAGTAATAAGCAACCTCCTACAAGCAAAAAAGAATCCATTGAAGCAGGCGTACAATAACTCAAAAAACTTGTTAAGAAAATAAAAAAAAAAACTGTCAATAAAAAAAATTTAAAATAAAAAAAAAAAATTTTTTATAAAAAAGCACAATTAATTAATTTTGAAAAAAATTAAATAGTTAAATTAATTTTTAAATATATTGTCAATTTTTATTTTTTTCTTATTAAAAAAAAAGTTAAATGTAAATTTTAATAAAATACAGTTACAAAAAGTTTAAATTATATTAACTAATATAAGTAACAAAAAAAAATAAGTGTATGGTAAAAGATTTTATTTTATTCAAAAAAAAAAAACATAAAATAAAAAAAAGAAAAAAACTAGAATAAAAAAAAAATATTAATAATAAAAAAAAATAGGCATTTATTGTCTATTAATTTAAATTAGCAAAAATAAAAAATTAAATAAAATAAATAAACAAAAAATATAAAAAAAAATAAAAAAAATAAAAATTAAATTTTAAATAAAAAGTAAAAAAAAAACACAAATTAAAAAAAACGTAAACTAAATTTAGAAAAAACAATTGCGTTATTAGGGGGAGACAAATCTTTTCCAATACCTAGAACCAAAAAAAACTTAATTAAACCAAGAATTCTCGTTTAATTCTTACCTTGTGAGTTTATAAATCTCTTAAAAAAATTAAACAAATTTCTAAAATGAAAAAAAAAAAAACTAAAATAAAAGAATAAAATATTATTCTCATATGGTATATAAAAGTAAATTTCACGTTGAAATCAATTCTCAGCACTAACACAATGAAGACCAAGATAACTACCAGCACCCAGCGCTGGAAATTCTACAATGTAATAAAAGAAAAGCATAAGAATTATGAAGACTATATGAAAATACTCACAGCAGCTAATATTAAGATGCAAGAAGTTAAATAGAATATTAAAATGAATGCAGAGTATAAAACAGAACCTGAGACTGAAACATGATCTTCAATCTACATGACATCAACGCTACATGGCCATTGGAGACTTACAACCTAATGACACCTTGGCTAGCAAACTACCAACAATGGAAAATTAACTTCGACAGCACACCAATAGCAGCTGTCAGGACACTACATAAAAAGATGGAACACAGACCTTATACAACAGAATGAAGAAATCTTCAAAATACATGATTTGGACCATTTTGCAAGCTATGTCGCTTCATACTCCTAGACATCCAAATAACTGATCAATGCTAATGGATTGCAAACTTCAAAACTATAGCACATCATATCTCCTATCAAATACGAATCAAACAATGATGAGTGCAACTTCCTACAACCAACAATCGCTCCATAGAGGTTAAATAGATTAGCAAAAAACTTAAAGTGAAAAGCCCAGGAAGCGACCTCATACCAAACATAATAATTAAAACTTCACAACTAAAGTACATGCCTACTTAGCCACAGTTTTCAATGCCTGCATGCGACTTGGTTACTTCCCTGCTGCCTGGAGGCATGCAACCATACTTCTATTTCACAAACCTGGAAAAAATCGGCACTCTCCAACGAGCTATCGACCAATTAGCCTGCTCTCAACTCTATCCAAATTGTTAGAAAAAATAATGAACGGGCGCCTACTTCAAAATCTACACTTGCTTAACATACTCCCTCCATTCCAATTTGGATTTAAATCCAAACACTCAACGACCCATCAGCTACAACGAATTGTGGAATACATAGAAAAAAGCTACGAGAATAAAGCTTATACTACAGCAGCATTCCTGGATATAGCTAAGGCTTTCGACAGGGTCTGGATAGAAGGTCTACTTTATAAACTACAGCGCCTCCACATACCAGATTACTTGGTACATATTATTCGATCATTTCTCACACACCGCACCTTCTCCGTTAGAATCAATTCCACATACTCAACAGTTAGACCTATCAATGCAGGCGTCCCAAAGGGATCCATATTGGTCCCAACACTATTTAATATCTACGTCCATGATATACCTCAAATAGACAATGCAGCCATTGCTATGTACGCAGATGATACTGCGCTACTTACCCAGAGCAACGAACTATTGGAAGCATCAAATGAACTACAATCCAGCCTAAATACAATATCAAGCTTGATGGGAAAATGGCATATAAACCTTAACGCAACCAAATGTCAAGCCCAAGTGTTTACCTTACGACGCCTCAGAGATATACCCAACATTCAAATAAATAACGAAGAAATTCCATGGGACACGCAAAATAGCCCAGTTAAGTATCTAGGGGTATACTTAGACCAATGACTAACCTGGGGGTTCCATATTAACCACAAATTGAATGAAAGCTACGCTAGATTAGCCCTACTATACCCACTGATAAATAGAAAAAGTTGTCTACACATAGACTGTACAATGCTAACCTATAAATCAATAATTAGACCAATGGTAATGTATGCAAGCTGTGTATGGGGATCTGCTTCACCGACTCACATCCATAAAATACAAACACTACAAAATAAGATTCTTCGAATAGCCACAAATTCTCCATGGTATATAAGGAACCGGCAACTGCACGCTGAACTAAATATCCCAACCATAGAAGAGCACATTAAAAAATTAGCGGCAATCCCTAAGCTACAATAGTGTTACATGTAATCAATAGTTAACAGAACCATGTATAGCACGACGTTGCTGATCTGGTTAAATAAATTTTAAAAAAATTCTTTATCAACAGAAAATAATAGCTAAATGATGATAGTAATTATCAACTGTAATAGTAGCTAAAAATTTAAAAGACTTTCAAGCTTTAGTAATCCTAGTTGATAAATAATGTCGTCGTAAAGTCTTACAATGAATACCTTAGAAAATGGGTGGTCTTTGAAAAAATAAAAATTGATCATACATAACTTAACACTAAGTAATCCAGTCGTAGGGAAAATATTACATTTTCAGTTTCTTGGTATATTCTAAATGATAAATTGAGTCTAAATGAAGAAATATTAATATATCATATTTACCAAAATCTTAGGTACAGCTTTTGTAAAGTAGAAAATAGCCTTATGTAATAATATATAAACAAAATTTTTTAACCATATATATTGTCAGAGGACCAATATATAAATTTATTCGTCAATGTTTAAAATATTGAAAATAAAACATCCACTAGCTACAGATTACAAATAATTCTGATGTATTACTACTATAATAAATAGGTGAAAATAATGAAAATATTTGCCTAGTACTCTTTATGTGACAACTTGATCCCAACTGTTTTTTATCTTGATACATTGCTTTGGGTATTTAGATCTAGAAATTATAAGAGTTACAGAGCAATCTTGAGCAACTTATTTTTATAAATAATTTGAGATTAGCCTGTTTTATTTCAGCGTAACAACGCACTCGTGTTTAAAGTAAAAATTATAACAGAGTGATTTGAAGGCATGGAAATAGATGGACTCAAATGGGCATCTCAAAGTGCCAGCTTTCACACTATAGATATTTTTTATCAAACTGCAAATCATCAAAAAACTGTTTAGCACGTTGTAAAAGTAATAGAACTAAAATTTTGCAAAAGATTACCATACATTGATAAAAAGAAATAGAATAAAAGGCAAAGAGGAGATTTACAATTAACTGAGCCTATACTAAAACCTAATAGATCACAGTTAATGATTATATAGTGTATTAAGTTAATGTATCTGAAAGTATTGCGTATAAGAACAAGGTGTTCCTAACCCCAAAAGTATCTTTAAAGAAACAGATCAAAAACCCTTTTTGATAATGTAAATGGTTATAAAAATTTCTATTTATTTCAAGAACATATAGTCATTCGTTGTTTCCATTTGCGTGGTAAAATGCCTATTGAAATTCATCGTTAATTGAGTGAGACATACGAACTATCCGGACCAAAACCGTGGGTCATGTTATTATGGAAGAGCGTCGATTAAGTGTACGTAATATCGTTTCTAAACTTGACATTTCCGTAAGATTTGTGGAGTCTATTTTGCATGATGATCTAAAAATGCGAAAAGTATTTTCAAGGTGGGTCCCATGAATTCTGACCGATAAATACAAGACTGCGCGGGTCAACGTCTTAGTACATGTTGACACGTGATGCCGTCATATATTTAGGACCATCAGTTGCTATTGCATCAACAACTTTCCAGTAGTATTTCCCATGTTTTCAGATTGAGTGGAAACGTAAGATTCTATTTGGGATATGATGTATTAGATGGGTACACAATTTGGGATAACAGCAGTATTAAAACTTTTTGTGAGATCTTGAATATGTTAGTTAGAAATGGGTATTTGATAACTAATTTAGGCAAACTCTAGAAAGTTGCGTTTTTGTTTTTTATATATATATATATATATATATATATATATATATATATATATATAATATTTTGTTATGTATTATCCTAAAAAATAATCCCAAATAATAGAGTAGATATTGAGATTAACTTATGGAAAATATCATAAAGGTGTCAGTAAGTAGTTTCCTAGAGTCAGCTCTGCTTTCTTAAAGATATGAAAGATCGTAAATAATTTTTGGTTATATTTTAGCCATAATGAAACAGGAATCACATGACAGTCTTTGTTGGATTTTAAGAAAGAAAAGTTGTGCAAAAGTTTGGCTCTTGGTAAATTTTAAATATGGCTTAGTCAAGTTTAAATTTCCTTCCCGTAGAAACGTATAAAATATTCAGGTAGATTTTCTCGATTACTCATATTTGAACAGGTTGAATCGAACCGTTTAAGCATCTGCTTAGATTCCATTTTCAAGAGAGTTCAGCTGTTCGCTCGGGGTCTTAATCCGCCTTCTCCTAAAAAAAGCTATGAATCTTTAAAGAAAACTGATATTTTGTGTGCCCTGCTTTACTATTTGCAGAATTGCAACTAAAAGTAGTAGAAATGTTGTTTGGCAGGAGACACGAGGGGACGGAGCCAGTTTGTTGCTTAGCCAATGGTATGGGATAATGAGATGTTATCTTGAGGCAGTAATTACGTTTATCTATTTCAATTGTCTCACGAATAACTTTGTTAATGAGATGGGAAATGAAAGCAACAGCTTTTGCTTGGGCAAAATTAATTTGCTACCTGTTCATTATTATATTTGGCAAGGGTCAAACATTTATTGTTTTTCCATACAATTCGCAAGTACTCAGTCGGCTAAATTTTTGCGGGTTTGTTTGACCTACATAAGTTCTTTGGTGGTCTCTAAAATATTTTATGTATTCTTTATAATTTATAGAGTCACTGTATTCCAACAAATACTTGTCGCATATAATTAAAAATATTAACAAGAATGCCAACTTTCAATCATAATACCTTCTTCATACGCATTTTTGCCTTGCATTAGAAGCATCGCCTATAAAATAAGTCGGATATTAGTCAGCTAAAACATACGTACTATCTTCACGACCATTAATAAAGTAGCTAATTTTGTTATATGTAATAGACTCACTGTTATATTACTATAAGCACTTTTATAGGTATTCCATAGCAAACCTTAATTTTTTTTTTTTTTAAATTTAAACAGTAATATTCTAATAATTTGGGTAGTTAAAACTAATACTCAAGTATTCTAAGATGATATTCCAACTATTAATATTTAAGTTTTTTCTATTTTCGTTTTTAGAAACGCATGATGCATTTGCACAATTTCCATCCCTTACAAATTATTTCGAATACATATAGTCTTAGTCTACTATTATTTGGACATTTTAATATTAGAATACGAATTCTAAAATTTATAGTTCGATTTCCAATATTACGCCAAAAAAATTTTGTCACATATGCAAAAAATTCAATTTTCGTCATTGTTTTGTGTTTGTAATATATTAATTTCTTTTTCGATTTTAAGTGGGCAAAGTTAAATTCTAATACGCTATTGTTGATAGCGACAACTTTTATCGAAAAAGGCTAAAAAAGATTTGTAATGGTAAAGGCGAAGGAACAGCAAGTTACAGAACAGCGAAAGCATAGTACAAAGTTTCATTCTGGCGAGCTCGGTCTTAAAAATCAGTCAAGTTCTAGCCGACCATCTGTTCTGGATGACGGAGACTTGCAAACCGCTTTGGATGCCAAACCGTCTTGAATACTCGAGACTTGGCTGGAGTCGACGGGACGACAGTATGGAGTCATCTTTAGCAGCTTGATTTTATACACGAGGTTCACATGAGCTAACCGAAGCATAAGCCAATAAGTGAGTCAAAATTTGGCGCCAGTTGCTCAAAAATTCATTGAGTGATTGTTTTTGGAAGTGAATTGCAACGTCGGACGAAAAGTCTGATCAGTCACGATTGACGAAAGAAGTGGGTTAGGCGAGACTAAGATCTGCCATTAGTTCCGCACCATAACCGTTTCGGCAAGGTCACGGGTGTCTGATGAAATTTTGAAGATGTGCTTCACTTTGAACTTATCTACTGTCAAAAGTTGGACCGTACCTAAGACAAGCTAAAAAAGAAATATTCAATACTGGTCAGACAAAAGCGTGCTTTGTTCCAACGGGACAATGCCAAGCCGCAAAAGACCAAGATAAATTCAAAAAACCAGACGGCGTCGAAACCTTATTACATCTATTCCATAGTGCAAGCGTTACTTAATCCAATTACGACCTCTTTTGTTTACTGGAATACTTTTTGTGCGGTCCCATAAAATTTAAAAAGCGAACAGGAGTACTTCGATTCAAAGCCAACAATGCAAATGAGCAAAGATTAACAGCAGTAGAACATATTTGTTTAGAAAAGCTCATTACCTCTAATGAATGTGTCTTAGATTATATATAACTAAGTTTAAAAGAGATAGTTGAAAATTTAGTGCAAAAGAAAACTAAAGTCTAGTTTTTATTTTATTTTCACATCGAATTCTGTATAACCATTGAAAATTGAAGAAAGGAAATATAAAGGTCATTTACTTCCCTTGCCAATATTTACCAATTTTCTTAACCTTGTTGCTTCTAATTCCAGTATGAATGTTTGTCTTACATAAAATCTATCAACTAGTACTATTCTCAATTTTGTAAGTCTACAATTCAAAATTATAGTCGAAGCAAAATTAGTAAAACAGCTCGAAATTCTTTGTAGCTACACGTATTGATACTTTCCATGGCGCATTCGATTCAGAAAAGCCTCGGAAAAAATGTCATCACGTATTTTTTTGTTACAATGCAAAAGGGCATTTGTGCACACAAAAAATGCATTTGTTTAATGCACTTTTTCAGACCCTAAAGAATATTTTATTTCTCGCTTAATATTGGACAAAATCAGCTCATTCCCGTTTCTCATAGGTTTTTTGGATCGCTGATCACGAATATCATGCTTAGAAAGTGCCCCAATGCACGAGGGGGGTATAATTCTAGAGATGGGGGTGATGTTAGAAAATTACCTCAAATTTATTTGCTTTCCGAGTTTAAACTATCTGAATAAGGGTTTTTGAGGTTGCTGATAACGAATATGATGTTTAAAAAGTATCCCAATGCACTCGGAAAGGAAGCATAATCTTGGGGATGGAGACAATTTGGGGAATAACCTCAAATTTGTTTGTTTTTTGAGTTTAAACTGTCTATACAAGAGGTTTTGAAGTCGTTAATCACGAATAAGATGCTTAGAAAGTGCCCCAATGCATTTGGCGGGGCAGAATCCTAGGGTTGAAGGCGATTTTGGGAAATCAGTTGAGTTGCTTGTTTTTCGAGATTAAACTATCTGAGTAAAAGTTTTTGGGGTTGCTAATAACGAATATAATATTTAAAAGAGCATAATCCTGGGGATGGGAGCGATTTTGGGGAACTACCACAGATTTGTTTGTTTTTCGAGTTTAACTGTATACAAGAGTCTTTGGGTCGCTAATCACGCATATGATGATTAGAAAGTGCCCCGATGCACTTGGCGGAGCAGAAATCTGGAGCTGGAGGCTATTTTGAGAAATCAGCTCAAAGTTGTTTGTTTTTCGAGATTAAACTGCATATATAAGGGCTTTCGGGGTCACTTATAACGCTTTTAATTCTCAAATTAAGCTTTAATGCACCAAAGTGAGAAAATGCCCTGGAGCACTTTGGAGAAGGGATACCCTGGAGCAGCAGCATTTTTTTCATTTGAGTATGATTCAATTTTAATTATTTTTTAAAAACGATTTTAATTCCAGATATTATTACGACAAAAATTTTGCCTGCACACGGACACCCCTTTCAGTGTCCACGTTTTAACAGTATTAAGTAAATAGAGGGTTTTTGAGGTTATTTTTACATTATCGCAAAAATCTACCGTGTGCTGAACTGGAAACTACCAAATTTTAAGAAAACGTGCTATCAAAGTGCCGAAAAGACCTTATTCCAACTTTAAGGTGCCTGGACCCGCTATAACTTGGCAACTACGCACTCATTGGTTACAATTAATAGCTCCTTTAAAATATTTTAAATAAATTATTTATATTAAAATATAAAATAGATAAATATATAAAATACAACAAAATGTGTTGTAGCCCAGACGGGAATTCGTTGCTAACAATGCATTTTTTTGCAAAAAGCATTTGGCATGTGGTTGTTACATATGTGCAAGAGCAAGTCCGAGCTAGAACAACGTTTTGTTGTACTTAAAATGCTCTTTCAAATGAGCTATCAAACGCGATTTTCTTTTTTACTGAAAACATAACGTTTGTAAACTTTGAAAAAAACATTGAAAACCCCTATTTATTTAATACTGTTGAGAAGTGACCCACCTTGATAGGGTTGTTTCTGTGCAAACAAAATTTTTTTTCATAACAATATCTGAAAAAATCGTTTTTGAAAATAATTTTAATCGTATCATATTCAAATGAAACAATGCACTACTCATATCCTGGTGCCCCAAGATATCCGTTCTCCAAAGGGCCCGAGGACATTTTCTCACTTTGGATTTTAATTTGATAATCAAACAGTTTAAATTCGGGATACAATCAAATTTTAGGTAATTCCCTAAAATCACCCCCATCTCCATAATTCTGACCTCTAAGTGCATCCAGGCACTTTCTAAGCATCATATTCGTAATCATTGACCCCAAAAACCCTTGCATAGACAGTTTAAACTCGAAACACAAACAAATTTGAGGTTATTCCCCAAAATCGCCAACATTCCCAGGATTATGCTCTCCTCCAAGTGCATTGGGACATTTTTTACACAACATATTCGTTATCAGCGACCCCAAAAACCCTTATTCAGACAGTTTAAACTGGGAAACAAACAAATTTGAGGTAATTCCCTAAAATCATCCCCATCCCAAAATTATGCCCCCCTCCCAAGTGCATTGTGGCATTTTCTACGCATCATATTCGTGATCAACGATCCCAAAAAAAAACCCGAGCTATGAGAACGAGCTTATTTGGGCAATATTAAGCGAAAAATGATATACTTTTAGGGGCTCCAAAAAATGCATCAAATAAATGCATTTTTGTGTGCACAAATGCACTGTTGCATTATAACAAAAAAAGTGGTAATATTTTTTTCTGAGGCTTTTACGAATCGAATGCGCCTTGTAACGTCTCGATACGGGCACCTACAAAAATGTTGAGCTTTTAACGTTTTTTTTTTACTAATTTGACTCGACTATTAGAACTAGTGACAAATATGATGTAAATTACATTCGATCGTACTGGTGTTCAAGTTTATAAATGTCCAATGTGCCTTTCTACCACTATAGATGGTAGTATAGATAGTAGTTTATTTCAGACACGACGTCTCTGGATTCTTCGTAGCTGTGATACAATTTCTTAGGTCCTTGTTGGTAGAGGTGGTTCATAACCGTTTATTTTAGAAACTTCTTCAATAAAAGTCGCTAGTATTAAAATCAGGTTATCTCAGGGGTTAGACATACATAAGTGCCAAGTTTTTATTCCTTATATGACCTATTCATCATTGAGGTAGCGATTAATTTACATCAAAACCTCCGTGTCTATGGGGTGGAGCTCCGCCTTGTTGAAATATGAAGTTTTGTCAATCTTCATTCATTTGAAAAAGAAACGAGTTTTGTAATATCACGAAAAATGTTACTCCAGTAATCGTGCCACCATAAAAAAGAAGGGTCCTTTTTTCTCAATACGGCACAGAAAATAAGAAACTTAGTTGTTCCAGTATCGCATGGGGATTTTGTAGCACTCATATCCAAACATAGTGTCCGTTTATTTTCTCAATTACGTGGAGTGTTGCCTTATTACTAAAAAAGAACGCAGCAGAAAAGTGTTATCTTCTATGTTTTTGACCATACCATTATAAAATTCTATACACTTTAGCTAGTCGTTTACGCAAAGAGCTTGGACCAGTTGTAGGTGGTATGGCCTTAACACACACCAAACCGTTGTTTGTAGTAATCTAAGTTCTCTGCTCCCTTTACAGGTTGACTATATTCTCTTGAATTTATCTTACATTATCCTTTAATGCATGCGGTCGTCCTGTTCTTTTAGTCTTACACAAACAGCCAGTTTGATCAAATTAAATTGACTAAGCGGGATTCTTCTAGCTTTAATATTCGAAACTTTAGAATATCCTCTGTGAAATGTTATGCGAATCATTACGTATAGTTCAGGAAATGCAACCGTATGAAATTGAGTTCATTAACTTGAATTACCCCTGTATTTAAACTGTTTAAAAGTTTTTTGAAAATAGTCAATAGTTTTATACTTTTGGATAAACCACGTATATATAGCTAAGTAATTTGAACAACTTGAATGCATTGATGCTGTTTCTATTTCAACATTATAAGTATTATTGTAAATTATTTCAATTTGCAGCCGTGAAGTTCAAATAGATTAATTGAAATTTAATTCCTGGCTCCGTAAAAATTATACAAAACGCAATTTGAACTGATATCTCAATTAACGGTAATTATATACCTGTTCCCGTCAAGGTTTCTCATGTACTTAATTCGATTTTAATGCAATATTGATGTTCACAAGGCATTGTTAGGTAAATTATAGCACAAAGAGGAAACGACTTTTGTAATTTATGTAAATGTATTTACTGTCATGAAGTAGTTTTTTATATTCAGATTATAGGTTTTCCATATATTTATATAATTTTAATCTTCAGAAGGTTACTATGTTTGAATGTCATGATACAATATTTTTAATTTGTGATAAAGGCAGGCAATTTCCAAATTAAATTTAAAACACCAAACATGCCAAGTTGCAAAATTGAGCCTGATCTAGTAATTACAAACTGTATGTGGGAATGGTCGCCCCTTTCGCGTGTGGATACCGCAGTGTTATATATATAAATTTTTTTATTCACATCTGTAACACTGCTTTGTTTAGTTTAATGGTTGTTTTGAGTTTCACTGACCTTATAGGTCAAGGGTATTTGCTGATAAGATTTTTTTTGTATTGAAAACGTAATTCTCACATGGTGTGGCTAGATCATGCTCATTTTAGTGGAACTATTAGTTTTGTTTTTGCATTTAGACTTTTAGTTCTTATTTGGCTCATTAACTTTAATATTAATCTGAACATAGTGGTTTTTAACATATCCAGTTTGTTTAACATGAGAAGGAAAGCGTTTAATTCTGTATTTCAAAACCACCGATAGTGGAAGAAATGGCAGAAGATATAACAAAATTTTTGGTGTGCAGATATAACCATGTGGTCACTATCGGTATAACTAAAGTGACTAGCTAGGACTCATTTTTGTTACTATAAAACAAAAATTGTTCAGAAATCATTTATTTGGTCCTGACAAACAACTTTAATGTCCGAAATAAAAAAGAGATATCTCAAAAGTTAGCTTGTTTGCTTATTTTTATTTTGGACCATATGGTTTTACAGTACAACTAAACTACACAAAAAAGCCGGAACGGCTTAAACAAAAGAAAACAAGTTAAGAAAACCATAATCATCCTATTTATTCTAAAAGTTCTCTAAGAAAAAATACAACATCTTGCACGTTTAAGAAGTAAATAATGACTTTATGTGCCACTGCTTGAAATTGTGTTGGGATTGCTCGTCGTTAGCCATTGAATGTCTGCAATTGATGCAAAGCGGTATCCTTTTATCGCTAAAGGTACAGAACAGCGAATATTCACTGGAAACCAAATCGAGTGAATTCTGAAGAGGATGCTAAAGCAAAAAAATAAAAAAAATAGTGACAATTAATAAACGATAAGGTGCAAACGTAATCAAGCAAAAATCGTCTGGTTCTCAATATTAAAGGCGAAAACGTTTGAGGACATTTAGGGTTGTTTAATTGTTTAGATTGCTTTAATCTATGGGCTCTGATTCACCATTTTGGCGCTTGTTATTGAAAACACCACGTCTCATCATAGGTTGCAATCGTCTTTAAGAAGTTTTCTTCTCTTCAAGATTCCCTCATGTCTTTTCCATATCCTATTTGGTACAATTTCTGCGTACCCGTTAATAGATGCCAACAAACTTTGAATTTAGTTTTCCTAAATCAAATTTTTCGATTAAAAAGCGATGAATTACTATCGTGACTATTTCAAGTTTCTTTTTTTCGAATAATTTACGAAACCATGCACTGTTTAGAAATTTTCTCGGTAATCGTTTTAACTGACCGTCTGACTGCTCTGAATTTTTGATGCCACTAAAGAACTTGTGTTTGTGGTGAACAATTAACTCCATAGGTAACTTGGAGCACTTCCGTAGCACCTTTAACACATTTAACACCAAACTCAATGTTAATTCTTCGCTCTTTGTCAATTTTTGTATTACATATACAAACTATTGTCACTTAATGCGTCTTGGTTTTTCGTAAACTAAATGTTATGAAATTTTTACAAGCTATTAATATAAATCCTTCTCCGACCAACAGATGATTCCACTAATTCCATTAAGTTATTTTTAGAACGGAGCGTTTATATCTATTCAATGAGTCGCCATGCATCACTTAATACATGACTCTAACTTATGTATGTTCGTATTTCAGTTTGTTTGAAATACCACATGACTTTTAGGTCATGGATTCTTTAATTTTTGTTTAGTTTTTTTAACATACATTCCACCAATGCTTAATTAGTTTTCACCGAATTGAGCTCTGCAAAATTTACTGATTTTAGTATATCAACTCCGGCATACTTATACTAGTCTGACGTAAACCTGATATAATTGTATCAAACAATATTCAATCAAAAATTGAAAAGACTTGCTGGTGTCTTATAAGAGACATAATATGTGTTTAAAGACATTTTATAATGTTTCACGATGATTTAGTTGATATCAAATTTTAAATTTTGAGCCCACAAGAACAAATTTTCTACATTTTTCTTATTTTAAGTTGTGTAAAAATTCTATTCTGGTAGTAATCGGTTATAACATGTATTTTATCGTCAATAACTATTTAAATAATTTTATTGTTTTTTTAATTTTCGTTTGATATGACTCATTAATTGCTATTTTATTTTTTGATGTTCTTTTGTACGTTAAAATGCAAGCAAAATAAAATTTGTTATCAATAAGCCAAAAATTTTAACCATTTATATGCTCGGATTTTAATTAGCGTCATCTTTAGTATAGAAAATGTAATACAAGGAAGGGAAACATTAATGAAATGTAATAATAAAAATAACAAGAGATTAGCTACATTAAATGACAATATCTTGGGTAGATGAATAAGATTTGTGAAATTTAGATAAATTTTCGCAAGTTTTTGCGTATCTATTTAAAGTTATATATAGGCAATGCCTATTCCTCTTTAATGCATATTGTAGCAAAGAAAATTATTTTTTACATTCGTAGTCACAATGAAATAGCATTATTCTTGCCCACCTACCAAG
This sequence comes from Sinelater perroti, assembly GCA_036346155.1. NCBI lineage: Eukaryota > Metazoa > Arthropoda > Insecta > Coleoptera > Elateridae > Sinelater > Sinelater perroti. The sequence goes on from JARFIY010000285.1 coordinate 14,525,034, forward strand.
TTGTAAACTCATAACAACTGCCATTAAAAAAATGTTTACTCTTTATTTAGTATATGCCCCAAACAAAGATATTGAACATTAATATCTATTGCTAACACTTATATGACCTTTATCAGAGGTTCTCTGAGGTAATGTTTAGTTCCACCCTGCTGAAACAACTTTTTGAAAGTATTAAATAAAATATTTTAATCCATTCACAGACTGGATATGGACATGGGAGTAGAATTTCTAATTAAACTGGACGTTTCTTAAAAGTAGAAAAATCAAAACTACCTGTATTTCTAAATCGATTGGTGGGGAGGATTGTCAAGCATCGATCTAAATACTTTCTGCACAGATAAATGCCTAAATGTTTAGAAACTACATGGAAAAATTCAATTACTTAAAACATTTATTTTATTGGTTCTTGTACAATTTCAATATGACTAGTCCTATTTGCACAAGACGTAACACATTTATTATTGCTGTCTTAATTATTGCTAGCAGTATTTAAATTGTACGATTTTCAGGTTAATATAAGAAGAAAATATATTTACATATATATTAATTGTTAATAATTTTTTTCTAGCTTGGAGATTTAGGCGCGTTAGTAACTGTTATTTTATTTATAATCATTTCTGTATTAGTTTTTTATCAATAAAAACTTCAAAACTATCGCACTTTACTAGTTTCCTACGAATACCTTTAAATAAATCTACGGTGGTGTAAAGAAGACCTGTATGACCCTCATGCAACCATGTTTTTGGTTATAATATATCTATTTCGCTATTACTATTAATTATTGTTACGTCAATAATGTCTTTGCTGATTACTATAAAGAAATCATTAAAATATCATGTAGTAAGCTGCTAAGAAAAACTTCAGTTTGAGGTAATGCTACCCTAAGGACAATTTTTGACTAATAAAAATCTTAATTCCACTGAATTAACTAAATTGTTTTTTAAAGCTACCATGTATGGTAAGTCGAAAAATATGTAGACAAAACGAAAGAAGCTACTTGTTTCTAAGAAGCAAAAATGCTTTTGTTTGCAGTAAGCTAAATGATATAGAAACAGTATCCCATATCAGTGGCAAAAAGTACTATTTATTAATAAATCGCTATTACACAAATATATTATTCAAGCTTGGTATCAAAGAGCACAATAATTTAAAGTCTTTGCTCTGGAACTGATTGTTGACTAAAATAATAAAATAACTGTGACAAGTTATGGGGCCTAAAGCCAAGTATAGTACACTGATTGTAGATTAAGAGAGTTAAACCAGCTCTAACATATGCAGCCTCGATATAGTGGTCCTAAGTTAAGCAGGACGGCATTAAATACAACTACGCAAGTTTCAAAAACGTGGTTGTCTTGCCATAACGGGGTCTTTTAAAACAACGCTCGCCGCTACAATAAGAACTTCTAAAAATGTCTATTTTTATATTTTGATTAGAGGAGAAGCCAAACTGAAACTGCATAGACTGGAAAATTCTATGGGCAAAGTTAGATGAGGTATGGGCATAGAGTTAATGACTAACGTAAGGGGTTCCGCTCTATAAATGAAGATAAATCATAAAATTACAAAACTTATCGTTAATACTTTCTCAAAATGATAATATAGGATTAGAAGGAATGAAAAGAACATAAGCCGGAATTTCCGCTGGGAGTCTGCACTGGTATACAAGCGGCTCCAAATTTAAAGCAGGTGTTGGATTAAACCTTTATGGCGATAAATCAAATAAAACCTTGCTTTTTAGAAAATATACCTCTACATTTTAAACAAAATATATTTTATACAAGAGGAAGAATAAAAAAAGACCTCTAGAAGTAAATTCATTTTTGTGTTTAAAAGTTACAAGGCTGATTTAAAAATATTATGAATAAATAATTATAATCTAACAAATAGCACAAGGTAAACTACCACGTCACAGTAAATATAAAATTAAAGATAACAAAAACAGTGATTAACTGGCAAAATAGGGATTAGCCAATAATTGTTGTAAACCATAACCAGCTCTTAATACCAAAGAGCACAAGATACTAAATGCTGGGTTCAGTTTACCATGGCAAAATCGTACAGCAAGAAGTTTATAAACAAACCTAGTAAAAAGGGGGCAGCAGAATTACTACCCTTAAGTATAGAGTATCTTAAAGTTATTACGGGTTTTTTTACAAGATACATAACTGAAAAATTAAGCAATATAATAGTGACCTACATAGTATAAGAAAACCAAAAGCAGTTATGCATATCTTGTGCAACTGTGATGCATGGCTAAGAAATGAAAACGCATATTCAATATTGATTTGAAGGGCTTCGATAGACTTGTGTCTTTTAGTAGTACAAAGAACGAAGATTACCGATTAGGCACGAGGAATTATCAGGCAAGCTCAATAAATCTTCAAGGCTGAGGTGCTTTTAAGACAAATATAAGAAACCTAAAGGACAAATGTAGGACAGCAGTGATGCGCTGAATGAAAACCGTTTTAGTCCATCAAACTCTTGTTTTAATAACGCAGATTTAAACCTTCCAGATTAATTATGTGTGAGACGTGAAAGAAAGAATCGCTAACAAGTCTAGATGCTTTAACTTAGCATTCTCTGGGCTTTGATATTTGTGGATGTGGATCCAACAAATTAGAGAGAATGAGCGCACGCTTTAGATAAAGTAACGAAAGGTAGTTATATTATATAAAAAACAAACCAAGTCATTTGTAAGTTAGTACTTTGGCCTAATGAACAATTATTACAACAAACTCTTTATTTTGTCCGTATTTTGCTAATGCATATATACTCTTCAAAATATAATTTCCTTAAAAAGCGTAATTCTTAGAAAGCGTTCTTGAAATTGGTTGGTGAGCAAATAGTTTTAAGTGGTGGGTTTCTAATTTTGTTCAAACTACATTAGTGTTAGTATAGTTTTACATATTGGTATTAATATTTGGCGTTTTTCTTCTTATTATTTATAAAAGCTTGGACTCTTGTCAGCAATCAGTTGACGAAAATTTTTGAGGTACTTTGAAGACAAACTGCCTATTTTATAATTAGGAAACATCAACTGTTTACAATTATTTGATTTTAGTTGTTTGATGTCCCAAATGTATCACTTAAAGTATATTGTATCTTCGCTTGTGTAAATTAGAACTTGTTATTTTTATTTATTTTCAGAAATTTATGCTTTTTGTTAAGTCTTATATTTGTCTTCTTCTTAAAATGTTTATTACAGTTTTTAATATTTTTTATAATTTTTTCCTATATCTTTGCTCTGCATATTGCTTATTTTCCTTTTTTATCTATATGCGCATTCAAGTTCGTTATATTAACAAATGCTTTATATAAAATGTTTGCTGTTACGCTCTGTATTATTTGTTATAATTTATACTACTAGTTAATTATGTTCGTTTCATTTTTTTACAAATTTGTTGTTTGAAAATTCCTAATAATCTATTCTTTAGTCTACTTGATGTACTTTAAATTTGCATCTAAATGAAATATCAGAAAACAAGGCTATAGGTTTTGATAATAGTAACTAATTTACCTCGAAAAATGGAAAAAAAATTAAGAATATAACAAAACATGATGTTAGATTAAAATTGCTTTTAACTTAAGTTCTTTTCTCGTTAACTCAATTTTATGATGCACAATTTTATCATCATATTGTTCCGTATTTTTTGTGATAAACATTATATAATCCCATCCAAATTACAAATTTTTTAAAATTTACATTAATTAATTTTTTATTAGCAATCAGAATGTGTACAATATTCTATGAGCTAATTTTATGTACAAACGATAAGAAAGGTCATGAGAGGAAGGCATCCAGAGAGGCCACCCCTAATTTAATCTCTTAAGTCTACTGGCCACTTCCTTTTCAATCTTTTGTATTGAGGTGCTTCAGTTAGCGAAGGCATTGTTACGTTTGGATGATTTGCTAGGGTGTCGTGATGCTTCATTGCTCTTGCTTTTATTACATCCTGTACGTATGGCACATTGAAGTCAGTGTGAAGAGTTACGTTTGACACATACCACGGAGCGTTAGCCTGCATTCTAAGTGTTTTAGACTGGAATCGTTGTATTATGTTTAAGGTTGAGTTACTAACGCATCCCCAAAGTTCGCAGCCATATAACCAGATGGGGCGACTGATACTCTTGTAGATTAGTAGTTTATTATCTAATGTAAGGGCTGAATTTTTGCCAACGATCCAATACAATTTTTTACAACGTAGGTCCATTTCTTTACGTTTTTTACTTACATGTATTTTCCATGTCAAACGTCGATCGAGATGTAAACCTAAGTATTTCACTACATCTGTCTGCGGAATAGGTATGTTGCTTAGTAGGATCGGTGGACACGTTGAACGTTTGGTGGTGAATGTAACATGAGCAGATTTGGATTCATTTACTTTCACTTTCCACTTTTCCATCCATGTTTCTAGTAAGTTAAGATGTTCTTGTAATAGTTGTGACGCGATAGCTAGATTCTCGTGGCATGAGAGCATAGCAGTATCGTCAGGGAAGGTTCCAAGTTGACTTTTGAGTTGTGGTCGGTAAATCGTAGGTGTACAGAAGATATAGTATCGACCCGAGAACGCTGGCTTGAGAGACACCTGCTTTTATTTCTTTAATCTGAAATGTTTCACTACCTACTTCAGTTTGAAAGTAGCGATGTGTTAGATACGATTGTAGAAGTAAGTAATAACTGTGTGGTAGTAAATTCTTAATTTTATAAAGGAGACCTCTGTGCCATACTTTATGGAATGCACAACTTACGTCCAGAAATACTCCACTACAAAACTTCTTGTCGTCAAATGCCGAGCGTATTGTACTGATCAATCGGTGGCATTGTTGTGTTGTGGAATGCCTGATGCGAAAACTGAACTGATGAGTTGGCAGCCATTCTTCCTGAAGTTCACTTTCGTTTATGCGTTTTAGTATTAACCTTTCCAGCAGCTTAGAAATCTATCGGAAGCAGGCTGATGGGACGGTAGGATTTAATTTGGTCAGTAGGTTTGCCTGGTTTTGGAATTAGTATAATGTGTGCAAACTTTAGCACTAATGGCCAGTACACGAGTCGTAGGATTCCATTGAACAGGATTTGTATAAATCAATGACCTTTCTCTGGTAGATGTTTTAGAACAATTCCCGTTACAAGGTCATAGCCTGGTGACTTGTTGTTGTTTAATAGTCTGATCTGGGTTTTAATTTCCTGTAGTGTGAAACTACTTATGGGAAGCGACATTTGTCAGGGTGTTGCTATGTAGGTTTCTATTTCTTCATCAGACTCATGAGAGTTAGGTTGAAAAGTGGTTTGTAAGTGTTCCGCAAATGCTTCAGCTTTTTCTTTGTCGGACCTGCTCCAGGGTCCCACTTCATCTCGTAGAGGCGGTACGTGTCCCTTGGGTCGTTTAATTGCCTTGGTTGCTCTCCAAACTGTGAGGTCATGTACAGATAGTGAGTTAGTATAGTATTTAAAGGTTTCATTGCGGATTTCTTGCAGTCTACGTCTTAATTTATTGTTTAGTTGATTGAATTTGGTTTTATCAGCAACATTACGACTACGCTGCCATGTTGCTCTTGAGCTTCTTTTTTCTCTAACTAATTCCCTTATTTCAGTTGGAATATTTGGTGTATTGGATTTTAAATTATTAATTTGTAGTGTTGCATTCCATCCTGCTTCCTGTATAGTTGTGATTAAGTGATTGATTGCATATTCAAGGTCATCGTTTGTTGTTAAGCGTAGGTTTGTGTAGAGAAATTCGTTAACATGAGCTTGGAACGCTTCCCAGTTGGTTCTTGCATTACTGAGGGTAGGTCTGGGTTCTACATATAGTATTTTTGAGCTCACAGTTGCTATTATTGACGTATGATCAGAGGAGATATCATAGTTGGAGACAATATCCATGTAATTTGAGGACATACCGTGGGTAATAAAGAGGTCTAACAAATCTGGAATTTTAGTGGGGTCCGTTGGAAAGTATGTTGTGCTACCCGTTGACAGAAAGCCATAGTTTTTATCTTCCAGAAGTTTGTACAATTCTCGTCCTTTAGTCGTTGTCAGACGTGACCCTCAGTGTGTATGTTTGGCGTTAAAATCTCCGCCGTTGAGAAACCTTGGCCCAAATAATTCGAAGAAGGGCTGTATCATTTGTTTGGTAATGTTATGACGAGGTGGAAAATAAACACTTGCTATAACTAGGGGTGCTGGCAGTCTCTCGACTTCTATCATGATACCTAGAAGGTACTCTGTGGAATAAGAAGGTAATTGGTAATGTTTTATGGAACTACGAATTATAATGGCGGAACCACCGTGAGCTGTGCCGTCTGGATGTTCTGTATGATATACTGAGTATTGAGGTATTGTAAAATAAGTTCTTGAGGTGAAATGTGTTTCTGAGATTAATAAGACATCAATATTATTGAGACGTATAAAGGTGTCTACTTCCAACTTTCGTTGTTGTAACACGTTGGCATTCCACTGTGCAATCTTTAAGTATTTAGCCATTAGTGGAGTAATTTGTTAATGACTGTAGTTAACATATTTAATATCATACTGTTCTGTTGGAGTAGTTGATTTAAAATAATTTTGAACTCTTCATGGAATTGTTTCAGGTTAACATCTTCACTAGAAGAGGGTTGATTTTGTATTGCTTGCGCGTAGTTTGGATATATATTTGTTGGTTGGTTAGTGATGAACTGACTGTTTTGGTGTAGTAATGGAGGAAAATTCTATTTTGTTAAGTTTTGAGGTCGGAGAGTTGGCTGTTGATTGTGGGGCTGGTACTTTCGTTGGAGCTCTTGATATATGGAATATCCCTTGTAATTTGCTGGATGTGACAAATTACAAATTGTAATATATTTTTAACATTTATTTAAAATGTGCATAGTAGCACCTTATAATCTAAAGTATAAGAAATGTCTAGGTGTAAACAATATACTTTAGATTGGTAATGTCTGATTTTTGGCACGAATGTGAGGTTTAACTAATATTATGTGGGCGAATCAAATATAAATCGATATTTCTTAAAACTTACTAAAACAGCCTAAATACAAAATTACATTTCTAGATAAATTTCTAAATAAATCATGATTTTAAAGTAACAATTTGTGGCTCGAGCGTGTCCAGAACAAATTCTTAATTTTTTGGGCGGCTGTGTGGGGCGGGAAGTCGACGTAAAGCATAATAATGTCTCTAATTACTTAAGCACAGCCACAAGTTATTCCTTAGAATCAATTTACGCAACTGTTAATCAATATAGTCATCCTCGACAAAGCAAAGAACAATGCAAGTATTAGTCTCAGTTACGGGCTATATGGATGCCATGCGAAAGATTGCGCCTTCTTAAAGGTTTTGTCCTGAACTATGTTTTAGGTTTTTTTTAATAATGTAGGGCGGTTTACGCCCTCTATCGCTTAAACTTAATAATAATCCGCAATAAACAAGGGACTTCTTGCTCTAACATCGTGATTCTGAATAAAGAAGCGGTAGTGCGAGATATTCTACGAAGGGCATCGCCTATAAGCATCTCTCCCTACTATGCTCCGAAAACCGCTTCCTTCTCTATTCGCCCCACGGCGCGTAAAATGAAATTTTGTTTTATATTTGATTCACTCATGCAATTTCTGAACAGACCAGTCATCAAAAAAAGTAGATGTTGTTATAAGCTACTTTAAAAATCATTTAATTAGTTCTTTCCACATATTATTTATATTTTATTAACCTGCACATAAATAAATAAAATAAATAAATAAAAATAATTAGCAGAATTTTATCACAATAAAATATAAATATAAATATTAGTAATTTAATTTATTAGACAATGCTTTAAGAGGTGCGAATTACTTGTTTATGAATTTTCTGTACTTATCGTGAAATACATTATCTCTATTAAAATTTGTGTACTTGAGTTTCTATTGAATTATTGTGAAACAAAAACTTTTTTGACGCACATACGATAATTGTTAACTTAAGGTACACATTAATTTTTATTGTACAATTGTTCACTAATATTTTAAATACACAGCTATTAAGAACCCCGTACATAAATCAATTATAAGGTTTTACTTCGTTTTCCTAGGTTAATAGACTGTAAACAATAATACTAAAATAAAAATGACAGAACAAGGCAATCTATACTTATTTCATACTTTTATATTATTAAGAAAGATATAAACACAACTATATAATTGTAAACGAAAAAAAAACTTTTTACAAATTGTTTTTATTGCAATTTTGCTTCTAAAACGCGGTAACAGCGTTACCTCACTTCCGCGTTTCCTGCTGCACTAAAACTTCAGAGAGAAAGAGAGAGAGAGAGAGAGAGCAGGGAGAAACTTTCCGTGTACCAAAACGCCGACAACCATGCAGGAAATGTCTTAACTGGGTCACCAGCGGCGCTTTGAGTTCTGTTCTTCCTACCAGATTTAGCAGATGAATCCAACGTATCACTTAGTGCAAGATTTAATAAAAATAGAAGAAATCTGAGCAAATCAATTTTTAAAATTAGAATCTGTATTTTAAATGTGTCTAGAAAAACGTTTCAGACAAAAATTTTATCTAAATACTTAAAAACAGTTTCGTACGATTTGGTATTTGTATTTTAATTAAATACTAAAATACAGAAAATAACGTGTTAATTAAACTGTTTGTGTTTGCATTTGCATGTTCTGTAGTTTAAATATTTGTTTTAGCTTCATAATAATCAATTTATTATTTACACCTAACTACAATAAAGTTCAATATCGTAAATAAAAAGTAACTAGGAATTAAGAATTGGTAAACAAATCCGTTTATAATACAAATTTAGTAAAATAAATTGCACGTTTACTTTATTACATAGCAAGCCCATAAATAATGTTCACGCTGATTAGAACAATAAAATAAAACGACTATTTTTTGCAAAATATTTTTACTGTATAAGTTATAAAACGCCAGAGCACTACGCACTACATCCATTGAAAAAGTATTGACTGCAGCAGTCAGGGCTTGTTTCAATAAATTAACATTAGAGTGTCCTTTTGAGCAAAGCAAGCCCTCTAAAACTTCCCATAAATGATAATCCAATAGATTGAAATATGGGTTACCAAAAGGACAATCCTGCACTGCTAGAAAATAAAACACATTGTTGCTTAGCCAAGTTTTAGTTGACCATGCTTTGTGAAAGAGTGCAGAATCTTCCTCAAAGTTGCAAGGCTCACATAGAAAACGCTTGTACTTCAAAAATTTTGCTACAGACATTTAAAACATTCTGCAGACATACAGCGGCCGAAGTTTTGACTTCCTTTTCATAAAAATAAATATCAGTTACTCTATCATAACACATTCCCCACCAAACCATTTCACCTGCTGCGTGATCGCTTTTCTGACTCCTTGGCCCTAGCTGAGGTGCTTCTTTGGACGACTTAGCATATACCTTAACAGTTTGTTTATTAAAAAATTCCAACACCATAAATATTTTTACAACGATTTTCTGTGGCTATCATGCGCTTACTCTGTCAATAATCCCTCTGCTTTTTCTCCGGTACCTTTCTTTAAAGCATCTGTCAGCAAATGTCCCGTATGTCTTTGGAAATAGCTACTCTTAGATCTTGGTGAATAGTACGGGATATTAAAGTTTTAGAAATTTGCATCTTGCAAGACATAACCTTCTGCTTGCGAAGAGGCTTTCGTTTAATTCGCGCACTTACGGTTTTGAAAAGTCCAAACTAAATGTGGTCTTCCAGATCTAGAACGATCCTCAGCACATCCAGCCTCGCTAAACCATTTATAGCCCAATACACAAACATACGGCTATTCTGGCAGAATTCAGAGTCTTAAAGATTACACTTTTTCAGTTCCATGACACCCCATTCCATTGAAAAAATAACCTAACTTGACAAGAAACACAATATAACTTACAATTCTAAGACTTGACAGTTTCAACCGTATGTTAAAGTCACGGATATCTCTAAGCTGTATAAAGGAAAGGCAGGTTGTATTTTGTAACGGTAATATAAGAATATTGAGTACATAGGAAAATGAAAGCACATATTTAAACTTCAACATAAGCACCGGTGACATCAACCACTTTCTTCATACAGCCGGAAATGGAATGTACAGTTTCCTGAAGAAGTCATCCAAGGTGTTGCTGAGATTCTTCAGTTCTCTAGTGTACAAAATTTTATTTTGCACACTTTCTCCTTTCCGTAATTCCGCATACAAAAATCAGATAAAATAAGATCCGGACGAAGCAGTTTATAGGTGTGCCTTGTCCTAGATAACGTCCTGGAAAATACTGGTCTAACCATGCATGCAATATAAGTGCAAAGTGCAAGTGTGTCTAAATATAACGATCTGCATTCGTAGTGTCACGCACAAGATATTATTTACGTTATATATACTGTTTTTTGTATTTGTATGAGTCATTGATATCAAAACAGTCTGACATGATAATATAATAGAATTCAATGTAATTTTTTAAGTTTTACGACTTATATAATAAACCAGTGTAAATTGTTACCGCCTTGTGCTTTGCTGCATGCAAATGCAAAGGTAGTAAATTTACGATATCGGCCCAGAAAATACCCAACCACTGTTAATATAATAAAACGTCTACGTTGAACCGCGCACGTGAATGGTCGCAAAATTACCGTCTAGTGCCTAGTGTTATAACAAACAATAATTATTTTTAACATATAGTTAAATTAACACCTACACAGTGAATATATTGTTACCTCTAGCAAGTGGGTGCATTATCAAACCAGTCCCCGCGGCCGGTCATCGACCGCGGCCCGCCCGATAACTGCAGACAAAAATTATCACGGAAGACATGCCTAACTCCACGATAAAACAACCAAAACTAATATATAAAGGAAGTCTTGTTCCTTCAGAAAATAATAACCAACACACAACTGAAACGAAAATGGACACAAGTACAAATCAATCATCAGATTCGGATGCCAAGCGGAAATCGGATCAAATATCCGCAGCAAGTGATAACAGCGTACAAAAAAAGGTATTTATGGGACACAAATTATTTGCTAACACAAAATAGGTATTATCTCCCTAATCCAACCGAAGGACAAATCGAACAAGATAACGTTTCACAATCAACAAGTGTACCAAAAATAAAAATTCAACCAATCTTTCTACATAATGGTGATAAACTCAAATACTCGGAAGTAACTAACGACATAAAAAAGATAGTTACTAATAGCTTCACAACCTCATTTAACGGAAGCATTCTTCGCATAAACCTCACCAACGAAGATGACTATCGAAATCTTACCAAATTCTATACAATTAATAATATTGGCTATCACACCTTTCAAAACCCAAATAATAAACCGCTCTCAGTAGTAATCAAAAATATACCTCTATCACTGACAACTGAAGAAATTCAAAGCGAGCTCAAGCATTATCCTATAAGTAAAGTAACTCGTCTCTTAAAAAAGGATAAAACTCCTTCTTCCATCTGTGCAGTTGAACTTATCAACAACGATGAAGCAAAAGAAATCTTCAAACTAAATAAACTCTTCTACTCTATTGTAGAAGTTGAAACGCGCAGGAAAACAACAGATCTCCCCCAATGTCACCGATGCCAGCGTTTTAGTTATACCAAAAATTACTGCCATCTAGCACCTATATGTGTTAAATGCCTTGGTAATCAACTCACAAGCGAATGTCAGAAAAACCCAACGATCATCCAATCTGTGTAAACTGCAACGAACACCACCCTGCCAATTACAGGGGATGCAAAAACTACAATTAGCAGCGAAATATCCTAGCACGAAGTCAAGTTCCCAGTAACAAATATACTCACACGACCACATCCAGTCCAATAAACCTTAATCAAAGCTGTGCTTCCAAATTTAAACACATTCCAAGAGAAGCAACAATAAACCAACAACCAAACTCAACAACAAACGCTACCGATTCACCTATAATAAACAACCTAATAGAAATCCTCCTTGATTTTATAACCCCCCTCCTTCCACAAATCAAAGCATACCTAATTAACACAATCCTCCCCAATATTTTCAATGGACCATAAAATACTTCAAACTTAACAATCCTAAACTGGAATTCAAACGGAATAGTAAGACAACGCTCAATTTTTATCGCGTTCCTAGCCAAATACAACATTGATATTACCTGCATATCAGCAACTCAGCTCACTGAAAATGAAATTTTCAAAATCCCAGGATACACCATTTACAGAAGAGACAGAGATACTAGAGTTGCTTCCGGGGGAGTTGCAACACTAGTTAAAAAATCAATCACTCATCGCCCGATAATAATGGAGAAGACTATAATAGAAGCTACTGCAGTAAAAGTCACACTTTGTAATAATAATCAGGTTACCATAATTAGCGCATACAAACAACCAAATAAAAAGCTTATAGACAATGACATGCGAATTCTTCTAAACAACGATTCGTGATTGGAGACCTCAACAGCAAAAATACTGCCTGGGGCTGCAGAGCTACCAACCCTGCGGGAATACAACTCCTTAACTACTCGGCCTCGTACAATTTTCAAATATCATCTCCTACAGAACATACATATTATCCCTACCGAGCTGATCACCAACCGGACATCCTTGATATAATCCTGCAAAAATGCTTTGCCAAACAAATCTATCAAACACCAATTCAAGAACTTGATTCCGATCACCTATCCGTAGTGATAACCATCCTAAGTGCACCACATTACAACCCTCTTAATCCCAAATTAATAAACGGCCCTGTTAACTGGGATAGCTTTCAAACTATCCTTGACCTAACTATCAACACCCCCTAATCTTGAAACCATTAAAGATACCGACCAGGCAGTGGACGATTGCACTAACAGTATTCAAAGCAGCATCCAACAGGCTACCCAAGCCAAGTACAGAATCAAACCAACAAAGTACAACATACCGCCAAACTACATCATGGAGTTCATCAAACAAAAAAGCAAAGTACGACGTCAATGGCAGAGAACACGAAATCCTATACTTAAAAATATCTTAAACAATCTAACACACCAAATAAAAAGAGAACTTGAAAAATATAAAATTTTAACGTATCAAAAACATATTGAAAATTTAGAACATGGAGAGCCAGGTATGTGGGAAGCCAATAGAAGAATCTTAAAAGAACCTCAGCAAATACCTCCTATGACAGCCAACAGCACAACTTATTACACAGATAAGGAAAAGTCTGAGTTATTCGCCAATCACCTAGAACAAACGTTTACTCCCGCAATCGGCAATAACCGTAATTTCACCAACGCAATTCAAAACCATATTGAGACACACCTTCCAATTCCTGATCGCATACAACCTACTTCTCCTAGCGAAATAAAAAAAATCATAGACGCCCTACCAAATAGGAAGTCTCCGGGATACGATCTCATCACCAATGAAATTCTGAAAAGACTCACCAAGAAGGTACTTGCATTCCTGGCAACATTGTTTAATGCTTGCCTCAGACATGGATATTTCCCTATAGCATGGAGACATGCTATAGTCGTTGTCTTTCCTAAACCGGGGAAAACAGCAATAACCCCAACTATCGACCAATAAGTCTTCTAAATACTCTATCAAAAATACTTAAACGAATAATCTACTCCAGACTAAATACTCAACTGCAAGAACTAAATACCCTCCCACCATTCCAATTCGGATTCAAAAGCGGGCACTCAACCTGCCATCAGCTTCAACGAATTGTAGAAATAATCGAGACTGGATATGAGAACAAACAATATACCACAGCCATCTTTTGGACATCCGAAAGCTTTTGATAAAGTCTGGATAGAAGGCCTTAAATATAAAATACTCCACCTACCAATACCAGGCTGTCTCAAAGCAATACTTTACTCTTTCCTAGACAATAGAACCTTTGCCGTACGAATCAATTCAACTGTCTCTAACAGTAAGCCAATCAAAGCCGGAGTCCCCAGGGGAGCGTGCTGGGACCGCTACTATTTAACATATTTGTTAGATATCCCACTCACACGAGAAAATCTTGCTATGTACGCTGACGATACAGTGATCATATCGCAAAGCTGGAATCTAAAGCAATCAATCTCTCAGCTTAAATCAGCAATCGATGAAGTAAACAACTGGCTAATCAAATGGAACATAACCCTTAACACAGCAAAATGTGAAGCCAAAATATTCACCCTCAGGGAAATTAAGGATCCCGATACTTTAGTAATAAACGGTACACACATTGAATGGAATCCCAACACTGAAGCGGTGAAATACTTGGGCGTTTATCTAGACACACGCTTATCGTGAAAATTTCATATTAATAAGAAGATGCTACGGTAGACTAACAAAACTTTACCCATTAATTAACAGAAAATCATCATTAAAAACCAACTGCTCTCTACTCTTATATAAATCCCTAATTCGACCGCTAGCAACATATGCTTGTGCTATATGGAGCAATGCCTCTAAATCCAACATCAACAGAATACAAGTGCTCCAGCACAAAATCCTAAGAATATCAGTTGATGCCCCTTGGTATGTACGAAACATCTAACTCCATCATGAGCTAAAAATTCTAACCATAAAGGAATATTTGAGGAAAACCACCAAAAAGTTCCAACTTACTATCACCAACTGCGAATGCGCTGTGTACTATAAACTAGGACGCAAGAATCTGCATAGAAGATTAAAGCGAAAACTCTCACAGGATCTGTATGTATAACAACGGATAAAACAAAAATTGACTAATTATCCCGCCAACACCCAAGACTCATCCTTTAGGACTACCTGATACGATAATTGTGTATCTTATGTTATGTATCCCGAATGACATGAATATCTTACTTTATCAATGCTCTGAATAACAATGTACAATTGTTGAACTGGCAATAAACTTAATAACAATAATAAAAAATATATAATAAAACAGATTGTGTGGCCGCGATGTACCCTGGCAGCCGACGATAGTGATCCGTAATGCACTTGCGTTAATAAAGACGAATTTATTGGCCAGACCAGTTGAGAATTAGATGACAGCGAGTAAGCATATGCAATGTGTAATCGTCGTATTTGCAGGTACTAAGCAAACGTGCATCAAAGCTATAACATTGTAAAATATTTCCGAAGGTAGCTCAATAACTGTAGCACAAATAAACTATTTATAGATGGTCGGGTATCATAACTGATTCGAGTTCTAGAACACCAGCACCGAACAAAAAATCTAAAAATGTTTAACGTGCAAGGGCTACAGTAAAAATAATCAGTGAGTGACAGTCCGAGGACTAGAATGTATGTCACACTAGAGATCAGATTTGTCATCTTGCGACTTCTGGCTGTTCCTAAAATTTAAATCACATTAAAAAGAAAGAAAATATGCAACCAATTTTAAAATGCTGAAAACAATTTGTTGGGTCGTGATGTAACTTTGAGATCTATACAAGTGGCCATAATGCGCATGTGTAAATGAGAACGGTTTCACTGGCCAAATCAATTGAGAGTTTAACCTCGGTGACTGAAAACATGTAGTGTATAATCGTCACGTTTACAATGGCTGAGCGAGTAGAGCAACAAATTTTCATCAAACTTGGTTGGCGTAGCTGTAAGGTTCGCCCACAAAAATTTTATATACTTCGGAAGGCTTTCCAAAACTATGCGATAAATGCAGCATAAATAAAAGCATAATATAAATGACCACAAACTTGTTGAAAATATTCTATGTATTGGTAAACCAGCAATATAAAACATGCAAAAATTACAATTAATATGAATGATAATCCAAAAACTAAAAAACACTAAAAATTACAAAATGTAGCGTGTAATATTTTGACAGGAGATCTGAAGATCATGTCCTAGCAAAACTTATTTCTTGGCTACTATTACCTTAGCTGGTAGAACATCGTGCTGCAATTATTAGTAATTTCCTTTAATGAATCAGATTTTCTTAAAAAAATATAAGCCAAGATAAAACCTATGTCGACTACAACTGAAAAACAAAATCTCAATCATCCTAATGGAAGTTTACATTGAGGGCACGTAAAATATTTTTTAAACTTGTCTCAGTTTTACTGCCTATATAAATATTTTTATTGCAATTATAATATTTTTTGTTGCATGGTTTGGTACTTTCGAAATAGGCCAGGTATTTAATTAATATCAAGTATCCTTTCAAACTGTTTTTGTTCTCCAAAAGTGAATGCAACTATGCATTGACACCAACTATCTTTTTGAATTTACGTGGAATAAAATTCTAGACTTCTAGGGTATTATTATAAAGATACCAATTTTAGTAATATAATTAATACGTGACCAAGCCCCTAAAAAACGCCGGAGTGGGAATTTCTACCCCTACTTTTCGGCAGACTTGCTTGTAAGTGCTAATTTATGTATTTTATTGTATTTGTATTTTTATTTTTACAAGTCAGACCATGAAGCAGCTATTTTATTACCTAAACGATTTATTTTCTCTTTTTTGATGCAAACAATTTTAATTTTTCTGCAGTGTATTTGGATTAACTACATCGCGTTGGGAGACGAATACTCCATCTATCAGCACACATCTAAGTGATATTGCATTTTTCAATTATTCTTTTAAATTATTATACAACTTCATCTATAGTTAACTATTTCTGTTATGTGCTATGTGTCTCTCTCTAATACGACGACAAACTTAAAGTTATTTGACATGGTCCAATGTTAGTTGTATTTGCCCCATGTTTTTATATTTGTGAAATTTATTAAGTCTAAACTTTTTCATTACTATGTTTGAGATTCGCATTACCCATCGATGTTTAACTATTGCAATGTTAATTGGCTTACAACGTTGATTAAACTCAGTAGCGACTTCGAATGTGGCACTATGACAATTCCGCAATGATATAAGTTTAAAGTAGCCATCTGTTCTTGATGTTGTTGACTTAGTCTATTGCTATTCTAATTGATGAGTATTTTAAAGATGTTTAGTGATTGTCATATACAATATTCAAATATTTTTAACCTCTGCGCAATTTTCTGAATTAAAATTTTCATTCAATGTAAAGTTGTTTTCGTTTTTAGCACCCTTACTCAATACTTTTTTAAATTAATAAATACTAACAATAATAAATATAAACATAATTATTGTGTAAACTCCAAACGACAAAGTAACTGTTTTTAAAATAACTGCTTTGTAAAAAGTAGCATTATATTTTACTAAACCAGGTCGTTTCAGATTCTAAGAAACTACCGCACTTTCAAGTAAAATTTGATTTTTATATGTATTTTATAACAGAGTGCCATTATAGTAAAACATCATTTCTAATTTTGCATATCAATCTATATTAGTTGACGTACGATTTGTTTCTCCAATGATCTGCATATCCATTTCTTGGAAGACCATTTCTAATTCCTGCGAGTCTAGCCGGTTCAAGTAGGTATTTAATTTTTGGTGTCGCCAATTTTTTTATATCGTGTTGAATCACATCCTATTTCAGACAAGACCACCAAAGAAATATCAAATAGGGCTCGTGGTGTTGCGAGCTTTTCAATATTAGTATTGGCCCGTAAAGGCTTAGGAGCTCAAATAATTTTCAAGCTTTAAAACCTTTTTGTAACCAATCTTATTTACACTTCGTATGTTTAAAGCGTCACCGTTGGTTCCTAAATAATACTAATGGCCAAATTTTGTATCTAATATATGACGTCATTTATATTTCTTACAACTGAAGCTTTGGCAAATTTCACGACACCTCGGCGAATTGCACAACCAAACTAAGCTTCTCAAAAACTCCTTGCATGGCTTCAATGTTTTTGGTTTCTTATTTGATAATCAGCAATCTAGATGTTTGTATGGACACGACTGCGTCTAGTTTTAGTTTTAACCGGCTCACATAATTTTTTATCTTCCAATATTGTGCTTCCAAATTGATAGTCACATAATAATAACCAAACTCCCTTATAAAGCTCAGATTTGGCTGGTGGTTTTACAAACAGTAACTCAGTAAGCCGTCAAGAATAGATGAATATATTGGTCCTAGTCTCATTGTCAGTGATGTTCGTATACGTTTGTCAAGTACTTTCTACTACTACTTTCTATTATTCAATTTACTATTTCGATTGCGCCGTCTAATTAGTCATGTAAAGGAGTTATTCTGATCTTACTGATTCCCAATAATCTAGATTCTTTTAGAAAAGGATTTCCAGAGGTATAAGGAAACTCGTTGATTAATATTTCAGCAGCCGTGGATGCTTCTTAATTCAGTATCACGTAAGCTTTAACCTACTTGGTAAATTAGTCTATATAAACAAGGCTATATCTGTTGCCATAGCTAGCGATGTCAGTTGCTATTCTTTCCATTGAGCTATATTGGCTCATAAGTGCTTTTCTTTTTCCAAATGACCATTTTCTGTCAAATACAATTTGAATAACTGGTACTACTTCTTCACTTTCTTTTACAGTTTGTATAATATAACCTCCCTCAATGTCTTCTTAATTGAAAAGTATTTTCCAATATGTCATAACGTAGGACTTGGAATACGGTTTCTCGGCACTAATAACTATGACCTGAATTTAGTTCAGGTTATCGTCAGAAAACTATCTTTTATTTTAGTAAATCCCATTCTATTTAATACGCTTTTTAAAGCTTTTCCTGTTCGCATGTTGCACCTGTGGTAATAACTTCAATTACCGTAGTTTTGCGCAATTTACAAATCGATTTTTTTTAGTCGAGACTAATAAGTTCAACTACCGACGTATCTTGAGAATACCATGGACAGAGCATATCACTAACAAAGAAGTTATGGAACGAAAACACAGAAATCCTAATAACAATAAAATCTCGCAAGCTAGAATATCTAGGACACATAATGAGAAACACAAAGAGATATAGAATCTTGCAACTCATTTTAGAAGGAAAAGTGATGGGAAGAAGAGGCCCAGGAAGGAGGAGAATATCTTGGCTAAAGAACTTGCGGCAATGGTTCGATATGTCCACGGTACAATTATTCCGGAAAGCAGTAGACAAAGTAAAAATTGGATTGATGATAGCTAACATCTGGAACGGATAAACCACGGGAAGAAGAAGAAGAATAAGTTCAACTATCCGGGTATATTATCTTTGACAGAGTGTTTGCCCTAAGGTACTCGACTTCCATTCTGGTTTATAGTGTCAAAATCGTACCATTATAGCTTCTCAATTAACAATGCCAATTGTTACTTGACTTTCATTCGTATTATGCAATAGTTCGACTTAGACTTTATAAAACTGCTGAAATAGTTGATTACATTTTTTTGTTTATCATATCTATATTTTCATGTGTTATGAAAATAGGTTTAAAAATATTTAGTTGCCTATTTGTTGAAACAATACTTTTTTTTTTGCTTAGCATATTGATGGATAATCTGATGAACTTGATTTGTGTTTGATATTTGTACATTAGAAAAGCACCCATTTTATACAGTTTAAGCTGAATCTTCTAGAAGAAAGTAATTAATAAAAGAGTTTTTTCAGTCAATTTAATATAATTTTAAGGATCCAATTGAAATCAAAAGGTCTTTTTCAAAAAAATTTTGATTTTGACAATCAAGATTAAAATGTTTTAATATATGACTTTTAGACGGCTTATTCAAAATAATTTATTGAATAATGAGCAAACACTTTAAAAACATGCATTTCAACATTAAAGAAATTAGGACCAATAAATTTATCTGTTTTTGAAGGCTTACCATTCGCGAAACCACCGACCAAACCTTATCTTGCGTTATTCTTGTAAGGAAGCTCGAACTCTCGTATGACCATCACTTCGGAAGCAAGAAATTCTAAAGCTTAAGAAGATTATGTGGACTAACTTAAAATAAAGCTAGATGCATTATACAATCTTGTCTTGCTAACGATTAAATAAAAGCCTAATAAAGTCAAAGTCATAAAAAAGGATTTGAACCACAAATTTTAGTTGGCTACATAATTTGCAGAGGTACTGTAGCATTTTGTCAAACCTCCAGAGACAATAGATGTTACTAAACAATAAATGACATCTTTATAGTATAATCAAAAAAAGATAGCAAGATAGCAAGCAAAATATAGTTGTTTTGCGCTTCAAGTAGGAATCAAAAGTGAGCCTTTAAAAATGCGAAATATCAAAATCACTTTAGTTTCTAAGACTTATAAATCCAATATATTAGTGTCAAAAAGCAAGATTTTCATAACTCAACTTACCCCAATACGTAAACAATCCTATCTTGTTTGAAATAAGGTATAATTAAGTGAGATATTAAGAAGTTGGCGTTAGCAAAATCTGGATACAGCTTGGACCGGTTAGACCAATGTGTGGTGCGAAACGTGTCTGAAATGGTCTTCCAAACAGCAAAGATACCAATCACCGTATGGGAGAAACAAATCAAGCTTTAATCATCAGAAAATAATACAAAACAATATTTTATAATACTATGATCTTATTGTGAGATGCAGTAGTTCTAAAATATATTTTAGGAAGAGAAGCGACTTAATACCTGCGGTAAGACGGACTTTGCTAGCTACTTGCTTATTTGCTGTTTCTACGATAAGTGGGCTTATTAGTGTCTGTATTTATCATTGTTATTGTTTATCAAATTATGTGAAGTTTTGTGCAAACGAAAATAACATTAAAATATGCGCTTTACACGTGCAATTAAATTTTCAAATTGTGAAATTGGACGGAGACTAAACATTAAAATGTAAGAAAGACACTAGACAAGTAGAGCACTGTAGTTAAAGTAGTAAACTAAAGTTGACAGTATTAGGAAAAGGATTGCTAAATATCTGAAATCGGTACTCTGTTTAATCAATTAGCCAATTAGTTATGGTTAACTAAAATAATAAAAACTGGTATATAATAAGATATCCATAGGATTATAGGATAAAAAAGACCGAAAAACTAAATAATAACAAATACGTGTAAAGTCCCACTACCATAAACTATACTTAAAGAAACTATAAACACTGTAGAATAACTAAATAAAAAAACATTATAAAGTAATAATCTAATCTAGTAAGCAGGACCAGTTAGATCAACCATTAAAAACCATAGTGGACATTGAAACAGCGGTGAAAAACTTAACTAAGGATATACAAGAGGCAGCATGGTTTGCTACTCTTATCTGTAAAACACCCAAAAGGAATAATAAAATACCTCCTTCAATCAAAAAAAATTGTAATAAAAAATACCTTCGGAAACAATAGCAGCAAATCAGAACAGAAGTAAACAAAACAACGTTAAACAACGCTGCTAAAGAACTAAAATACCTGTTACAGGGAGAACAAAATTAAGACATTCAAGAATACTTGGAAAGCTTCACACACAACAGAAGCCACGAATTACTCTTTCTCTCTGCAGAGCAATAAGAAAACTTAAAAGAATACACCAATTAAAAATAAAAACAATAAGCTGAAGTTTTTTCGAAATACCTAGAAAATGTGTTCAATACCTTCCCCTCACAGTTATCTCATGATTAAGAAAAGAAATAACTGACTTTCTAGATGTTCCATTTTAATTAAGATCTGCCTCACCGCATGTTCACTATTAAAGTGACCAAACAAATCATTATAAAAAATTGACACTTATTTTTGACTTGTATCTGGAAAAATATTACAACTACCAAAAAAATTCTGTAAACTTAAACCTTTATATTCAATACAATATTGTGTTTAATCCACTTAAATCATCATGATCCTTAAACCAAGAAAAAAACAGAAGTTGTCTCTTACTACAGGCCCGTAAGTTTACTGTCAATGCTTTCTAAAGTCTTTGAGAAGTTGTATGTCAAGAGACTCAACATGACAATAGCAAAAGGAAAATAATCCCAGACCATCAGTTTGACTTCCTCAACAAACCCGGAACAATAGAACAAATTCATAGTTAGTCAACCAAATTAACAAAAATCGAAACGCCAAAAGATGCTGCTCTGCAGCTTTCCTCGTTATATCCCCGGCTTTTGATAAGGTGTGACACGATGGCTTACAAGTCAAACTAAGGAAGCTCCTTCCTCATCCCCACTTTCAATTGTTCAAATTATACTTAACAAACAGACACTTCTTAATTAAGGAGGATAGTGAATATACTGAATTATATCCCACGCACTCAGGCATTTTCCAAAGAAGGATACTTGAACCGATGTTATACCTCTTATTCACAGCACACCTACCAACATCAAGAATCACTACGGTGAAACATATCCTAATAACACTGCCGTTTTGGCATTCTACACTAACTCAGCATCGGACTCCAGGAACCTGCAAAACAACTTAAATAAAGTTTAACATTGGCTAAAAACATGGTACATTAAAGCAATGTGACAAAGCCAACCTACGCAGAGAAACATGTTCACTTGTGAAGATTAATAACTGTCAACTTCCGCAAGCAGACGATGTCAAATATATCGGCATGTATTTGGACCGACGTCTAACAAGGAGAAAACACATATTTGCAAAGCGCAAACATTTGGAACTTAAAGTAAGTCAAATGTACTGGCTTATCGGCCGTAAAACAAAGCTACCTTTAGACAATAAAGTGCTATTGTGCTAAGCCATCCTGAAACCCGTAGGGATCTATGGTATCTGACTATGGTGGGGTACTGCCAGTAACTAAAATGTCGCCAATCTTTAGAGGTTCCTGAACAAAACGTTGCGTGCCGTCATCGACGCACCTTATTACGTCCCCAACGTGGTCATTCATTATGATATCCTTTTGGAAGCCATACATTGTTTCAGTGTCAAGTATCGTGAGAAAGTGTCAGTGCGCCCCAACATCCTAGCCAATCGGCTAAATGTGCGCGACAACAGTGAAGTGCGTAGGCTTCAGACCTGACTGCCAGACTTACTTTAGACTTAAGATTACATAGACAAACTATAGATTTAAGATTTATATTAATTTTTAAAGCAGATCACTGATTGGAGTGATACTCTACATTTCAACTTTTTAGTCATATAAAAGCTTATTGCCCTTGGGTAGATTGCAGATCACTCTAGGAGAAATTAAAAAATATTTTGAGCTGTTAACAAGCATCAGAAATGTTATGGTTTTTCAAAATTTATATTGTGTTGTTGCTCATAAAATTATTCATTTGAGTAGCAACTATAGATAAAAGATTCACTAAGTCAGTACTTTTCTTTTGAATGATTTATTTTCTTAGATCAATATTATCTCAAAATGTTATTCTCCTTGATACGTAACTTGAGTCCAACTTTTCCCAAACTGTGTAAAAGGCAAAAATACTGTGTTTTTGGAAAAAATTATTTGGTGCTTTTTGACATAATGTAGTGCACACTTCGCTTAAGTGTCAATTTTAACCTCGGAAAGGCCATAACCGTCTCCATATATCAGATTGTAATTGTTTTAGTTGAATTTTAAAATGTGTTATTTATTTAAGAAACTAATATTGATAAACAAGTACCACTAACCTTAATCAAGGCTGCAGTGACAGTGCGGATATAGTTGGTTGGTATATAGCTTCAAAAAGAATTTCCTCAACCACGATATATTTGTGACTTATCTTGTGCCAGTGTTAGTTTTTTTCAAATTAATTTTTGGCTTTGTAAGCGTCCTTATTTTTTAATATAATAACAACGCCCAGAAAATGGAAACATTGTGGAATTATGTAATGCGTTTGTTACTCTTCTCACTTTTGCACGTTTAAATTCTAACAAACAATGTTAAAACAATTATAATGTAAAAAATAGTAAAAATATTAATATACATTAAAATTTAATTTTTAAAATTTTTATTTACTCATTTACAAGAAGAACGCGTGTAATACTCGATTACCTATACACAAAAGAGAAACATAATTAAAAAGCGAAGGTAATCAGTGATGAGTATTAGAGGAGTCGAGAGTCAGACAAGATTAAAAACAAGTTACTTATTTCTTATTATTTATTCCAAACTACAATATTTGCACTACGATTATAATTAGTTATTAATATCTCATTATTTAATATTAAAAATCACTATTGATGTTTTAATGTGCTGTTATATAAATATGATGTCATTTTAATGTATAATGGAGTTTTATTTCATGTATAAAGTACGTAGTATGCTGCTTTTGGATTTTTATCTCAATATACGGAATGTAGTTGCTGATGACCTTTTAGGAATGGTTGTATAATGTGCGATTATAGCAGAGTTTAATTTTATATATCCATATAAATTTATTACAAAAGTCTTACTCAGTATTCTCCGCCGCAAATTTAATTAACTGATATTGTTTGTACCTACTAGTTACGTTGATAATCTGCCAAATTATACTTGAAATAAATGTAACAGATTTAAATAAATTTATTTAATTCATAAATTACTTGTATAAACATTTATAGATATTTCTCTTATTATAATGTTAATTTGCTTTTTTATTTTGTATATGAATAATTGAATAAAATTTGCCATGCTTAGAAAGACGCAGACACAAAATCTTAAGCAAAATATTAAAATGCTTCAAAATAAGGGTGAGCGAGGTAAATATGGAATTTTCTTAGGTTGCATTGTTTAAAAACAATCTAATCGCAAAAGAAGTGGTGAATACGTTCGCGAATTAAAGGAGAAGGTGAATGAGGATCGCGGGTGGAGCACGGCTGACAAAAGAAATGGGCATGGCAAATTCGTTGGTCAGCCTAGCAGTGCAAGAGAACTGCACGACAAGTCTTTGGTACTGATTGTAACTAAAGAGATCAATCTGGACAAGAAGTTAAAAGCTTAACACAGCTAAACGATATCAAGCGTGACAGCGCTGGCTTCCTAAAATTCTTTTAGGGCGAAAACACTTTATTCAGTACAGGAACGTAAATCCCAAAATGATGGTTGAATCTGTTATAATGTCTGTGAAGTGCTTATCGTTATACATATAAAGTTTCCCGTTTCTGAGATGATTCTGAAGCAAAAATAGCGAAGGAAATGCCATGGGCCCTACTTCTTTGAGAAAGGTCTGAAGGTAACTGCCGTCAGCTATATATAGATAGATGAGACAGGCTTTAGGCGGGAGCACGTGTTTCAGCAAGACTCCCTTCCGGCCACAAGACAATGAACACTCAGACAATTTGTATTATTAGTCGCCCGACTTGTGGTAATTCTCGAGTCCTGATTGTAATCTCTCTAACTACTACATGTACAGCATGGTTGAGGCGAAGGTTAACGAGGGTCATTATAACTCTAAGGGAGCTTAATGATCTACATTATAGAGGTAACGACATATATGGGTAGGGAAGAAGTTGTATGATACCAAGAGATTATTTTCAGAAAGAGAAACAAAAAGGTAAATCTCCAAAATGAACGTTGGATCTGTTAGGATGGCTCTGAAGTACCTACCGTCGTGCATACAAAGTTTGCCGTCTCAGTAATGGTGCTGAGGCTTGTGAGGAGCGAAAAGATATCATGGCACTTTGCTTTTGTTGGGGAGACCTGAAGGTGACCGCCGACAGTTATATAAATTTGCTGGAGATTGGCTGGTCTGAATAGAGAACGTGTGTTTTGGGTGGAAGTACGTATTCAAGCAAAGCTCCTTTCTACCCTACAAAGCAAAAAAAAACTTGGGCATAGTTCTACAACAATTTGTATGATCACTGATCCCCCATCCTCCAGCGTCAACCCTGACTACTACGCGTGGGATGTCGTTGAGACGAAAATAAATGAGAGACATCACAACATTAAGAACAACTTAAGGGCCTCCATCATGGAGGTACTAGAGAAAGTTGTGTTGTCTGTAGCAGGTTTAGGTCTCAGTTTGTTGACGCTAATAGTACTAAATGTCATGTAAATTCATTTAATGTTTCTGGTACTTTAATGTTATTTTAATTATTTATTCATAATCGGGATTTATCTCTACGACCCTACATATTTTAACTGTTAATGCCCATTGATGCGAGACTAATACAGTACTGAATTGGATTCAAAAGTTCTACCTTGATATTTTGTCTAAAGTGAAATAGGTAGGTCCTAGGTAGATTACCGCTATTGACAGAGAAAATTTTATGATTGGAAAAACAACAGAAATGTTTTTCTGCAGACGCTTATTCAAAAATTAATTAATTTCTAGCTCAAAGAATAGAAAATTATATTTTATATTATTTAAATTATAATTTTCAATCAGATAACAAATTCCTTTTTAAATTAATCTTTGCATTATTAACTTTCTACAGCGGAGCTTATAGTAGAATATTAATGAGATTATCATCCTGTCTATCTGTGTGTCTGGAGGCACCATAACTTCCGTTCTATCCTTCTTCAAACTTGGCACACACACATCTTACGTCAGTACCTTTCATGGGATTGATTTTCAGCCAAATTGGTTAACGGCAACCGAAAGTGACCGTTAGGATTTCGCACCGCTGTAGAAAGTTTCCTTTACGGTATTACACTTCGTAAGAACAGTATTATTATTGTTTGTATTCTTCCTTAAATTTGCATTTTTATCATAGATCTTTCATAATCTAACAGAAAATATTTTCCTTAAGAACAAACACTGTCACTTTAAACATATTTTTTTCTTTAGTGTGCTTCAACTTTTGTCTTTAGCTAACGTTACATTTATTTTTTATTATTCTGCCTGTACGAGACTGCTAACAGATAAATTTGCTTTTAACGTCGATAGATATTGGCTTTAATCATTTTTATAGTATTTTTACGAGACCTTGGTTTGTTTTGTGCATTAATACCTATTTCTTAACGTCCCATGTAACGAAATACTGTAGCAGTTTTTTCTGATAGTTAATAGCGTTTACCCTTTAGTCTGTGCTTGGTGTTCAACTAAACGTATTTGATGGAATTAGTATCGGAAATTGCAAACGGCCAATCAATTTATTGGTTCTATTTTCTTCTTTTCAAATCATAATAATTTACTGTGACTTTTAAACTTATTGTAATAATTACTCGTGATAAATTGGTTCAATATAATTTTCGTGCATACTGAAGCTATATATTTTAACCACTTTATCTGCATTTACGTCTCTGTGAAGATGCGTGTCGTTCTAAATTCCTATTCTCTAAAAGAACTCGAAATATGCAGCATAATGAGGCATTTAATAAAGCGTCGTGGTGATTTATTTCCCGGTAAGGATTGTTTCAAAAAAGACCAAGCTCACTATCACATTTCTACAGTCCCTCCTCTAGGTATTCTTCTGCCCATAAACACTGTCCTTCAAGGTGTTGTTTCAGCATAATTTGCTATATAATGTTGTCGGTATCTAAACACCGTTTTGTTGTCAAAAGTCTTATCTAACATTCTTATGTCAGGTTTGGTAAGAACTAAACAAAATTTAGATTTTTTGTTTGTTGAAATCACTCAAAAATTATATAACAAGGCTTTATACATAGTTAGAACCGGAATTGTAAAGCTAAAAACATTTTCTAAATATTTTATACAAAATGAAAGTTGTTAATGGTTGTTAAATGATTATCATACACACACTCCCCGGCACACACATACATACTACTTCCAAATAAGTTACAAATTTGGCGAAGAAATAAAATGCGAAGCAAGATAAAAGAAAAACTTTGAGCGACAATAAGCAGTAAGCACTACTTGAAAACTAACCCCAAAAAAGCATAAAAATGAAGATATGTGGTTGTAGAAAAGAATTAGAAGCTACAAACTAAGAATGGATAAAATAAGAAAATATACCAACAATAAATAGTATGACATTTAAAGGAGGTTTACAAAGAAGCAAGAATAAAAGAAAACTGGAAACATTTAAAACAATGAAACCTAGAAGCGACTAAAGAAAGTTACGCAATAGCAAAAATAAAGTAGCACCAAAATAAGACCACGACGAAAATCAAGATAAAGGTGATTACGGCGTATGCACAATTGTAAGAACTAAAATAAAATATTGCAATTGAAATGAAAGAAAACCACACAAAAATCACGTTAAAAAGATTAAGAGAAAACAATTGCAGTAAAGTAAGAGATAAGTAGGTAAATGTACTAGGTAAACAACAGGAGATAATGGAAAGTTGAAAACAATACTATTAAAAACTACTAAAAGACAGAAATAAAAAAATACAATAAGTAAGACAAACACGAAGATAAAAGGGGACGAGCACAACTGAAATCGATACAGAGTAGGAACGAAATAACTTGGGAAGTATGCCAATAACCAGATAAGTAAGATAAGTAGAGACCGTGGGAATGCTAAAGTATGAGGAAAGACAAATAAGAACATATTGCTATAATTACTAAATTAAATATACAAAGGAAAATGTCTATTAATGAGCAAACAAGAATTATACTCCTGCTGTTAAAAAAAGATTAAACAGTGCAAATATTATATTTGTCTAGGAAAAGCGTTTACATTAACTTTAAAAGTGAAGATAAAAGAAAAAATAAAAACACAATTAGTGACATGCAGTATGGCTTCAAAATAAATAGAGTAGTACAAGAAGCGAGAAAGCTATAAGCAAAGGCAGACAAGTGCACGTATGCTTTCCAAATCTAATAAAAGCTTTCGATATAATACAGGGAAGCGGAAAATACCCTAACAGAGGTATCAAAAAAACGCTAAACAATAAAAAAGAGTTTTTAAAATTTCTGACGAATATGAGACTTTGCCAAGTATGCGTGTTGAGCTCATTTTTCTTCAACCTGATTGGATGACTCAATTCAAGAGAGTAAAAGAGGGCCAAAAAATTTAAGATATTGGAAAAAGAAAAATTTTGGAAGTAACATTAGCAGATGACTTGGTATTTATAACAGATTTTGAAGATAATTTATAATCTAATTTAAAAGCGTACATAAGAAGAACTACAAATACTGAAAAATCTAAAACTATGGTAGTAGGTTCAGAAAAAAAAAATTAGTATAGAAGCAAACTTAATATACTAAGCAACCAAATTTAAATACTTAGAAGTACAAATCAGATAATTAAAAATATTAAATCGCGAAGTTAGTGACGCAATAGGAAGCACAGGAAGACTATTCAACGCAACAAAAAAACACATTCTTCGGGAGAGTCAAAATACCAAAATAAGTCAAAGTAATGGCGTTTAAAATACTAGTGTATGGTAAAATAAAGCGAAAGAGCTGATGATAGTTATAAAGAAAAGAAAACAGCCCACTTTAGACACATTCTAAGGAATGACAAATATAAACTACTCCAATTAATAATAAAAGGGAAAATCTAAGTAAAATGACCTGTAGAAAGGAAAAGATTGTCATGGATGCGTAACATATGTAAATGGAGCAGGTTAACTGCAACACAATTGTTACGATTAGCTGAAGACCGAGAACATTTTAACCAAATGGTAGCCAACCTCTGAAATAAAGAGATACAGTCTACAAGAAGAAGAAGAATTGTAGTGAGTGACATACACTATCAAACAAACAAATTCGTGCCTACTAGAGGAAAATTAAATTTTTTAAAAAGATAAAAGGCAAACTAGAAAGGATCAAATAAAAACAAGATATTTACAGATCACTTGAATACAAAAGCAGCGAAAACAATAATAGATGATAAGAACAACAAAAGTAGTTTACCAAATAAGGAAAATTAAGAAAACAGAATAACTGGGCTAAGAAAAAACAGATAAGGAAGTAAATATACCAGTAATGGAGAGAAGCATGGGCTGGAATTGGAATTGGAAGCTCAAAACTGAAAGGAAATAAGGATCTCTTACAAGAAAAAACTCAACAGACTCATGATAGCGCAATACTCAGAGTGATTAGCCTTACAGTATTTAAAAACATCTGGATTAAGTAAATAGAGCCAATGCTACACAAATTATGAAACTACAATAGAAAAACACCTCAAGCATTTTTAACTACAAATTAGTTTCTTTCTAGTATCGGTGAAAGCATTTAAAGATCCAATTTTAAAAGAGTAAAACCAGATTTTCTGAAAGAAATCTCATACCAATCCAACGGCTCGGTTTTACAAAAGAACATGCTACAATAAATACAAAAATCATTCACTCCCTACAACTCAAAAAATATAGTTCTACAATTTTTCTTGAGAACCTTCGAAAAAGTGTGACATGCTCGACTCATACTGGATTCATAATTAAAAAGGTCGTGCCAACCCGCTATAAAATATTAAATTCGTACCTACATAAACGAAACTTTCAAGTGAAATGATGTACACTGCAGACTTCTCAACTTGACAGACAATGGTAGCCACTTTCGCCGATGAGACTGTAATGTTAGTTTTGCATGATTATCTAAACATAGCATCTCAAATATAGAGTTACTACAAAAGAATCGTCAAGTTTTAATAAGATATATTTCACAAAGTGTTTTAGATATAATTTTAAATGATAGATAAAAGGAAATGGGAAACGCAGGAATTTAAAATGTTCTAAGATGAGGCTGCACCTCACTAGTATGGTAAAATGTGCGACTATCTAAATATTTACTACTACAATGGGCGATGTGGGAACCATATAACGAATATTCCTCACAAATAGCAATGGTTGGTTCTTGCGATCCGGTGGTGGAGCAAACAGTGCTCGCAGGACACGCTACAATCGTTCTTCAGAACAGCTCTTTCAGGAGCCGTGGCCGGCGTCCCTCGGCGGGCCTCTTCTGAGGTGTCGCTGGCAACGGGGACAGCGTTCTGGTACCAGCGTTCTTCGGCGGCAGGCCTGCCACTGGTTCCGATAGTACTTTTTCGGAGGTGTCGATCGGACGATGTTGGTGCTGATCCTTCTGGGGGCCACAGCCACGTAGTTGTCGAAGGTGGCTTACGATTCGATAAGATCTTATACCTAGCGGCAAACACTGTTCGCCGAGGGTCAAAGCTTTTAGACAGAGGCAAGGCCAGTTCGAAGGCTTTCGATTAGCGGCAGCGAACGGTCTTGGACTGGCGTGAAGCACGCTTTTATCCCCCAAGGATTGTACGTGGTGGTGACTCCCCCTAGAAAATTACGCGTGATTGGACAGGCTTGCACCCCAATTGGCGGTGGCTGGAAATGCTTCTCGACTCGGCATTACGCTAATTCTTTTGCTTCGTGGAAGTACTTTGCGACAGGCGATGTGCCAGAGAGAATTTGATATTGTTTGGCTGCATTTTTTCCAGATTTCTCGATCTTACGTTTTGCGATTTTTTCTTTAAGAGTTTACGTTCCACCAATACCAACAACATGTAATGAAGTCGAGACCGCATTACTGCTGCTGTGAGGAACATCAGCGGGGACACATTACAGCGTGTGTAAACGAACTGGACTATCGTTTAGACGTGTTTCGCGTGTAGTGTGAAGCTCACATGGGACATGGTTATGGTACAAATAAAAACTTGAGCGCTTTTTTCCTTTTCATGTATCCTTTAATATTATAACTGTAATACTTTGCAAAATATAGTTTTTTAAAATCAATGATTTTTTGTAGTAACTATGTACCTTAAAAAATATAATGAAAACTCACAGAGTATTGGTTAAGAATCTGGCATATTAAAATCAACAAATGGCTGATATTTTTGCAAAACATTCCAAAATAAAATTATAAGAACAATCACCAGCTCATCAAAATATTTTCCAAGCTGGCTAGTTCAGCAAGACACTCCTATGTTAACTATAAGAGAAGTACAACTATTCAACAAAAAACACCAGGACAAATCCCCAGTGCACACCAGTTTTAGTAAATTTATTAATCAGGTCAAAATATACATTGCTAAAAAGATTTGTTCCGTTAGATCTTCGAACTAAATATTACTAATTTTTATAATGTTACTTAATATTTGCAATTTTTTGACTATTAGGAAGATATGTTGGATATTAGAATTGGTCGTTACATTATTAACTAAATGACGTTTATATCAGAGCTTGTAGAGCTTTATAAAAGTTATTAAAAAAAGACAAATCGAGTATTCTTACTGTGCAATACTAAAAAAAAAAGCCATACCCCAAAAGATGTTTACTAAGGGAGAGCTTTTGTGGCAAAAGTACTATAAGGATTTATTTTTTTCGGACTATAAAACTTGTATAACACAATTTTGATCAAAATGCCCTTAACTAAACTAATAATACATTCTCTTGTACCACTTATTTGCTTATGGCTCAAAATAATATCTGGCTTTTCTAAACAGTAGAGACAATATATTATCTTGTTCAAAAAGTAAGATAACTCTTTGAATAAAATTTATACTATTTATTTATTCATTCAAATTAATTTTGTCTGCTACAAGGTAATCCTCTTCTATTGCAATTTATAAAAACTTGGAAACACATCATATTCACTTTTTGAAATTTTCATTGGCATCTCCTAAAATTTTTGTTTTATGGATTCAAGCAAGTCAAATCGGGTCTCTCGAAGTGACTTTTAATAAACTGAACAGAAAAAAGTCGTATGGTGACGTATCTGGGGAGTATGGTGATGGTTGAATTATTGACGAAAAACTCACGAATAATGATTGCGGAGTCTTAAAAGTGCGTTTACTAAACCTATTAATACGCCAACATCTTTAGCAAGCTCTCTTACAGTGAAATGGCGATTTCTCATTATTTTGTTTCTAATATTTTCTTCGATTATGAGGGACGACAAAAACGAAGTTTATCTTTTACAGATTCACAACCTTCTCTGAACAACTTACGCCACTAAAATAGTTAGCAAGAAGAATCAAAATAACTCGAAGGTGAAATAATGTCACAATATATTTGAGAAAAAAATATTATAATTTTGTACAAATCAACAAAAAAACCCGTGTGGGGTTGCTGGTCCCCCATCGGGCGCCTCCCCAGGTGGCGGATAAGGGGATGCCCGTTAGATATGACGGGTACCGGGGAAATAAAATACCCGGGGTGGACCAAAACCAGCAACAACCGAATGACTGCCGGTATAAGTAGTTCCCTCCTTACTGGTCAACAGCTTCGGGTGGAAGAACCATGGGAGTAGGACACCCTTTTGTCCTGAGGTCGAGAAATTGGCCTTGAAGGCAGATGAACTAGATATGGTCAATGGCATAAGGATGCAAAAGGCAAGGGGAAACCATTGCATTATAGATCCCTAGGGATTCCCAAGAAAAACCACCATGGAGAATCAGCATGAAGTAATGGCCCCGAGTGCCCGGCGTCCCTTGAATGGGACAGGGGTGCGAAGAATCCCCGGGCGGACCCAAAAAGTGACAATTCAAAGAATAGGGACATGGAATGTCCGGACTATGTACGAGGCAGGAAATTAAGGAATATAAGTAACGAAATGAAGAGAAATAAAATTGATATACTAGGCGTTAGCGAAGCTAGATGGACAGGAAGCGGAAAGTTACAATCAAACGACACCGTTATATATTACTCTGGCAGAAATGATAATGTTCATCAAAAAGGAGTAGCTATATTAATTGATAGAAAAATCAGTGATGCAGTCATAAATTTTGTTCCTTACTCTGATCGTGTGATAATGATACAAATGAGAGGCGAACCAATAAATATAAATCTTATACAAGTATACGCGCCTACAGCGGATGCAAATGATGAGGAAGTTGAAGAATTTTATACACAGATAAAAGACTTGACACGATGTCTCAAGAAACACGAAGTTAATGTTATTATGGGCGATTATAACGCCAAGATAGGTAAAGGTAGAATAAACGATATAGTAGGAGAATATGGACTGGGTCAGAGAAACGAACGAGGTGAAAGGCTAATTCAATTTTGTGAAGAGGAAAACATGATCGTCACAAATACCTGGTTCCAGTTACCACCAAGAAGGCTCTATACATGGAGATCGCCTCAAGATAATAACGAAAGGATAGTGAGAAATCAAATAGATTTTATTCTAATTAATAAACGTTTTAGAAATAGCGTTAAAAGTGCAAAGACCTACCCTGGAGCTGATGCTGACTCCGACCATAATCTCTTAATAGCAAATATAAGAATAAAACTAAGAGCGCTACGAAAATCTAGCCATACTACCAACATCAATATAAATGACATCAAAAACTCTGAAGTGAAAGAAAAACTACAGTGTAAATTAAATAAGGAGCTAAAGAAAATAAACATGAATGAAGACACGGCAGAGGAAAACTGGGGTAAAATAAGAAAAACTATAGATCAAATCCCTAAGGAAGTCTTAGTACCACATAGAAAAGAAGCGAAAAAAGAATGGATGACAAAGGAAATAATAGATTTATTAGAAGAGCGGCGACGGCTTAAAAATACGGACGAAATGAGATACCAAGAGATAAAGCTAAAATTAAAAGGAAAATTAAGGAAGCTAAGGAGAACTGGATGCAGGACAAATGTAAAGAAATAGAAGAATTACAAACCAAACATGATGAATTTAATTTACATAAAAGATTGAAGGAAGTAACTGGTAATGTAAAACGTAAGATACCCTGCATACTTAAAACCGCAGATAATAAATTAGTATTAGATCCGGCAGACAGAGTAAAAATGTGGGAAACCTATATTAAAACCTTATTTGATGATAATAATAATTTGATGATATAAATATAGGAAAAGATACAGAAGCAAATATGGAAGGCCCAGAAATATTACAGTCAGAGGTCGACTATG
The DNA here is from genome assembly GCA_036346155.1 of Sinelater perroti. Taxonomy (NCBI): domain Eukaryota; kingdom Metazoa; phylum Arthropoda; class Insecta; order Coleoptera; family Elateridae; genus Sinelater; species Sinelater perroti. Next base: position 14,559,401 of record JARFIY010000285.1, read on the forward strand.
TTTTGCGAATGGCTAAAACTAATAAAGCTGCTGGTCCAGATGAAATCCCGTCAGAAATCCTCAAGTTATTTGATGAATAAAATTCACGTATGCTAACGAAGATGTTTAATCAAATATATAACACTGGAAATATACCCGCAGATTGGCTCAAATCTACATTTATTCCGATCCCGAAGAAAAATAACCCAACATCATGTAACGATTTTAGACTAATTAGCCTAATGAGTCACGCACTAAAGCTATTACTAAGAATCATACAAAATAGAATATACAGAAAATGTGACATGATGGTGGCCAATTCTCAGTTTGGATTTAGAAGCGGTCTAGGGACTCGAGAAGCACTATTCAGTATGAACACCTTACTGCAGAAGTGCAGAGAATACCAAAAAACAACCTTCGTCTGCTTTATAGATTTTGAGAAGGCCTTTGACCGAGTTCAGCACAATAAACTTATACAATCGTTGGCTAAAATAGGACTTGACGACAAAGACGTAAGATTAATTAAAAACTTATACTGGAATCAGACCGCGGTAGTACGAACAGAAGATGGCGAAACGAATGAGATTAAAATTAAACGCGGAGTGAGACAAGGGTGTGTTCTATCGCCACTCCTGTTTAATGTATACTCAGAACAAATTTTTCAAAATGCAGTTTGGGAAGCAACAGAAGGAATAAAAATAAATGGTGAGATCATCAACAACATCCGATACGCTGATGATACTGCGGTGTTGGCTGAAAATATGGAAGATCTACAAAATCTCTTGACAAGAATAAATGAGGAATGTGAGGAAGCAGGACTGAGTATGAATATTAAGAAAACCAAGTTTATGGTCATTAGCAAAGAGCCTGTTGGTCGAGTTCGACTTACAGTAAATAATAGGTCAATTGAAAGAGTCTTCAAATACAAATATCTAGGCTGTTGGATAAATACAGAATTAGATCCGGATGATGAAATAAAAGTAAGAATCGAAATTGCAAGAAACGCATTTATAAAATTCAGAAGTATGCTGTGTAATAAAGGCCTAAATCTATCAATCCGTATAAAATTTGTAAAGTGTTATGTGTGGTCTATTTTATTGTATGGCGTTGAAGTATGGACCCTAAAGAAAGCTATAATGAAGAAAATCGAAGCATTTGAGATGTGGATATTCAGAAGAATGCTGAAGATACCGTGGGTAGAAAGAGTAAGCAATATCAAGTATTACGCAGAATTGGTAAGAAAGAGAATTACTGACTACAATTAAAATGAGAAAAACGTCATATTTTGGGCATATTCTAAGAAATAATAAATACAATATACCGCAGCTTATAATCAAAGGAAAAATTGAGGGAAAGAAAGGTGTCGGTCGAAAATGATTATCGTGGATGAGAAACATCAGAGCGTGGACTAACATGAGCGTTGAGCAACTGTTCCGAGCTGCCATGGATCGTCAACAATTTCACCAGGTGGTCGCCAACCTCTAATTAGAGAAGGCATTAAAGAAGAAGAAGTACAAATCCCAACAAATATTTAAAATTATTATATCTTAGTTTAATTATTTCCTTATTCACTTTTTATATAGCGCACAAATTACCCATATGTTGCTATTTGTAACCCAGAGGTACGATAAAATGTAACAGCGCGGTTTGCTTTATTGTCACACGTAATTTTTTTTAATAATAAGTTTATAAAATGATCTCAATTATTCCATTGTTTCGTTAAATTAACGTGAATTCGTTAGCAAAATACAATTGTTTTGTTTTATGAAACACAAACTGTGAGTTTAGTTACTTCAATTATCCTCTCTTTCAATTAAATAAATTGCGCGTTTGCATTCCTTGATCGAAAGCGTTAATTTGATATATTACCGATCCAAAATTGAAGGCCACCAAAACAAACATTAATACCAGCCGATATTTCCGGCTACATTTTTCCTACAACTATTCAAAAGCAATTTTGCAGGTACGAACTCCAAGGCAAACATCCAGCTGCATATCGCCAACCCATGGAATTTGCTGGCTTTTTATGTCAGGGCTACGCAGTGCGCCGCATTTTCAATGACGGTGCCAACTAGCTGCTTTACATAAAAGCAGAACCTACAATGTTTAGAATTCTAGATTTTCTAGACTTTTTCGTACGGTGTTTTGTAATAAACTTGTTTGTTCAGCTTTTAACAAACTAAAGCAAGTTAGTAATAGCATGTTGGAGGCACTGTAAATTATCTTCAAGGAGAAACAGTTTTGAATGTCACCTTCTATTTGTACATATAACTAAAGTTTGATTAAAATATTGAATTAGCAGTTATATGAAATTGTTGAGGTAATAATTGTTAGTAGCATTTGATAATTTAAATTGATATTTTCATCTAGAAAGAAATAAAAGTCATAATTCTGCAACAAAATACATCAATTAATATTTGATTAATTTTTGTCTAATAAAGAGGTTTGCATGAAACAAATGCAAAACCGAATTTTGCAACAAAAATGCAAAAAGAGAATAACAAAATTACTACATAATAAACAACATTCGTATAGAAAATAAAGGATTACATTTAAGAAAATAATATAATAATGTATTTAGGGTAACCTAAAAGCTCCAGTTGCATCGCAAAGTGAAATGCGCGCTCATTGGGCATATGACGACAAACTATAGGATCACGTATTGCTATCAGATGGCGTTGCTGGAATGTTCAGAAGGAAAGATAGTGAGCTATCTGTGGAGTTGTACACAGCAGAAAATCACAGGATAAAACAATCATGGATAGTGATAGACGACAAGGTTTCAGTAATGCACTTCACTGGATCTTGAAATATATACAAATATATAGAACACAAGACTCTTCCATTAATACCAAAAATAAACAACCAAGAATTATAAACTGCTACCATTTCATAGGATAATAGGCTATCTAAAAATGAAAAATCTGAATTTAATAATTATCCAATGGTACAATAAAAATCAATGTGACCACGTCAGAAACATATCTATCGTACATTAATCAAAGAACTCCAGCAAGACAAACTAATGCATCTCACATAACAGATTAGAGAAGAAAGAGCCTAAAGGGTAGTATTGCAAAACCTACACCATACTCTTAACTACAAAGGGTATACTACATACACTTGAGAACAAAATAATCAACTCACCAGTTGCAAGCGCATGTTTGTCTCCTGTTTCAGTTTCAGAAAAATAAAAATAAAAACATTAACGTACAAGGAGTATCTTTATTATTGAACTTTAAAAAACTGTTGCTATGCATTAACCGGATAACGCATTCAAAAAAATATGTATCACGAACGGGGTTTTAAGTATCTTGGAATTGCAGCGCACGTATGCAACAATTGTTAGCCTACAATACCCTTGCAATCCGGTAATTTATCTCAGTCACTTATCCGAAGTTGATGTAAGCAAGAAAGTGACGTACGTGTTTAAGCAATTCGCAATAAAATGGATACCACAGCCGCCGAAACAGACCAGGGAGTTGCATTGTTGAGAGGATGCCTCTCAGTCAAAGAGCCGTGGCAAATCCATTAAGTCTGAGTCAATAAGCTGTGTCGAGAGTATAGCGTCGGTACCGGAAAACAGGTGGCTACGTCCCCCGGCACTAAGGTGGCTGTAAACGCGTGACAACAAATAGAGACGATCGATTGTCTCAATGTCCATCAGAAATCGACATATGACTGGAATTGACCAGCAAGAGCTAAGTGCGGTCAGGGGTGTGGTCGCCAGCGCTTGGACAGTGAGAAGAAAACTAAAGGCAGTCAACCTAACCCCAAAAAAAGGCGGCTACGGACCCCAAGCTGACTGTAGGCCAAAAGCAAAAGCGAGTGAAACTTGCTCACAAACATCTCAATTAGAACCTCGGCTATTCGAGTCAGATATTATTCACCGACGAGTCCAGGATATGCCTACAGGGCAATGAAAGGAGACGTTGGATCTATAGAAGACCGGGAAAGCAATTTTTTCATTGCTGTATTCAAGAAACTGACAAGAGAAGGTTCCCAGGTGTCAATCTTGAAATTGAATAAAAAGTTGTTTTTTGTGTTTTGGGTGTGTGGTTCTTTTGTGTGTCGGTGCGTTTTTTCCAAGATTGGACGTTAAGGCCACTTTAAGACTAGTTCAAAATCCGGTCCCGTATGTCTGTCGATGACAGACATTGCACTCGGGATACTGGCGAGAGGACACAAGGGTCATAAAACGATAAGTGTTCACACATTGCACTTGATTCACATTGTTTGGGGTTAGTTAGGATAGATTAGGTTGTGTTAGTTTAAGTTAGATTAGGTTGTAGATTGTGGGTTAACTAGCGTATTCTCATGCTTTTTCCTTTGTAGGTATTCCAGGCTGTGCGACGTTTCCCTTAGAAACGTGCAACCATCAGCACCAACAAAAGAAGAGAAGAAGGAGGTTGCAACGCTGCAAAAACAACTAGATCATCCAGACGACCTAAATTCTTGCGAATATTTGGATTATCAACGTGAGGATTCGGAGAACGAAGATAACGAGCTTACAGATTCTGACGATGACCTTGATAGTGATGAGAAATTAGAGAACATGGAAAAACATCAATAGTTAAACTCAAAAATAACAATAAATGTCTTTTATCTTGAGTGGTAAATCAAAACAATTTCTTGAAAACAAAACTTTTTCCGTGCAAATGCATATTAATTCTCCAAGCATAAGAACCATTCAATAGTTCCCATCAAAGATCTTACGTACTTTACGAGATGTGTTTCAGTTCGAAGGTCTCCAAACTTTTTCAGCAGTAAGAGTAAGTATAAAAGTGCCGTTAATTTAGAAAAAACGGGGGAAATATTTCTGAATTTGTAATATAGATTGCAGCACCATACAACGTATGTCGAAATACCACCATTGCAACGAGTGTTGTTTTGTATACTTCAAATTTAGTGTTAAAAATTAACGTGTAATCATGTGTTTTCTGCTGTTGAGTGGTGAAACGCCTATCGACATTCATCGCGGTAAAGGAGTTATAGCTGCTGAAAATGTGCCAAAACCATTAATGCGCGAGTGGGACAAGTTATGGAAGACCGTCGATTAGGTGTGCGTGATATCGTCTCTAAACTTGGCATTTCTATAGGATCTGTGGAGTCAAATCTAAATAATGAGCTGCAAATGCGGAAAGATTCTTCAAAATGGGCTCCACAAGTGCTGACCGATGAACACATGGCTGGGCGGGTAGCAATGTCTCAGGACCCTTCGTGGCCGCTCATTTTCCAACCGAGCCGCTGTTGCATCAGCGATTTTACAGTGCGCAAAACACACTTGCGCAGAAGTGTTCTCAGCAGCCATGGAATTGTGGCCACGACATTAAAAAAATATGTACGCCCAGTCGAAGGTTACGTTCAGAACTTAAGTTTTAACTTTCTTGGGTACTTTTTCAGAAAAAAAAATTGGAGACCTTAGAACTTGAAAGCACCTCATAGTTACACAACAATCTAAAAATTCTATTTATCACAAAGGAAACATATGAATTGTCAACACTGTACCATCAAGGAATTCAAGGACACGAAAACAGATGAGTTGTAATGACTAACTTGACAATTGTAACACCCAGATCGAAGCGACAGCGGCTACTCGACCTCCAGATGAAGAGAATTAAGAACGATCGTCTCCCTCTACGGCATCTACAGGACTATTGTCAATGAATAACTTCTCCAGTCATATTTATTATTTCATGTAAAATACAGTAAATTGTAATTATATGTGGGTTAAAAAAACAAAAGAAAATGTTTAATCTGTCTAATTGATAGCAATGCAAAGTTCTATATGTAATATGAGGAGGATCCTTTGTTTATATTTAACTGAAAGTGCTTTTATGCTCCAAAAGTTAAGATTCAGCTTAAAGTTAGATTTATTACGTTGTTTTCTACGTGCTTTTGAAGAGTGTTGTGACAACACGCTTATAACCACCACCAACAGACGATTAATTTAGATAGAAAAGGTAGTTTCCTTTTTGATTTACCTGGTTTTCCTGAAAAGAAGGTAAACTTTGCTTATGGTGGGGAATATAAGTTTTAAAAAATAAAAGCATAACATTTTCTTTACTTAGTTTTACCTTCAGCAAAGATAAGTTTGTGGTAAAATTTGATTTAATGTTTACAGCTTAATAGAGAAGCAGTTACAAACAAAACTACCCATAAAATTAAAAAATAAAATTACCAGAAACACCAAAATAATTGTAAAAAAACTTTAAAATATTTTTTTATTATGATAAGCATCCAAATACTACATCAAAGCAATGCTAAATAAGAAATTTAATAATATAACCTAATTTGACGCTAATTTTACTGAAACAGGGCGATTTATTTACATCTACAGCTTAACTATCTCCAAAAAACATTGGAAAACCAGGATATTTAAAACTTAGCTTAAAGCTGTAAAAGATAATTTCAATTAGATGGTAGTAGTAGCACTGCACGGGTGAAAAATAAGCACCATATCTATTATATAGTATTTAGTCAGCTCTATCGGTAGACCAATCCTAGGTGACGTTTCTAAGATCTCATCACCCGAAAATTTGTTGTTCAGGCATTAGAGTTTTAATATTTCAAAACATTCTATCAAAGTGGCATTAAAACTAATTATCAATGACTAGAAATAAGACTGAAAGTGAGGCAAGCTTAATAACAAGTAATTGACTTTGCAAATATGCTGTGTCTAATTGGCGTAATTAAACAGTCGGGTTTAATAATAGACAAATACATTTCTATCTCTATCTCACGTTTCAAGTAGAAATTATAATTAAGATTTATTTGAAGATATTAGTCCAGCCTGTGCAGACATTGGAAAATATTGTTTTAATAAATATAAAAATCAATAAGCTGACGGAAATAAAAATGTCAAAATATCAGGAGCAAGACATTAGTCATTAGACCGAATATATAAAATAATTCAGACTATAGATAACCAACACAGAGATTTAATGAGAAATATAATATATGTTAGGGGGCTAAATATTTACAAAACTAGTCTATTACTGGACGGTCTTTTAAACAAAATCGGCAGTCATACTTGTAAAACAAGTCACTCTGTACATGCATACGTACTAAAGTAAAGCTGATTGAAATGATAAAAAAACTACAAAAGGGCACATTATATATAATAAGATATAAATTTTAGAACCCCAAAAGCCAGGAATAAGTTAATAGTTTACATTGCTGAAATTATTATATTCTGTCACTATATAAACTTTTCTTGCTATTTTGATTAAGAGTTAGTTCAAAAAAAAACACTGTAAATATATTAAATATATACTAAACTACAGCATATATTTTCAAATAAATTTTAAAATTAAGTCCCTCTTTAACAAACTAAACAGAATATCTTTCAAAACTTGAGGCGCTGACAGACAATTTTCACACACATTATTGAGTTTATACGAGAATTAATAAATGTGAAGTTTTATTCATCCATTTATAATTTTCCAAAATGCTGTCGCTACTGATATTATCAGCCTACATGCAACACCACCATCGATGAATCTTATGACAGTGATGTCCTCTGCTGACAAGAAAAAACTAACGGAGTGCTGGCATTGGCAGTATTTATTCTGTTAGATAACTGCGCTTTACACAACTAAACAAAATTTTCGCTTTAGCTAGTCACAGCTTTATGCATTGTAGCGCTATATCAATCAGTTTATTTTTCTTACAAGTAATTTACACATTTTAAAATAACTCTTGTGTATAATTTACATCTAAAAGCCACTGTACATAGTTGAAACGTTTAGTAAGATTCTATTATTATTCTATGTGCCTTTTTCAACTTATCCCGAAGCAAATTGATGCTATTTGTAACAGGATCTGTGTTTAACTTAAATTAACATTTATTTAGCTTTTATGTTACTAAAGCAAAAAGCACTTGCTGCTATTCTAAAGCTAAATCAAATTCTTTAAGGTCATTAAAGTAAAAACTGCTATTAAATGTTTTAACATTTATTAACTGCGTCAGATCTTATTTTAGGACTAGCTTTTATAAGTATTAACCACGTAGACTTCAACTCAACACATTTATTATTACTAATAAACCATTCTAAACGGTCTGTGAAGCAGTTAATATAAAAACGGATATGCAATAATTATTCATTTAAGAGTAAAAGGGGACATAAATAGGTCAAAATATACTCCCCCTGTCGAAAAGACAACTAAAAGAGTTGAAAATAAGGTTAACAGTCTTAAGCCGTAAAACGGCTATTATTGCGGGAGTTCAATATCAGAAAAGTTGGGCTGATCTTCAGAGACAAATTCAGCGACGGAAAAAAAGACTGATGTAATGATAGCGACATAGAATGTACAAAGATTGTTTAAGGTTACACTTGTGCAAGAACTAAAGAACGAATTAATAAAATACAAGATACTTGTAGAAGCCTTACGAGCTATACGACGGAAAGGGAAAGAAGATAAGGCACCTAATAACTCATAAATGAAAAAATTAGACCAATACTATTAAACGAATCGAAGCCTAGGAAATGTGGATTCTACGGAGATTGCTAAAAATTTCTTGGACCGCACGAGTTCCCAACAACGATGTCCTTAGAAGAGCCAAGTGTAGAAGAGAACTGCTACAACTGGTGAAGCAAAGAAAGACAACATATCTAGGACATGTTATGCTGCGAAAACAATACATTACTGAAACTTATAATGGAAGCTAAAATTGAAGGTTGACGCGGCGTAGGCCGAAAAAAATACTCGTGGCTGAAGAATATAAAGGACTGGATCAGTTTGAACACCCACTCACAATTCCAAGCTGCCCAGAATCGCCAGATGTTTGCTGAGATTGTCGCCAACCTCCAATAAGGAGGTAGATTTTTTAATATGACATTCATAAAGTGCTATGCACCAACAAAAGAAACAAAAATAATTTCTAAAGATACTCTATATAAAAATATAGAAACAACATATGGGACAATTCATGGCCATAATTTTAAAATACTATCCGAAGATTTCAGTGTAAAAATCGGCAAAGGAATAGGTTGTATACCAACCGTAGGCATACATAGAAACATAACAATAACTAAAACCTAAGAAAACATCAATTTTTCTATGAGAAAAACATAAGAGTTTTTTGAGCCTCTTTCCATGGGAATACCAGGAACCAAATAAATTATGTTCTGATAGACAAAAAACGTGCATCAAATATTATTAAAGGGAGAAGATATCTAAAGACAAACCATGATAAAAATCATTTCTTAGTTAAAGAGATATATAAACACAGATTAACATTATCGAATAAAATTAACAACGGCAAGAAACGAAAAGTATATAATAATGCAAAACTAAAAGGAAGGAAGAGACAAGACAAATACCAACAAAGAATTACAATACTCTTAAATGGAAATGCAGCCACCAAGAATATTTAAAAAATAACAATAAACAAGAGAACAAAATAATAAAAAATAATAAATTATGGGTATTACATTCTACAGTGAAACTTACCACCGCCCTCAAGATATAAACTGTACCAACAAGCAAAGATAAAGTAACAACTAAATTAGCAAAAAAGAGAGAAGAACTAATTACAAAAATAGATAAATTAATACAAGACATATAGGAACTAAAAAATGGCATATAGTTAGACATATGAAATAATAAGCTCCATATATAAGAAAAAAAGAACAAAATTTAATGGGACAATTACGTAGGTATAGCTCTTTGGGATTTGTTTACAAAATTATATTTTTCGTAGTAGTGAGCAAGTATCAGTCGGCTTTTATATACGGGAGATCGAGCATTGACAACATATTTATAATAAGAACAAGTTTGAAAATATGCTACAAGTATAACGTAGATATCCACCAACTATATATTAAAAAAAGTTAGTTCATCTCACAAAAATGACAATGGGACAGACCAAGAGCAAAGTGAGAAGAGAACACATCCAAGTAGTTGTAATTAAAAAAAAATTTAGACAAGATGACCCGTTATCCCCAACACCATTTAATTTATTATTATTATTAGTATTAAAGAGATGTATACGAAAAGTATGTATGGACCCAAAAAGAAATATGCATTACGTAACCTGCCAGTTACTAATATATGCAGACAATATGGCAATTTTAGCGAAAGCCAAGTAGACTTTAGAAACAGTATTTTGAGTAATAGAACATAAATTGAAAACATATTTTAATCAAGAAACACCTCAAGAAATATTATGAAAAGTATCTACAATACTATAGCAAAACCATTAGTGATATACGAGAGCGAGACGTTGGTCAGTCAGAAATTGAAAATAATAAAACATGTTCTAAGGGAAAATATTTAAATAAATATATGGATTAGTAAAAGATAGAGGTGAATGGAGAATGAAAATGAATGACAAATTAATGCAAATATATAAATTTTGCTACAATAAGAGCTTATAGATTAAAATGGTTTCGATGCTTAAATGAAAAACGACTATGGTTCAAAAATAAGTATAGCTTTCTGAACCTGTGAGAATAGACCTTAAACATAAGAAAAAATTTGTCATAAGCCCTAAAGATAACAGGTCGGCTGGAACAAAATGATGCAACGAATTTAATTATTACAACTTATTTACTAATCTAATGGGGCAGGGTATTATCAACACCAGCCCTGGTGTCTAGACGACGAAACAATTGCTTCAGGGTACAATGCTCTCGACTGTTGGTTTTAATAGCAAATTGATAAATAATGATATCGAAGCAGACTGGTTAAAGACATAAATTTGGCGTTATAGATATAGATAATCCAGAATCCTGCATTTTGAAAAATAGAAGAAAAAAATATCTTTGGTTTAAAATATGGAAGAGTGAAATAAAAATCCTTAAAAAAATTCTGTAAAACTTAAGTTTCTCTCTAAGTCTTATTTATTCACAAGGAAAATAATGTCAAGCCCGACACCATTATGATGGTATTCCTAGACTTCAAAAATTACTAAAGTATTTAAAAACATATGCATTGGAAAATAGCATACTCCTGGCAATAAAGCTGAATCACAATGTGTTACTGGACTCTAAAAATTAGTAGAAGCATAGAAGGTATAGTACTACTACAGAACATTGTCATGCTTCCTGAGAGCAAACTGGACTTCCCCGAACGGCTTCTCTATAGAACCTGTTCAGGGAATTGGTGAAACTTTTTAATCTTAAGATCACCAGAGACTCTGGTACTGCTACTGATGTCTGCTGCTGTCGTCTGGAAAGGCAAGTAGGTCAAAATGCGAGAACAAGTTTTTACTAAATTTATACATTTGATGAAAATGGGGTTGGTGTGGGCTTTGCTCAGCCGACAAATTACACGTTCCGCAGCGCGGCCAATTCGGTCGTGTCTCAACACCCCGCAAATATATACGCTCCGCAGCGCGGCCAATTCGGTCGTGTCTTAACACCCCGCAAATATTCACGCACCGCAGCGCGGCCAATTCGGTCGTGTCTTAACAACCCGCTCATATTCACACCGCATCACGTCCAGTACGGCCGCATTTAACATCCCGCAACATACAGGAAGACAGCGCAGCAAGGTGGCCACCGTGAAACATCGCCGACGAAGCCGAAGCCGAAGCCGATTCAGGTGAGCGATTTGGCTTTACTTTCGGTGGTTATCGGTAGCCGCCGCCATCCGCTTTCGCGCTGGCCGTTTAAGGGACGATTTGGGCCTTATCGGTTTACGGACCAAGAAGCGGGCCGTACTACGTGTCCCGCACCGCATCACGAGAGCGGCTATTTACACGCCTGCCTCTCCATCTTTTTTGGTCCTTATGAGCCTTATCGGTTTACGTTCCAAAACGGGCCGTACTACGTATCACACACCGCAACACGAGAGCGGCTATTTACACGCCTGCCTCTCCAGGGGTTGATCACAATTTTACAGATATCTACTTTTAGACCTTAAAATTCGAGTTCGGGCTTTACTTTCGAACCGCAAGGACGTACGAGCGTTCACTCGGCGACCCGAAAGTGCGAGTACGAATTATCAACATTTGGTGCCTGCGATAATCAGCAATCGTTTATTTATTTCTGGTAACAAACTTTATTTATATTTAGCAGTAAATTCGTCAGCTTTTAACTATCACCCCCGTAGGGGGTGAATTGAGTGTGCTATCATGTCTGTTCACAAAAGAAATTCCGATCACCTTTCTCCGCCTATCACCGATTTACAAAAGAAATACCAATGGAATCCTGAATCATTACTCGAAAGAAATAAATATTACTTACCCGAACATCTCGAGCCGTCTGCCTCAAAAGAAGCAGAGGTCAATGTATCACCTCAAATTAAAATACCACCTATCTTTCTTCACGGCCCAGTCAACCATAAAGAAGTTGTAAATGATATCAAAACTATTATCGAGGGTGAGTTTTCGACGGCTCTCAATTCATCATTACTGAAAATCACATTATTAAGCGACAGCGATTATAGAAAATTAGCGAAACATTACTTAACAAATAAGATCGAATTTCATACTTACCAAAATCCCAACAACAAACCCCTATCGGTAGTTATAAAGAATGTTCCTCCTTCGCTAACTGAAGAAGACATTCATGCTGAGCTAACGCCTCTCAACCTCCCTATAACACGAATTACAAGGCTTTTAAATAAAGATAAAACGCCTATGCCCGTTTGTGCAGTACTCCTCACCGCAAATGCAAAGGCAAACGAAATTTTCAACGTCAAAATCTATATCACACCGTAGTAACTGTAGAGCCACGAACAATTAATCGTAAAACACCCCAGTGTCACAGATGTCAACGCATAGGGCACACCAAAACTACTGTAGATTAGAACCACGATGTGTACGATGCCAAGGAAATCACTTGTACACTAACTGTGATAAACCTCAGTGATACCCCAATATGCATTAATTGCGGAGAAAACCACCTCCGCTAATTTCAGGGGATGCAAATACTTCCATGAATCAATAAATCACCAAGGCAAACGACCTCAGAACGCAACTCCTACAACAAGAAAACTAGATAACAAGCCAGCACCTGCTAACAATATGAGAAACTTTCCTCCCCTTTCAAACAATACAAACAACACATCCTTACCTAACCCATCCTGGTTACCAAAAAATAATTCTGCATCACCCGAAACTTCCCCCATAATCAACACTATTCTATCAACCCTCCTAAATCTCATCCAGCCCTACATAGAACAAATCAAACAATTCATATTATCAAATCTCCTTCCTTCCCTTTTCAATGGACAACAAAACTAAAACTCTCTCTCAATTAAAACTCCTTAACTGGAATGCCAATGGCATTACAAAACAAATAACCTTATTTAAGTCATTCCTTATGAGACATTCCATTGACATAGCGTGCGTTTCAGAAACTCATCTAACTAATTTAGACAAACTCAAAATTTCTGGATATCTGATCTACCGAGCTGACGGAGAGGCTACATTTGCATCTGGCGGAGTAGCCATAATCATAAAACGCAATATAATTCATCATGAATGCCAAAAATTAATACCACTAACCTCGAGACTATCGGGCCAAAATCAAACTTAACAATGGTACTAATATAACCGTAGTATGTGTTTATAAACAACCAAAGAAACAACTTCTTGAAAAGACATCTCCATCATATTCAATACCAGTGAACCCACATTCCTTATAGGAGACTTGAACGCCAAAAATACGATATGGGGATGTAGAACAACAAACCCAGCTGGAAATAAACTTTATGACTTAACATCTACACACGCCTTCCAAATAGAAGCCCCAGATGGACCTACATACTACCCATATAGAAGCGACCATGAACCAGACATATTGGACATCGTCACCCACAAAAACTTCAACAAACAAATCTTTCAAGAAGCGCTCTCCGAACTCGATTCAGACCACATACCCGTTATAATCTCGTTTATACTATCGCCTGCTAAACACATTCCAGAGCCGAGATTAATAAATGGTCCAGTAAACTGGGACATCTTTAGTGCTACACTCGATCAACAGCTTAAGTATCCCAACGATCTTCAATTCTCAAACCAAATCGATGAAACGATCACACACATAACCGAAACCATCTCCGACAGTGTAAACGCGGCGACCATAGCTACCCATAAACACAAAGTAAATATCGATCACTATTCACCCAAACATATAGTGAGCCTAATTAAACAAAAAGCACTCTGCGAAAGAGTGGCAGAGAACAAGGAATCCCTCAACCAAAAACATGGTGAACAATCTATCACATCGTATTAAAAGGAACTTGACACCTACCGAATCGAGACATATCAAAGACATATCAGCAACCTTGAACCAAGCGACCCGGGCTTGTGGAACACAACCAAACGCATTCTGCGCCAACCAAACGAGATACCTCCAATCTCTTCAGGAACACAAATATACAACTCGGATGAAGAAAAATGTGAAGCCTTCGCAAACTATTTAGACCAAACTTTCACTTCTGCAAATCACGCAGACCCAGTATTTAAAAATATAGTGATAAATTATATGAAACACATCAACCAATTGCTGAAGCTAACTTTAAACCAACGTCACCTAGGGAACTTGCGTCTATAATTAAAACTCTCCCGATAAATAAATCACCTGGATGCGACAAAATACCAAATATAATACTGAAGAAGCTGTCTAAAAAAGCGCTAGCATACCTAGCAAGTACTTTTAATGCCTGCCTAAGAATAGGATACTTTCCGAATGTATGGAAACATGCAATTATTCTAATGTTTCCCAAACCAGGCAAAAATAAGAAAGAAATCACCAGCTATCGACCAATCAGTTTATTAACAACAACCTCAAAGCTCTTCGAGAAGATCATTTATCTCCGACTCAACGAGAAAATCACAAAACTGAGTATTCTTCCCACTTTTCAATTTGGATTTAAAGAAGGCCACTCCACCTGCCACCAACTTCAGCGTATGACCGAGACCATTGAACGAGGTTTTGAAAGCAAACAATACGTTACCACCCTGTTTTTAGATATAGCACAAGCTTTCGACCGCGTTTGGACAGAAGGCTTAAAATACAAAATAACACATCTACAATTACCCGAGTATATCAAGTCTGTATTATTTTCGTTCCTTGAAGATCGCACATTTGCGGTCAAAATACACACTAGCTTATCGGCTACCAGAACTATACACGCAGGGGTCCCGCAAGGCAGTATACTGGGTCCCATTCTATTCAACATCTACATGTACGATATTCCAGTTCCCAGCACAAACCTTGCAATGTTCGCGGACGACACGGTCGTGTTAACTATGAATGAACATTTAGAACAAGCTATTGCTGAACTTCAAGTTGCCACCAATATTCTAGGCAGATGGTTCAAACAGTGGAATTTATCAATTAATTATTCTAAATGGTCACTAAAATATTCTCTCTTCGAAAATCAAAAATCCATCTCTTATTTTAATTAACGACCATCCCATCCAGTGGAATGCTAATGATGAGCCCGTAAAATATCTTGGTATCTACCTCGACACTCGACTTACATGGAAATACCACATACTAAAAAATTGAACGAGGGACACACGACTAATCCAACTTTATCCACTCATCAATAGGAATTCTTCTATGAGAATCGACTGTATGACTCTTCTCTATAAATCATTAATACGTCCTTTAGTTCTTTACGGATGTGTGGTATGGGCTAACGCCTCAAAAACCAATTTAGATCGAATCCAGGTCCTACAAAATAAAATCCTTCGAATGACAGTCAACGCTCCCTGGTTTATTACAAATCAGCAGCTCCACCATGAACTAGCTCTACCCAAAATTCAAGAACACATCGCGAAGCTGACCAAAACTTTTCATAAGAACCTTACCAACTGCAGCGGTGCCACCTCTTACAAACTTGGTCAAAGAAATATCCATACACGTCTAAAACGCAAGCTACCGCAAGACATATATGAAAGTGATAGTGGTGAAAACTAAGTGCCAAACAACAATCAAACCGAAGTGAATGTGAACTTTTTCTATTTCAAGTGGATATTAATTTCCATTCCAATTATTTCATTCTGTTAAGTATTATTTGTTAGAAATACCTTGTATAACAATGTATATTGTTGAGCAGGTACAAGTTCTATTAAAAAAAAAAAGACCTTAAAATTCAACTTAAACACAAAATATTGCTACTGACTTTTAGTAGAAAACCAAAGAAAGTGCTCTGGGAGCAGCTTCCTTTTAAAAAAATATTTCAATCAATTATTTGTGGTAAAAAATTACAATTAAACATATAAATAAATACAAATGTTTGCAAAATACTCATCAGTCTTAGGATCTAATTTTTCATCGCTGACGACAACGTCCCATAAGGATAACGGGAAAAGGAGTAAATCATAAGAATGGAATGAGAACTGCATACCTTTTATCTTTTGCTCCGGGACCAGCTTTCCTGACAATTTGGAGTTCCGCTTAGCAAACGAACCATGTTAGGGCGACAATTAAAAATGGCAGAATCAACAACAATATGCCCATACTTCCTAAGAGTGAATAGGGTAATTATAGGGTCAAAAGGAAACTTCCAGAACACAAAAGACGACGTTACGGTGTGCGAAAACATATTGACCTCCTAACATATCTGTAAACGGCGGTACTTCTCGCCTTTCATTTACAACAATTGCTGTAGGAACGACTGGGCTAAATAATGCCATTACTCAAGTTAATTAATGCAAGAATAACGCCGTCAGTATTGCTATCAGTAATAATAAAACTCGACATTACAAAGCATTGAAATACCACCTAATAAAAAAACTAATTCCACGCCCTGTATGATTATTTTAAAACGACTAAAAACACTTCCCGACTTAAACCCCATTCATTTGTAAAAAGCATGGTATCACCACCATCATCATTACTACATCACTACCAATAAAAGAGGGTTGTGGGGTTAGCTCTAAATCATAAATCAAAAGAAATGGCTATTGGGTTAAACGTTGCTGATGTATAGCAACAAAAAATAAATTGTATATGTTCAACTCGACATCTAGAGTCTTCTAATCTATATAAAATGGCGCTAGAGTCGTACCATTTAAACACAAAAGATATGCCGCTTTAGTTCTCAAAATCACTTTGCTTTTGAGTTGGAGACATTTTTTAAAATGGTGATTGTGGGATTGTAAAGCAGTGGATATTTATATTATATACTATGTAAGCGTTCCGACTAAGTGGGTACACAATTTTCAACAGATTGGTTCAGCAATCAAACGAAGATCACTTGTCAGACCTCGTAGCATTCAAACATCCGAAAATATCGCAGCAGTAAGCCAGGATTGTCACATCGCTACATAAGCCGCTAAATATGCTCTCGTCTAGAAAATCTCTGACTGGAGTGTGCGGAGTATTCTACACTGCGATTTCATCTTCTATCCATAAAAAAACTGATGGTGGTCCAGGAACTTATCGAATGTGACTAGCAGGGTGCTTGCGAAGTGATGATGACTAATGTTCTATTTCTCATTTTTATCAAGCTGCGTTAATAAGCAGAAACAACTCCGTGAGAAACTTTTCTATAGTTATCATGTAATTGTCTAGTCTGCTGTTATGGAATTTCGTATCATAAGGGTGTATTCTTTTGAGAAAGCGGGATGTGTGGTGACTCTTATCTTTACTCGTTACGCTGCGATGTAGTCCAAACTCAACGAATATGGAAATGCACCACTGTGGTTCTAACAAAATGGCGCTACCGCACACACGAAAATAATTTTCCGAGAGGCTCTGAGACAAATGTGTGCAGGCCGTCTCATCATATCTACCCCTCTGTGATTTTTTTCTGTGAGAACACCTGAAAGCTGAAGTCTTTCAACGCAAGCCACAAATTATTGAGAAATTAAAGGATGCTATTTACAACGCAATCGCACCAGTACTAGTGGAAATGAGTAGACAACCAATGTAAAACTTTAAGCTAAAGATTTTGGACAATACCATCTTCAAAACAGGGTGATGATTAAATGATAAGAGGGTTGTTCCGCGTCATGGTACAATAAAACATTAAACTGAATCCGCATTGTTTTTTTATTGCTGTTCAGAAAAGAGGAGATCATTCTACAGGATCACGTATAATCTGAAGTGTTACCTACACTACTTATACTGGATACTACCTCTGGATTCCGAGATTTATAAACAGTGCTAAGATTAGAAGTTAAGTCGCAGAGTACAAAAGAATATATTAAAAATCCTTTGTGCAAATTTTTGATAATATTAACCTAAAACGGATGCCTTTTAACTAATTATCAAAAACTGCCGTAAAAATTAGTAGAGTTACGAGAAGTAATTTTTGAAGAAAAAATAATAGTAAGTTAAAATATTTCTACAGAAACAATTAATTAGTCATAAATTTAACAAGGAGGAACGATAAGGCATAACGCTCCGGAACGACATTAATGTTATAAAAATTACTGGTAATCCAAAACGAATGTGGGCGTCTAACAAAGAATTCATGCGTTGGCGCTAAATACCAAGTTTAATTCTCCCCAGATATGGATGTATCATGGTATAAAAATGGGCAGTTGACACGTCCTGCGAGGTGTACATCGCCGATTTGGTCGAATGTGACCTAGTAAAAATAATTTACAATTTAAAAAGAATTTATTAAAGTATAAAGAATTTACTCCCGCAAATAAGTTGAATGTTTGGTTAAAATCAACAAGGTCTCCAATGTTCGCCTAGAACATTTATCGCTATTTTTCACTTGTTAACAGCTAGTCGTTAACTATGACTCATTAATAATGGCTACAAAAAAAAAGAAGTCCCATTTTCTAGACAGCTAAAATAATAATTACAAGTGCAAATACAAAAAATTTAACAATTCTAACAATTCTAAAAGTACTATTTTAAGTAGTAAGTAAAGCACAATTTATAATAGAGTAAGGTTTTCAGCAATGTGCCATTATTATAGGAATTTAAGCATTACAGGTCCCATCTGATTACTTAACATTTCAAATAAAGAATAAATAAAAAGAGAATAATGATTAAAAAATGTTACAATGTATTTAGGTTAGTAGTTAGTTCCTTCAAGGCTAATGAGCTGCTTAAAACATTTATCAGAATGACTTGCTTTAAATAGCACACCGGATGTTCACTAACATTTACCGATTACACACATTTTCATGGCAAATAAGTGAAACTAACGACCTGCATGCAATGTTTGTCACGGCATGAACTTTTGGGTATTTAAGTAAGCAAAGGCAAACACAGTTCTTGTAATAGTTTGATATTTAAGCTCAACGACATCCCAACTAACAGCAAACAAAAATCGAAAAATATTTTCGGAAATTGTTACAATTAAACAATCTACAGTGGACTGAACACCCTTAATTCGTTAAAAAACAGAGCATCTATTGATGTTAAGCTCAAATCTATTAAATAACATAAATTATAATATGCAATAAAGATGTCCAAATATATTTATCAGTTCAGTGTTTAAACCTTATTAAGGATAGTCGAAAATCATCTTCATTTTCTATTAGGCACTTCATATATATGTAAGGTAATTATTAATGTGTAGTCATAAAAATATTATTCCAGACGTATCTACCTTGTTTCAATGTAGGAAGTGACCACCGGCTTGTAGAGCACAAATAATAATTAACGTCGAATGGAAACGACTACGACGTTTAAAAAAAAGAAATGTGGACATTAGAATACAAGACCTGACAGATAAAAAAGAAGAACATAAAAACGAGGTAGAAAGTAAATTGAAATATTTTGAAGAACAAGGATAATGGAATTAAAATAACAACGACAAACAAAAACTTAAAATATATGACACCAAACAAAAATATTAAACAACTTCTAGCAGAAAGGAGACAAATGCCACCTGAAAGTAAAAGAAATAGAGTAGAAATATATTTCCTTGCAGGACAATCCGGAGAAAAATTAATGAAAATAGAAATTAACAAAGTGATTGAACAGAGTGGTGCAATGAAAGCATTGAAACCAAAACTAGATAGAAAACAAATCTACGTTTTAAGAAATAAGAATGAAGATATCATAAGTGATAAAAATAAAACTTTGAAAATAGTAGAACAATTCTATAAGGAACTGTATGAATCAAAAACACTAAAGAATAGAATTAACCATATATACTAAGAAACAGCCAAATAATCTTAAAAGTGGGATCTGAAGAACTACCAGAAATAGAAAAACAAAAAGCGGAAAATGCACTGAAACAAGTAAAGAATAATAAAAACAGGATTCAAGCGACAAAACCAATCGCTTACAACGCGGAGTCCGTCAAGGCGACTGTCTATCACCAAAATACTTTACTTTGGTACTAGCAGACATTTAAATATTTTAACTAAAAAACATAGGAATTAACTTAAATGGTTAAAAACTTAAATCACCTAAGGCACGCGGATGACATCGTTCTTATCGGTAATAACAAAAATGACTTAGACTAGATGCTAAACGATTTAACTGAAAAAGCAGCGAAAACTAGCCTGAAAATGAAATGGGACAAACAATCCGTCTTGATTGAGAGAATCAGGTAACAGAAGACAAACGAAGGTGCCTCTTGTCATGAGTAGCTTTAAGAAAACCAAGCTTTATTCTGACCTCCAAAAATATAGCACAAAACTTAAAAGCAATGGTTTTCAATAAATGCGTAATGTCTATTATGAGGTATAAAAGTAAAAATTGGTCTTTGACTTACAAAAGCTAGTTACCACATAACGTGCCATGGAACGAAAATGTTACGTATCTCCTTCATTTACAAAAAACCAATGCGTTGATCAGACAAAAAGGGAAAGTCACGGATATAATAGAAAATATAGAAACACTAAAGTAAAGTTGGGCAGGCCATTTAGCATGAAAAATAAAAACAGACGGACCAAAAGGATAGAATGGCGACCGTGAGACCATAAACAAAATAGAGGAAGACCACTGAATAGATCGTACAATGACTTAAAAAAATAGCAGGGCTAAACTGGACAAAGAAAGCATAAAACAAAACCAAATAAAAATTGATAAAGAAACCTTCCTTCAAACATGGACAGAAATGGGATAAAAAGAAAGAAGATCACCAATACGACCACAGTACGGAGTACTAAATTTTTGCATTTCCTGGTTAACAATGGGATTGTGAGGTTGTGTCTGATAATTTTATACAAAACATGTTTTTGATTGGAGTCTCCCTAAAATTTCGATACTAAAGGCTTGTTTTGGGCCCAATACCTTTATTCAATAATTGCTCCCTATCAGCGCTAGTTTTTTGCTTTGCCCATATGTGTGTCTATTAAGTTAGCTTTTTATTAAAATGTTGCCGAGGTAGTTTGCATTATCAACTTGGGAAATATGTTGATTATTGAACGTCAGTGGAACATAGCTATATCTTCTTAATGTGTGTGTTACGTTTACGGATTTGCTTTTATTTGAAAATGCCATTTTTCTACCAGTGCTGTATATTGTCGAAATGGATTTGTAGTTGACTAAATGACTGAATTAGGTTAGTGTGCGATGAGAGTATAAATGTGTCGTCAACAAAGGTAGCGGCTATGCTACCATTTTTTAACAGAAGGTCTACTGTTTATATCAGGTAGGGAATTGAGCCCAAGACACTACCTTGGAAAACTTCTGGGTTGACGAAATAAAGAAGTATTAGCTCGCTGACATATCTAATAATAAAGCTCCTATTAATCAGGTGTGAGTTTATGATTTTGAAATAATCTATAGTTAAAGCCGTCTTAATTTTGCAAAATAAGGCCCTTATGACAAACCTTGCCAAAAATTTGACAGCGCAATACTTTCGCTCTTTAATTTGGTTACTACACTGTGAATTTACTCTGCTCTGTTGTTGCGTGGTTTCTTCGAAAAATAAATTGGTAATCTGTTAAAGTGTGACTTTCCCATAAGAACGACGCTAGTTGCTCTAGTGTCATCTCCTAAAACACTTTCAACTACACCACCAGTCATCAGATTGTTCTATATGATGCAAGCTCTTTGGGTTTACCTAGTTTTTGGATTAGGATTGTTATGTCATTATTTCGTTGTTCAAGTGTGTTTAATATCGTGCTGAAAATATGGGATTAGCACAACCCAACAAAAAAAATTGTGTAATGTTTCCTTCACTTCATGAGTCAATTCTTACTAATTTTTGGTTGAGAAAAACGAATACGACAAAGCAAAAATTTTATTAGCTCTGGTTTCTGTGATATGCAATAGGTAAAAGTTTTTCATTATAAAGGATTAGAGAAAACGGTAATTATTAATTACATATGCTAACAATATTAAAAGTGTGATTGTTCTTTTTGTTAGTGACAGTTACATCCTAAATTGATAAAAGAACAACTACCAAGTGGTTGGATCTACAGAGAATTAATTGGTGGCTTCATGAGATCGGTGTCTTTTGGCTTTCCTCTTGTAAGTGACTACTGCAGTATCCCTACACAAAAACCAGCAGTAATCCACAAGCATTTTTTTATCCCTTCTAACACAGAAATATCCTGATAGAACTTTTCTCCGTGCTCGTCAATGGCAGCTCAATCTGTGTGATCATCTTTTTCTTCGAAATCAGGGTCATGGGATGTTGAAGGTTTGTTAGATTCTTCTTCTTCCACAGTCTTTATTTTCTACTTCAAGCTCATAATTTTGAGGTGGAGTAGGAACTGGTAAATTGTCTGAATGTAGAATAGATCAAGTAGCAGATAGAAAATTCGGCTATTGAACTGTTCCATTTTTCTCATTAACAATCCTGCCTTTAGGGGCGAAGTCAAGCAAAAATAGCAGTCATCTGTATGGTCTGTCGGCTCCCGCTAAACCATAAGCACAGCGAAAGCCATTGATCGTTTTTTATTTTTTAGTCATTCTCCTACTAAAACTGAACATGGTGCCATACATTCATACCAAAATAATGCTGGTAGGCAGTCTTTACAAGAGGCGTCAAATTGCGTTTCTATGATGAAAACGTTATTCCACCACAAATTTAACAAAATTGTTCACTGAATTTACATTTCCGTGGCATGTTGATGTAACAAATTTTACTCTTAAAAAACACTGCAAAACAAGAAATTCTGCACTAATTACAACAGAAATAATATGACATTTACCGTCACAGCAGTAGTGTTTACGTTTGTAACTTACCCCAGCTAGATTACTGTTTTATTCTAACAGTTGACAAGTATGCCAACATCTAAAAACAAATGTAAACTATAGAAAATATCACTGTATCTCCAAACAAGAGCTACTAGGTAATTTGTATGGTGATTTTTGAATTCACCAGGTGGAAGTACGTAAGGATCATCTATTTTTGAGCCCGAAGCATTTTGATTGTTGGGCAGTGTAGCCTTTTTGTGAATAACGTCTTCTACTTGTCCAATTTTGAATTTTTTAGTTACAGAGGTCTCTTACTGTGGCGTTTCTAGTAGGTTATCAATTTTTTCTTTGTTGAATTCTTCTAATGTCAATGGTGTAAACAGATTGACTACATGTTTTTCAAAGGTTCTTGCAAGTTGATGTTTTGTGCTATTGACCTTATTTTAAGTACCTCATGGCTCTTTGAAGCGAAGAGTCATATAATTTCAGCGAAGATAAGTGGCTCAAAAAATTTTTGTACGTTCTAATTTTTAATGTTGGATAGAAGATTTTTAAACTCAACGAAAGCCTGATTTAGGGCGTTTGTCATTTAAGTGCCTTATATATCTTCTACGTAGTCTATGCTCTGCTGAATTTTTTGTTTGACTATGACGTTGATATGTTAATCAAGTTCTGGTGTAATCTAGCAAGTTGCGTTTTGAACCAATTGATTAAAATGCAGCACTGCGTCTTCCAAATCCTTTGTCGACTTTAGCGATATATCTCTGTGGGGGGGTTTATTGAAGTATTTCTTAGAAAAGGTCCCAGTTTGTGTGTTTGTTAATAAGAATTGGTGTTATCTCCTTAATTAGTGTATTTTATTCGAGTGTTCCTAATATTTATGAATAAGTCATCGAGAGATCAAAGCATAAACTAATATTTAGGAGGTTTAACTTTATGTTAAGTAAGTCTTGTTATTTATTGGAGAGGCCAATATATGGGTTTGCCTGACAATAGTTACTCTGGAGCTCCATTATTTATATTTAGTGTTATAATGGTCTCCAGAGGAAAATCGGTTACTTAGTGTACGAAAATAGTTTTTATGTTATTTGTTAATTGTTATCTTTTGGTGTACAATATACTGCTAATAAAGTACGTTATCTTAGTCCGCCTTCAACTGATATAGATGTGGTTTGCTGAATTTGAGAAATTTGTGGTGTTTGATTCAGTTCTTGATGATCTTGTCAGTTTCGTCTAGATGTTGGTACATAGACTGTGAATCCTGGTATTTTCATATAGCTACTCTCAATAAAATGCGCGTTCGAAATTAATACTATATCAAAGCAACAAATTGTAATAAAAGCTGTTAGTTCTTCTATTTTGTGTAGCAGTCCGTTGAATTTCCACACTTTAATGAGTTTGGGTATTGTGGATTCTAGTAACGTTTTCGATTATAGTATTTATTCTAGTGTGCATCTGCTTCATTAATTGTTTCATCAGTGTTTAATTCAGCTATATTAGTAGATAAAGTGTTCTGTGAGATATTGTTAGTTAATACTTGGGCAAAGTTAAAACTTAATTGGTATATCCTTGCGGTTTTTAATAAGTAGGACATCCTTTATAATTCGTGAAATGGTTCTCATTACAGTTTACACACGTAACTTTTCTGTAAATTGTTTTGTGCTTACATTATGACGTAAAATGTATTCCAACAAATTTAACAAACGCAACAAGGCGTTCTATTGCAAAAGTTTTTTATCTGCCCGTGTTTTTAGCATCTAGAATAGTTGGGTATTTGTCTCTTTAGTGTGTGGTTGCTCGAATATACTACAGGATATATTAAAGCATGGATGTTATACACATTCTTGTTATTTTGCGACGTTTATATATTTACGACAAAAAAGGTAGTCCTTTTTGTGGTCGCTTGCTTTAAGTTCCAAATGTTGATCTGTGAATGGCCATATGTGCTAGTGGGTGGATGTAAGTTTCTGAGAAAATACGAAAATTAAAGGGAGTAGAAATAAGTCTTCGCCGTTTGACAAAAGATGGCCCCACCAGGAAGTTATGGTTGAAATTGTCAAATGTAAAACGTCATAACGTAAGGTTGGACAATTGACAACAACATAATCCTGCAATATTAGTGATTTTGTATCAGCATCATATCATTTTTTTCGTGCGAAAACGTCAAGTTTTGAGCCAAATAAGCGTCATTTGCAGGAACTTTTGATTTATTTCTTTAATTTGCAGAAATCTGCAGCTGAGGCGGATCGATTGCTTGTAAAAGCATATGGTGAGGCTGCTTTAAGTAAGAAAAATTGTCGTGAGTGGTTTCATAAGTTTAAGAACGGTGAAATGCTGATTGCCTAGCATAAACGAAAGTTTTTTTTTGCATCGTACAGTCACTGATGACATGATAAATAGGTCCACTACAATAACCCAAAGAAGATGAAATTATGGGAACCGCACGGCCATACTTGAACATCGACAGCCAAGCCGAATATTCATAGAAAAACTCATGTTGTGTATTTGGTAGGATTAGATTGGTGTCCTGTATTATAATAATAATAATAAGGCTTTCCATTCTATAAGAATATAGCCACTTCTTTCCGAAGGTTACTAATCCATTTCGTGGGGTGGATTAGTCCCCTTTTTGCTTCGTACGCTTAACTTCTTATAGTTTCTGGTGTGTTTTCGCTTTTTCTACTATTCTTCTCCATTCTACTCTATTACTTGTTTTCTTCTTCCAGTCCTTGACATCCATCTTTTTTAAGTCTTCAGTAACTTCATCGCACCACCTCATCTTTGGTCTCCCCCTTGGTCTATTTGTCTCAGGTTTCCATGTTGTTATTTCTTTAACTATGCTTTGATCTCTTTTTCTCATTATGTGTCCCATCCATCTAATCCTCTGTGCTGCCATCACTTTCACTATATCCTCTCCTTTCAATATTTCCCTAAGTTCGTGATTCATATATTGTCGTTTTATCCCATCTCCTATGTTTTTGAGTCCTGTTATCGACCTTAACACTTTCCTCTCGAAGATTCTTAACTTTTCTTTTTCTGTCTGTGTAGGACACATTACTTCTATTGGCCTAATGAGTGTTTTATAGATTGTTATTTTCGTTTGCAACTTTAGCTTTTTAGATTTTAGCATTTCTCGATTAGCATAGAAAGCTCTGTATCCTTTTTGTATTCTTTCCTGTATTTCTTCTTTTCTCTCGTTGTTTTGTGTTATTTGAGTTCCCAGATAGTTGAATGCCTTTACTTTTTCAATTTGATAGTTTTCAAACTTGACTGTTGCCCTTGTATCATTTTTCCTCTCTTGCATTGCATGTATTTCGTTTTGCTTTCATTTATTTCAAGCCCTATCTCCTTTGATTCTTTGCATAGCTTCTTCACTATTTCCGTTAGCTTTTTGGTGTTCTTGAGATAATAACTACGTCATCAGCATATGCTAAAATTTGTGCTTCCTTGTTTTTATGCACCCTTGTACGTTTACTTTTCTTATTGCCTCTTCAATCATCAGGTTAAACAAAGTTGCCGACAGTGCATCTCCTTGTCTCACTCCTTTATTGATTTTGAATGTTTCCGTATGTCCATCTTCTGTTTTCACTTTAGCTTTGGAATTTCTCATTGTCATTTTATGCAGCTTCTCAGTTTTCTCAGGATCCCCATATTCCTTAATACTTGTATTAATTTCCTCTCTTGATATTATCAAAGGCCTGTCTGTAATCGATAAATACCATATGGATTTCTATATCGTATTCGTAACATTTCTCCAGTATTTGGAACATTACGTGTAGTGCATCGATGGTAGATCTCCTGGCCTAAATCCCATTTGATAGTCCCTAGTTCTTTTTCTGCATAACTCTTCAGCTTACCCTGTATTATTGAGGTGAATACTTTGTAAGTCGTGTTTAATAGAGTTATTCCTCTGTGGTTGTTGCACTGTTGGAGGTCTCCTTTTTGGTATAGTTATAATTATCCCCATTTCCCATTCCGTCGGCATCTTTTCCTTTCTCCATATCTCCTTATCAGACTGTGTATTTTTCCTTGTAGTTTTTCACCACCATATTTCAGCAGCTCTCCATTTATTTCATCGCTTCCTGGCGTCTTTCCGTTTTGATTTTTTATCGCTTCCATAGTTTCCTCTAGGGTTGGTTCTTCTACTGTTTCTTCTTCTTCAACTGTCTGTCCTCCTTCTTTTCCTGTTCGTCCTGGTAACTTTCTTCTTTTACTTCATATAGCAATTTTTGGAAATGCTCCTCCATATATCTTTTATCTTGTTTATATCATATTCAATTTTACCTGCTTCATTCCTGAGTCCTCTGTTTTACATGTGTTCCTCTTGTTTTGCCTCTTCATTTGTTTATAAAACTCTTTTGTATTGTTATTTTGTAATTACCCTCTATTTCTTCCATCTTTTCTGCACCCATTCATTTCTTTTTTGTCTACATGTCATCTGTGCTTCCCTTTTACATTCTTTATAATGATCCATGTCTTCTTCTTTTTTAGTTCTTATCCACTTATTCCTGGCTTTATTTTTCTCATTTATCTTTTCTTGACACTCATCGTCATACCACTCTTTTTATCTTGTTTTCCTTGTACCCGATAGTTTTGTTACACGTTTTAAGATTATATCCTTAATTTGTTTCCATTCATTTTCTATATCCGTATTCCCTTTGAGGTTTTCTACCTCTTTGTTTGTTTCCTTTATATATTCCTTTCTTCCGTTTTCGGTATATAACTTCTCTATGTTCCATCTCTTACATACTTTGCTCCTTTGGTTATTTCGATATTCCTGTTTTACTTTTGCAATAACTAGGTAATGATCGGTGTCTGCATTCGCACCCTATATGTTCTAACATCTGATATTATGCTACTTTGTTTCTTCTTTATTAGGACATGGTCTATCTGCGTTCCTTTTGTTGCTCCTGGTGGCATCCATGTTTCTTTATGTATTCTTTTATGTTTGTACTTAGTACTACTAATAACCATATTTGTTTTTGCCGCGAAATTACAGATTTTGCTTCCGTTGTCGTTTGTTCTTTCATGGATGGTGTATTTTCCTGCTACTTCTTTTATGTAGTTTTCTTTCCCGATTTGTGCATTCATATCCCTAGTATTATCAGTATGTCCTGTTTCGGTGTTTTTCGTATTCTGCTTCTAAGTCGCTGTAGAATTTGTCTTTTCCTCCTGATCATCTGCTTCTGTGGGTGCGTAGGCGCATATTACAGATACATTTACGACTTTTCCTTCCACTCTTACACTGCATATTCTTTCATTAATCGGTTTGAATGCTATGATTTTTAGTTTTCTATCTATTATAAATGCTGTTCCTTTGTGCCCTCGTTTTTCCCCGGAATATAACAATTTAAAATCTTTCTTATTTATTTCCCTTGTCCTTCCCATCTTATCTCCTGCAGTGCGGCTATGCTCACTCTATATTTTATTAGTTCCTAGCTATCTCCATCATTTTACCCGGTGTTAGCATCGTTTTTATATTCCATGTTGCTATTCTAAACACTTTACTTTTAATTTCCTTTTATTAATATTTTTATTGTTATTGATTGTGTTTTGTTTTACTTCTTTTCGATTTTCACTCGTGTCCGTTTCCATTGCCTTGTTCGTTTTATTTTCCAATTTTCCTGGTTTTCATCAGTTTTTGGATTAGCATTACTTCTTTCACGCCCTTTGTCTTCTTTTACATATTTTATGCTTTCTCTCATTTTTATCCCATTGGTATACCTGGTTGTTTATTATTATTTTCTGATAGCCAATTTTTACTTTATTTCCGATCCTTTTTCTTCTTTAGCTGCTTCTATTATTTCGCCTTGAATCATTCTTTCAGTTTTCGTTAAATCATTTTCTATATAGATTTTTTCCTGCTAGTTTATTTTTACTTCTCATTATCATCCTTTTTGTTCGAACGATTCGATTCGTGCTACTACGCATTTTCTTTCAGGAATTTTTCCTACTTTATAGGCTTCGATTACCTTCGCTTGCACTTTTATTTCATTATACAAAACTGTTCTATCTTTTCTTCAATTTTCACCTCATCTACTTTCAGCCCTTTTATTATAATGTTGTTTTTCTCTTGTTTTGGTCTTGTTTTTCGATTATTTCTTCCACTTTTTCAATTCTATTCATTAACTGTTGTTTTTCCTGTTCCCATTTGACCTCTTTTCTTTTAATTGCTTTACTTCATCTTTTAATTTCTTTAACTCGTCTTTATTTTTTGGAATTCTTCTTTCATCTCTTTTCTCATTTCTTTAATCTCTTGTAATATTAGTTCCTCATTACTTTTAGTCTTCGTCTTCGGTGAACGCATGGTTTTTTACTTTTGTAAATATCTCCTGCTCATCTTCGTCGCTTCCGTACTGCATTCTTCTTTTATTGCTTTCATCCGTTGTTTCTGATTCGCTCATTTTCCTGTGCTCGTTCTTCCCTTTCTTCCTTTTTCTGTGCTTTTAATGTTCCACCCGTTCGCGTCGAGTCAGCGTTCCAGTCAACCCGTCGAAAACCTGACTCGTATCGGCGTTTCGCTTCTATATTTACTGCTGTTTATTTAATACCGCACACCACGCTTTCACTTAAGTTAATGAGTTCATTAATTTTTGACACTATTTTATCACAGTTCGCACTACTTTTTTTTATTTGATATCGGTTCTGACTGAATTCTGTTAATACGCTCCTGTTCGTTGTTTATTACCGCGCTTGACCGTGAGCAACCAGCTGTGCTCTTATCTGTCACTTTGCACTTTCTTTACTTCGCTTCCTGCCCACTTGTTATATTTCATTTACACATCACATTAAATTATTGTTCATTGATTTCTCGTAAATTTGATTTTATTTTGTACCACTTATCTGCAGCTTGTTTGTTGTTGCCTGCCAGGACCGGCTTTTTTCGTCCTGTATTATAAGTTGCTTAAACCGAACGAAACCCCTACTGGAGCTCTCTACCAAACACAGTTGATAAGATTGGGCCGAGCACTTAAGAAAAAACGCACCCACTACTACTTCAGACACGACAAAATTATTCTCCTGCATGATAATGCTCGTCCACATGTTGCGGCGCCGGTCAAAACCTACTTGGAAATCCTACCACACCCGCCGTATTTACCAAATATTGCCCCTTTCGATTATTACTTGTTCCGATAGATTGGATCATACGAAGATACCAAAAATTGAATCAATTCGTGGATAGTCTCAAAAGATGAAGCGTTCTTCCGACGCGGTATCCATATGCTACCAGAAAGATGGGAAAAAGTAGTGGCTAGCGATGGACAATAATTTGAATAAAAAATACGGTTTCGTTCTTTCATAATAAATGCCCAATTTTTAATAAAAAATGGCGGAGACTTATTTGTACTCCCTTTACATTACTGCTTAGTCCGATAGGTGTAAAATTCAGTGTTATTTTCTTTCAAACTTTTTATTGTTTATTTGTATACTACTGTCTTTGCCGTTAAGGAGAATTTTTATTATGTATTCGTTTTGGCTATGGCTTTCAAGAAGTTAATTAATAAATTTATTATTTTTTACTCCCAGGTCAAAAATTGATGAAGGTTTTAGTTCGGGTTTTTTACGAGTTCATTTGGGTTTTTACTGTCAGACGATAGGTAGGGCCTCCGAGTGGTTTTAGGTTGTTTGACCTGATCCGTTTATTTATCTGCATAATTTTATCGACTACGTTTTTTGTTGTCGAATAATTGTCAGTCTGAATCTTGAAGTCTTGGTTGTGCTGGGTGCTGTTGAAAGGCTAATTGGCGTTGTAATGGCGCGATGACCGAAACACAGTTGCATCAATGTGTTGCTTGTATTTAGTGAGATATACTGGTAATTTTTTGGGCAAATTCCATTTATATCTGCTTTACTTGCATTGGGATGAATTGTTGGGAACTTGCCGATGCGATTTAATTTCAGTGACATTAAGCTGTAGCGACTTTAAATTATTTTCACCAATCAATTGACCGGGAAGTTAGTCAAATATTTCAAAAGAATAAATTTGAAATAATAAATGCAATAATAATATTACGATACTAGACCGCAAAGTCACCTGCTTATTTTCTTGTTGGTTGACATCAGCCGCGCACAACTTCGTAAGTTTTGAACAAAAGTCAAAATACTACACTTTCAATAAGTTTTTTATGATAAAAATTTGTACGACTTGCACTTACATATAAATTTACAAGTAGTCTCACAAAAACTTGAGTACAAAATACTTATTTAAACTAGTACTCCCAGTACGATATTTTGCAATATAAGCTTAATCAACGTATAATTTGAGGAGAAATTTTCATAGCATTACTCCAAAACCTACTCGTCTTCAATTACATATATAAACACAGTAAGTGAAAGTGAAAGTAAAGCCAAATCTAGGTTAACGCCATTTTATAATTGCAAATAATGTAATGCTTCTACTGGTTTACATTTTAGTAAAATCTGATTTTTCGTTACTTTCATAAATTTACTAACATAAACTACAAATTTACATTCAAGTAAAATGTTACCAATTTTTATCGTGACGTGTGCCTAATATTTATATTTAATGCAAGTTGTAATAGATAAATGCTTTAATAGACGTATTCCATTTTCTGAAATATGCAACATTGATATACGGAATTGTCATATAAGGGAAGCAAGAAACTGGTAAACTGCTGCAAATAATGATTTGTAAGTAGGAAATAATAAACGTATTATAATAGGGAAATGAAGCAAATAACTGTTCACCATTAAAAATTAAAAGATACTTAAATAAAAAAATAAAACTCGATAATGTAAAAAATAAAATTGTGCTAACAAGAAAATGATTATAATTGATAAAATTAAACAAATATAAGCAAACAAAGGGGAAGACAGCTTGCAAATAAAAATTGTAACACTTGTGCTTAGAATCGACGTTTTTGAATAAGATAAGAATGCTGCTCTCTATTAAACCTAATATACAGCAATCTCGTCTCTACAGAAACAAGTGCACTCAATTTCATACAAACCTTACGCAGAAATTCAAAAATTATATATTCTAGATGCCCTAAATATTTGTGCAAGTCCAAAAAATAAAAAGAAAACAAAAAAGGAGTTGTCCAGTTTTATGCTCTTTAAACTTCTTTAATTGCATATTTACAATCTGCCACAAATGAATAATAAATAAATGGTTTGGTAATTAAGTAAAAGTATATATAACTTTTCGAGACGAATCCAGCAATAATTCTCGCACTAAATTAGTAATAGATTAATCATAAGGTCTCAAAACATACATTCAGAAAATTAAATAGTTACAATGTTCGAACTAATACAAGTCCTTTATTATGTGACGCAAACAATATAAAAATTTATTATAAAAAAACTAAACAACATAAAATTTCAATTATTTTTTTATTATAATGATTAATAAATAGAGTTCAGTGCATTATGTTTTCAAAATAACTGCTTTTAGAGATGGTAATTTCAACCCTTTTCTCGAAACTCTCAATTGCGGCTTTTCTTGTGTTCGCACAAATGGCCAGAACATCTTATGTGATGCGATTCTTGAATTCATCGATAGACTACGGTTTGTCCCGACAAATAAAATATGTCAAAGATGTCCCGAGTCCGATAAATGATGTCTCCAGCTTATTGAAACCAGTATTGGTTGAGTTGTCTTTTGTTTCTCACAATTGGAAAGCATTTCTCGAGAACTTCTATGAGATAAATATTTTAATTCATATATTTTGTGAGAAACAGTGGACTGGCAATTCCATACTAGAATATTGCGCACCATACACTAACTTTTTCTGAGTGCAATCGACGAGCTTTGGTCAAATGTGGGGTTTCGTTACCTCAATGTCGGTAATTGTAATTTTTTGACATAGCCATTTAGTTGAAAATAGGCGTCATCCGTGAAATTGACGTGCTTTATGTCCAACGTTTTGGTCAAACCATCTCCACGATCACTTTCGTAAAAGTGAATCTTTTGTCAATATTGACCTCGGTCAGAGGCGTTTGCAAATGTGTCTTATAAGAAAATAAATGCAATTTCTTGGCGAGGATGATGTGATATATCCCACACTCACACCGAGTTGAGCTGCGCCTTTAGAGACCAAAGCGCTCTTAATCATAAAGCTTTTTAGCTTATTTTGCGATCTTGGGAGTGGTCACTGTGATTGGTCTGTCCGTTCTTGACAAATTTGCATCCAGTGCGCTTTCCGTCTTCTCAAACTTTTCAATCGGCCTGTTATAACATGGTAAAATAGACAATTTTACTTTATCATGGTATTTTTTACTTTGAGAGACAGGCTTCTAGAGACAGGCAACGTAGTGTGCTTCTCAAAGTTAGGCCTTAAAGGCAGTTAGTGCTTCACTAGCACTTCGGCCCCTGTCGTAAAAAGCGGTCGCAATAAAGACCCTGTTTTGCTTGAACAGGTGGTCCTACCTGACGCTATATTCAGTGTTGACCTAGTGTAAACAAAACTCCAAACATTGACCTAGCTATAACTAATGTCAAACATAAAATTAAATGAAAAGTTTGACCATGGTAATAAAAAACTCTTTTGTGTGACTTAACGAAAGCCCTGTAGAACATTCTAGTATTTTATTGTAAAACCTTGGCAAAATACCAATGTTGGAAGTGCTGACAGTACCATATACTATATGTGTTGATATTCTGGCAATAACTTTGTATAAAGTTTTATTTTAGTTTGCACCACGTAAGACCGTCGGACGACAAGGACTTCAGTTTTTCGACCATATTTAGATTATACTCAACAAGACCGTACCACCAGTAAGTGTAGCTGCAGTTGTTAGATTATTTGTAAACATGTCAACTGTGTAGAGTGTATTGCGCCTAACACGTTGTCCTAGAAGACATTGGAAGCAGTTGAGTGGACATCTGATTTTCTTTTATCTTCACCAGAAACCATCTGCTTTCTAGGTAAGATTTTATTATTTTATAAAAGTAAACATAGGCATTCATGCAATACTAAGATAAATGTCTGTTTGAAATACAAAAACACCGCTATGTAGTACATCTTAAATTTCAGGTCATTACTGATTTTGTTGACAACTATATGCACCTGTTTGATGGTACTGTTAAAATCCAGACTGATTGTTGGATATTAGTTTTCTTTCCTCCAGTGCTGCTCAACTAGTCTCAGTAGTAATGTTTCAAACAACTTAAATAAAATTGTCAGTAGGCTTGTATGACTCGATATTGCATACATTATTCCCCGACTTTGTAATCGCATTTGTTACAATAGCACTTAGAAAGATTTTTCGTCATAACTTTTTACAGACTCAACCTATCCCATTGAAACTTTCCAGGTATTTTGGCGTGGGTTTCGCCATTTTTGAAATAAAGTTTTCTAAGTTCCGGTCAACGGATCCAAGAAAACTCCTCGTTCTGTCGATAGATCCTAACGATGTTCCACAACTCGCCATACTGCACATCGCTTACGGGCTAAATAAATTTAACATCTCTATTTTTTCCCAGACGGTCAGACATCATTTGTCTTGACGCCATTCATCACTGCATTGGACTCGTCAGGAGTAGAACGGCGACTCATGTTGTTTGGTACCAGTGGCATAAAGTATGTACCTTGCCTAATTGATAAAATATTTTATCCTCGCTACCAAATCCCAATTGGCAAGCCCGGTGGCTAATCAGCGATGGCTTGGAAAACATTCAGCGCACAAGAAGTCGGTGCTGTGCCCAAGGTAGATGGAATAATGGATAAAAATTCTGTCTGAATATTCCTGGGGTTATGCTTCCTATATACCTATATTTCTAATCTTGATCGCAGATTTATCTTTCACCAAGACAATGATCCGAAACATACCTCTAAGAATGTCAAAAATTGGTTCAGCAGAAAGAGCATCACTGTAATAGAGTGGCTAAACCAGAACTCGGAGTTGAACATTATTGAGAGATTGGCCAAGAAAATATTAAAGAATTTGGCTTAGAAGTTCGAACAATTGAAAGAGTAGCAGAAGATTCCGCAGTCAGTCATTGACACCCTTCTCGACTTCATGCCCCATCGTTTCCAGGCTGCTATTGATTAAAAGTGTGTTGCTACTTGTTATTAGACACTAATAAATTATTGCAGTCAATTTTTGATCTTATGATGCTATGTTTTGTTTTGTTCGTATAGTATGTCATTTACACGGTTTCGTTGATTTCAATAAATATGTTAATTTTGTTTAAAATTTTAAACATCTTAAATTGAGAACGTTTGCATAGTGAAGAAACATCTTCAGAAATATGAGCTTTAATTTTGAAGAAGATTGGTTGAGCTTAAAGCAAGTTATGACAAAAAAACTCAACGGTGAAATCTTTTTTGATCGCTATTGTAGAGCAAGTTTTCATCGACTAGAAGCAACTTTTATTTTTAGAATGGCTTGAAAATAAATATTATAATTTAGAAACATTTAGATATTATCTCTTGTAGAACTCTACCAGTAACAAGGTCACACCCATATGTCTTTTTTACATTAACTTCCGTGAGTATAACTTGAATATCCAACACAGTAAAAATTTTAACTGGTAGGGTTAGAAGGTTGCTTCTAGAAAATTATAAATTTTGCCTACTTTTTCTATACTGTACTGTATATAAAATGGGTTATATACATTCCTTTGCTCAACTGCCTGTTTTATCTTTCGCGGTTAATACTGTTTATACTGAATCTTTCATTATCCGAGTAACTTTCTATAACACAAAGTCAGTAGGTTTTGTCAAAGTGACGTGTTTGTTATACCTGGTTTAACTTAATTAGCTAGACTGTACAAACCTTGGCAGTTACGTTAAAAGGTAAAAAGTTAGATATGAGCTATGGTTCACCCACTGTAACAGCAGAAGTATTTTAAATTTTTGTTGAGTAACCTATCTCAAATCTTTAAACATTGTAGCAAAATATAATTCCATTCAATTCCAAATTAAGCCAACAATCTAACTTTCGAATGAACCGAAAAAGACCTTTATAGATTACGCATTAATTTCCCAAAGATAAATATTAGAAGTTGTTAAGTATAGTCTATAGTAACATAAAAGTTAAATTTGCAATTTAATATTTAATATTTGCAAAAAAATAATAACAACATCAAGAGTATAAAATCTCGAAGTAATATATAATACATAAGACCAAATAATACCCAAAAGATTAAAAAATCTAATAACTAGAAGCTGATCTATAGGTTAAGATAAGCTAAGGAACCTAAGGATACCTAGTCATCTAAAAAAATTATATACAAAGTACTACTGGTGCAGATAAACTATTATTTATTATTTATTAAAAATAATTAGCAATAAAACCAGAATTATCCTAAAAGTAAGTATATTAGTCATGTGGTAAGTGAGAACATTTTAATAAAAGAAATGCTGGCAATAGACACAATAATAATGTGTTAAGTGTTATGGGCATCTGTTTTAGAATGTAAACCAAAGAAGTCAAAAAGCACAATGTTGGTAATTTAAGGCTGGTCATCTAATATAGTTTAGGTAGATGATTAAAAGTAGTCTTAAATCAATAGTGAGTATGGCATAAATAAAAAGAGAATTATAATGTACTACACACAAAAAAATCCTTTTAGCAAGGCCTGCAAAAATTAGATGAATTTCATAATGTGCCCATTTAAGCTGAATCTAATCAGAATTGAAAATGAAGTACGCGTGCAAATAAAAAATATTAATAATTATATCTCCTAACTTTTCAACTACAAAAAATTTAAAAAAATTCTACTAAAAAGTTAAAAAAATTAACATTTTCAATATTACAAACAAATTATTAAATTAATATGAATGTAAAATATAATTTTTTTAATAAAATACAACCTTAGTCTGAAAAGTTCTAGAATTGGGTTCATAAAAAATAATTTATTTAACGTAGCAACTAATGTTCCTTGGTCTTGTCAAAGTAGTCCCCTTGTCTATCTATGCACAGCTGCTACCGTTTCTAGAGGTTTCTGTACATTAGTTACAACCATTTGCATTTCTGAAATGTATTCTCATGATGCTTCTCTTTCAACGTCATCTTCACACAAAACAACTAGAAAAATCTCAGGGCGACAGCTCACAAATATAGGGGATGTGGTAGAGCAGAAATATAATGTTCAGCTAGATATTCGTGGATTGATACAGCAATATAAGCATTAATATATCCTTTATTTTCAAATGTTTTCTGTTTACTTTGTTGGAAGCTAGTGATTCTTTTAAGGGTCATCCGGGTAGTATCAATTTTCACCTTCTGGTAATAATATTTAACACAAATGTGGGATGAATTTTGGCTCTTTTTAACACATGAGCAGCAGTTGTGCGTCTGTTTTTTTTCTGTTCCTTTGTATTGATAAAGGGGACTATTTTGCATTAAGTTCTAGTTTTCTATAATTTTTTAAAGCAAATCCCTGTTTAATTTGTTCTTATATCATATACACAGTAATATGACTTATTGCAGTAACTGCCTCACATGTTCCACATTTGCAGAGACATGTGGTATGAATTGTATTGCACTGAATTAAATATTAAATCTTTTATGCTATTCAAAGAGACGGCTTTGCGATAATGCCTCATTACCATATGCTTGCTGTATGATACCCCATGTTTCATCCCTAGCTTAACGCAAAACTATAGTTAACTTTCTTGATGGAATTCGTGTCTATTTAAATGCGCCAATAAGCCATACAATGAGTTGCCAAGCACAACTTCATAAATAGTTAAACAAATTTAAACTTAAATAGTTTACATGAAAATATGTCCAAGAGCATGTCTATTGAGAACACATATCAGGTAACCTAATAACACCCATTTCTTGTATTTAAATATTACAGATAAAGAATTAAAGAATCAATAATAAAACTGTTCCAGCAAAGATTAAGTAAAATAGCGAACCAAGAAGTTTGTGAGAAATTTTTATCGAAAGATTTTTAAACGCAAATTTCTTTTTGCTTGGAAATCTCCATCAATTGTTTACATTACGTTTGGCAACTGACACACTTATATTTTATTATAAAAGTTGTTATAACCAAACAAATAAATTTGTTCAGGTATTGGCTTGAAACCAGTAAAGAATAATCTTATCAATGTATAATGGTTTTACCAAAACTTGGCATACACATACAAGATGCATATATGGAAAGTATTTTATCAAATTTCGAGCAAAAGACAACTTTAGTTGTCAAGTTGCTAGATATGTCGACAAAATAACTTACTTAACTTAGATCGGCATCGATCACGGCATCTAAATAGTTATAACTAACAAGTAACATTTAAAACAATTAGTTAAAATAAAAAAATTTATAAATTGACTGTTAACCTGTCACAGAAAACGTTTTTAACAAAATCTTTTATGGTAAAGCCCCAAGATTTAGACAAATTTCGTAATTTAAGAATGTTATTCAAATCCAATCAGAATTTAATATGTTACGCCTAAAATGAAAAATAGTTATAGTTACATATGTTTCCCCACTTTTCGTCCGATCCCTTCTATTTTTGACCTGTACCTGGATATAAGAGACTCAGACGAGTATAGGGACCTAAATAAGAAAGACAAACAACATTTGGAAAGGGACATCAGAATATATAAAGAAGAAATAACTAAACAACAATAGAAAATAACGCAAATTTCAAAATACTACAAAGAGATCTTTCGTATGGGAAGAAAAAATAATAAAATTGAAAAACTACTAAGAAAAAACCACAAATATAGATAAAAGGAAATAGTTAAAACGTTTTATGAAAATCTATATAAATCAGAAGATACAGAAAGACAAAACTAAAAAAAAAGATTAGGAATAATGAATGTCCACTCGGAGGACATACGACTCGAAGAAATGTTAAATCTTATAAATTGAAAAACCGACGGGGTTCGAGAAAAGATGAAGCTTTGAAAACAAATTTGCATATTATTTAATAAATAGATGGAAGAGGAAAATATACCTAAAGGATGGAGAAGTGATAGTTATTATACACAAAAAAGAAAACGCAACAAAATTAACAAATTGCAGAATGATAAGCTTATTATCAGAAACGTACAAACTAACTGTCGAAAGCAATAATAAAGAGATTAACTAATTAGCTTGACTTTTATAAACCATTTGAACAAGCTGGATTTCGTAAAAACTATGGAAAGCTAGACCACTTGCTAACGCTCGGAGTCCTGATAGATAAAACTACAGAATATAACCTACCTAGCGTTTTTTGATTATGAAAGGGCGTTCGATACTGTATAAGCACTGGGCTATAATGGATGCTCTTCAAAACTAAAGAATAAATTCCAGATACTCCTCTTTACTCCAGGATGTATACAAGAACGCAACATTTATCCTTAAATTACAAAAAGAGGCAAAGCAAGTACAAATAGCAAAATAAATAAGTCAGGGAGGCAATATGTGTCCGAAACTGTTCATAGCTGCAATGAAGAAAGTGCTTAAAAGTCTAAAATAGGGAAATAAACATAAAAGAGTTGCAAGAGATACTGGAAGAATTAAATAAAAAATCAAAAAGAATAGGATTAAGAATAAATTTAAAAAAAATAAAATACATACCAAATATAAGGAAAAACAACAAAGGAAGGATAACAATAGACAATGAGGAAATAGAGCAGGTAGAAGACTACATTTAGTTAGGACAAAGAATAACCAAAGAAAACCAGACTGCAAAGTTAAAGAGAGGAACAAAAGAAGGATGGAGTACTTTCGGAAAGTTAAGCTATATGTTTAGAGTGTAGATTGAAAACTATCAAAAAGCCCAAGTCTGTAACCATTGCATTATATCAGTAATAACGTATTGTACAGAGACATAGCTATTAACAAGAGCAGCAGGTAAGCAAAATTAAAATAGTTCAAAGAGGAATAAAATTAATGCTATATCGCTGCGCGACAAAAAAGGAAAACATAGATAAGGGTAAAAGATGTAGTAACTAAGATGGACAAAAGTAAAAATGAACGAAACACGTTGCTAGAATAGGCGAAGAAAAGTGGACCAAGAAACCGTACAATGGAGGCCCTGGACGGGAAAGAGAAATAGAGGATAACAAAACTTGAGATAAATTAATGACTTCAAGAAAATTACAGACCCAAAATGGATAGAGCTGGCACAGGATAGAGAACGGTGGAGGGCAATGGGGAAGGCCCATGTTCAAGGATGGACGAGAAGGGCTGATTAAAGCAGAAGAAGCAAAAAACTTGAGTATATACTGACAAAACATTGCCAAATTTGATCTAAATCTGGCCATAACTATAAAAGCTTTAAAAAATTTAAGAATACTGGAAGGCTGCTTTCCTACACTCATTTTAACAGAATAATAAGAAAAACGATAAAATAAAACACTAGCTAAATTACAGGAAAATCAAAGTTAAGAAGGCAAAGTTAGATAAACAAAATAGGAAACTATCTATTTAATTTTTGAGCAGTTATTCAGCAAACTTATACCATATAACATAAACGAAGTGAACATTATTAAAATCATATGTATTACAACACAAACATACCAAAATATATGATAATTTACTATGCAGTTGTAAGGGTGCAGAAAGATAGCCCATAAAACCAAAGAATAAAGAAGAAAAATACACGAAAAGGCAAAAACCTAAAAAATACAAATAAAAACAGAAAGAGAATAATAAAAATAGTTATAAGGCATAATAATACAAAAAAAAGGCAGTATCTCAAAAAGATAATGCAGAACAAAGTTAAGGATAGCTATAAATAGTCATTTAAAAATCATTTCCGCATTAACTTGACATTTCTCTTTTAACTTAAACAAATAAATGTTTATAAATATCTTAATTTCTAATTAATTTCAAAGAAGGAATTTATAAAAAGGCGCAAAAAATCTAAATACAACGAAACAGGTAACTTAAAAGTAATTAGAATTATTTAAAGGTGCACACAAAATTGAAAAGGACAAAAATAAATAGAATATATGAAACAAAATCGCAAGAAAAAGGGAACAATTAAAATATGAATACAAGAGGGTAAAATATCAGTGAAGAGAACTAAGACAATAACACAATTTAAGTGTTTAAAAGTTCTAAATAGAAGGGGGGGGGTATCAACTCTGGGGCAAGATCAGTTGTGTCTGGTAATATTAAGTAACATTTAGAAACTTTCCTAAAGTTAAATTTATTTGGATTAACTCACGTAGTTTTATTTTTATTAAATTTTCCACATGTATCTCTTTTTTCAGGAGTGTAAAGGTTATAGGAATCATTAATAAATTTCTTAAACGATACTTAAGATTTTCGCTCACGTAACTTCGAGCTGCATATAATTAACATATCGCTCTTTTCAACTGGCATGACCTACTAGGCTAGCGAAATTATTCAAACTTGTAACGGTAACTGACGCTCACATTTCCGCCGGCGTCGCGCGAAAGCATAACAAAAAGCAACTTCCTTGTTTAGCGATTAAGGCAAGAATGTCAACGCTGCGAAAGTCCCTAAAGGTTCGGGATGCCTTCCTGTGCAAATTATACGAGCTTTCGCGGTCGATTAGAAAGTGAAAGTGCGGTAAAAATTAGCTATTGTTGTTTTATCAAATACAAACAAGTTGTAGCTTAGAAAAATATTTTTAATACAACTCTTGCAAGCAGAAATCAACTACAAGCAGCGATACAATAAACCGTCACCAAAACACGGAACTGTTACATCACTCTTCTGCGATAACTGTTAGGCTTAACAGTGAAAGTATTCTCCTTCGTTACATTGTTCCACTTTAAGGTGCAAGTAATCAGCTATAAAACCCTTAATGTGGTGTTAACTCAACTCAAATACATAAATTCACTTGCAAATCTTCAATAATCTACAATTAATATTAATAAACTATTTCATTAAAAACCCTTGATAAAATTTATAAAACTAAAACACATCTAGAACTACATCTAAACGCCTAAGTTTATTATCACATTCTTCTTAAAAACTATACACAACAGCTCTATTATAACAGATGCTTGTTAGTTACGCAATAATAAATAATCTGTATGGCTACAATAAAAACAATGCCTAAGAAGAAGATTAACAGAGACCCGAGGTATTTGCACGGCACACCTTTGCGCGGCTTCATCAGCGTTGTTACAACTGTCATTTTCACATCAGAATACGGGGGATAGCGTACAGATGTGCCTTTTTCGGCAATCATGGAGAGGTTCCTTTCCAAGAAGCTTTTCTTGTGTGAGAAGGTATCAAAGGTGGCTTTTCCGTGGTAAGCCCCCATGCCGCTGAAACCAACGCCGCCAAACGGCAAGCTTTCCACAGTAAAGTGCAAAAGGGTGTCGTTTATTGAAATTCCTCCGCTCGATGTGTTGTTCAGAAACAAGTCCTTTACTTTCTTCGTATTTGTAAATACGTAAAGGGCAAGAGGCTTTTCTCTAGCGTTAATGAAGCTAATAGCTTCATAAGGATTTTCTATGGTTATAATGGGTAGAATGGGGCCGAAAATTTCTTCCTGCATAACCGGATCGTTTGGGCTGACGTTGGTTAAAATCGTAGGCTCTATAAAACGCTGCCCGGTATCAGATCCTCCCCCAACCGCTATATTTTGTTTATCTTTCAAGAAATTCATCAACCTAGTGAAGTGTTTGTCGCTAACGATCCGGCAGTAGTCTGGAGAAGATTTGATGTCGCTCCCGTACCATTCTTGCAGCACCTTCTTTGCTATCGCCACAAAGTTGTCTTGTACTTCTTTGGTGCACAACACGTAATCAGGGCCGATGCAAACCTGACCGGCGTTAGAACACTTTCCCCATAAAATTCTCCTCACTGTCATTTCCAAATTTACGGACTTATCAATATATACCGGGCTCTTTCCGCCAAGCTCTAGCGTCACTGGAGTGAGATATTTATTAGCAGCCGCGTGGATGATCTTTCCCACATTAGTAGAACCAGTAAAGAAAATATAATCAAACCTTTGATCCAACAGATCAGTTGTTTCGGAAATCCCTCCAGAAAAGACCTGGTAGCAGTCTTTGTCCAAATATCGCGGAACCAAGTCAGCTATGAGTTCAGCCGTGGCTTCTGCTATTTCGGATGGTTTTATCACTGCACAATTTCCGGCAGCAATTGCGCCAGCCAGGGGTACGAACACCAAATTTATAGGAAAATTCCACGCTGACATTACTAAAACCACCCCATAGGGATCGTTGTATACTCGAATCTTGTCTAACGCGTTCACCATAGGTTTGGAGGGCTGTTCCGGCTTCGTCCACTCGTCCAGGTGCATTAGTACCTTGAGGATATCGTTCTTGCTGTACAGGATATCGAAGCTGGATGCCTCCTGGCGGTGCCGCCTCAAGTCCTTGGCGAGGGCCTCTTCCATAGCCTTAGTGTTCTCGTCGAATAGTCTCACCAAGTTCTTCAGCTGCTGGCGCCGGAACTCGATGGACTTCGTCCTGCAGGACCTAAACGCGGCGCGTGCGACCGCCACCACCTCGGCGGCGCCCTTCTTGCATTGCTGCCCGTTCGTTTTCGCGTCGTGGGACTGCTGCATGTCGATGACCGTAGCGTCGCTGATGAACCCGGCAGTGGACCGATTCGGCTCACTTTCTACCTTCGCCATGGCGACGCGAGCGGCCGGCTCCCTACACAACCGTGCGACTTCGGCGACTAGAACTGTCTCAATCGAAAAACAGCTATTAAGTGCTTCCTACCATTCAGATAACCCCGCGCATGCAATTTGGAGACAGCTATGGCAATGGCATGCCGCGCGCGTGGTGGCGCCGCGGCGTTTGGCATTGATTCGCTCGCAGTCGTACCTGCGTAATCAACTCGGACAGCTCCCTCAACGGAATCAACAGATTGCGACCGCTATCGCATCTGAGGAGCGGTACGAATAAGAATTCTAGCTGCGTAAGACTTGATTTCATTATGCAACAATTGAAGGCCTTGATGGCGTTGCAATTTAAAGCCGGCTAGAATAAAAAATTGCTTCTTAGTCTGCATTCAAACAACTGTTGAAACAATTACTTTTGAGGTTTGAAAAATAAAAACAAATCAAAATCTTCTTCATCTTCATGCATGGGTTTTTAAAATTTTAAGGGTAGTAATACAATTTCAGAACGCCCCAGATGACCACAGATTGTGATGAACTCGCAAGATAGAATTTTTGCGGAGCATTGAATACTTATTAATGGGCATAAATGCTGTTACAACATTGAATGCATTTATTTGCAATAATGGAATTGAGCACATCTCAATTTTAACATGTGGTTTTGACAGTTAACCTTTACATTATTTGTTTGCACAAACGACCTCTATTTACATTTGCTTTCACCATCCAGTCAATTAATCAGAAGAATTGTTTCATTTTAGCACGCATAAACCTAAAATGAAGAAAAGGAAAAA
The DNA here is from genome assembly GCA_036346155.1 of Sinelater perroti. Classification (NCBI taxonomy): domain Eukaryota; kingdom Metazoa; phylum Arthropoda; class Insecta; order Coleoptera; family Elateridae; genus Sinelater; species Sinelater perroti. Next base: position 14,603,642 of record JARFIY010000285.1, read on the forward strand.
ATATCGTCTCTCGCGAGTTTGTACATCAAGGCATTAAGTTGAAAAACTGGAGACATTAAAGACACCTGGCGGTCTAGGCCTTTGCAAGTCATCAAAACCAAAATTCAAAAAATTTGCATCTGCATCTTCGGATACAGATAACTTTGGCGCGCAAAATAAATGTGATACAAAAGTCAATGGATCATAGAGCTTTTAAACTCTTTACTAAAAATTATTAATATAGCTTTTAATGGCCAAAAATTGAAACGACTGTTAATAAAATATCCAAAAAAATTCTGGTCACAAAAAAATCCTTATTTCCTCAAAAAATTCATTAAGCATTATGATTTAATGCACGGCCATTTTGTGGACAGCCCGATTCAGAACATTAAAAAAATATTTTTGCGTAAAACACCTTAAATATAAAATACAGCCTTAAATTTTTCATCATTTAATTTCTACAGGGTGCGCCAACAGTATTAGGACATTCATTCCTAGCCATGCCATTAGCGTGATTGCGTGTTTCAAGTACTTCAATTATTATATTTTCATCATTTCATTGTTTTTCTATGCTTGCTCAATGTTTCATGTGATTTTTTTGTGTTTGAAGGCAATGGTGATAGTGACAAAACATCGTAGAACGATTTTTGACCTGTGGCTGCAAGTCTCGTGCAAGGGCATTACGAAGTTGCTTCGTGTTGGTCGGGAAACTGTCTACCGGACCATCCAACTGTGTACAAGGACACTGGCGACATCAAGGACCGTAAAAAAGTGGAAAAGCGGTTACTGTTTTGACTCCGCAGAAGGTGAATGTCATCCGAGAGCAGATACGTCGAAATCCTCATCGCTCGATGCGGAAGATAAGTCAGTACCTGAAGATCTTTTCAACTTCGGTCAGTGAGGATCGTCAGAGCTGGGATTTTTCCGTGCAGAAAGCAGTCATCTATCAGAATAGAATCGTGTCACGCTCACAAATGTCCTCGTTGAAAGCTCGTCGGTTGAGGAGCAGTGATCATTCTCGACGAGCCAATATCACCGTTCGGCTACCCATTGGATCTTCCAACAAGACACTAAGAGGCTGCATAAAAGAGAAGTCGTCCAGCTCATCGAACAAGTGATGGTCTAGGCCGGAGTATCTTCGCAAGACCTCTGTTCATTCGTCGATTTGGTGCAAAGTCAACACTGCCTCCTCTCTGAAAGCCGTCTTGAAGGAGCTTGATATTCTGAAGCCAATATCACTTGGCGACCATTGATCTTCCAACAAGACAAAGCCTGCCTCAAACCCAAGTCGTCCAATGGGTCAGGAATCTCTCAGTTCACTCTGCGAGGATGTGCCTTCTCTGACCTCAACCCCTTCGACTAAGCCGTTTGGGAATATTTAAAGGAAAAGGCTTGCGCTCATCCTCATCCCAATCTGGAATCCTTCAAGACACCGCTTCGCGAGGAGTGGGACGTCAACTACTTCCGTGCCGTGCTAGACGCGTACCCCATCGTCTCCGTGATGTCATCAAGAATCGAGGACGCAGAATCGAAAAGTGATCACAGACATTGATTTGTTTATGAAAAATAAATGATACATTTCGTGCAGTTGCGTTTCTTTTTGAGAAAGATATTCGGAATTTTTCGAGACTTGATACTTTTGTCGTACCCTGTAAGTCTAGCGACCCATTGTATGAGCAGGGTAACAAGAACACCAAAGTGACACTTCAGAGCGCTTAGATATGGCCTCTTTTTCCTTTTCTTAACCAGCTGCTTTACAAATACTTTTTAATACGTCTTTGAGTTATTTGATATCTGCCTTTTCGTATACAGAGAGTCAAGTCAGATTACAAGTAATTTAGTATTGTAAATCTACGTCTGGACGTTTAGTCGCAAAAATATGAGCATATCCAAAATGTTCTCACTAAAGTAGTGAATGTAGTTTAAAGCTACCAAAACGTAAATTTCATAAATAAAGATAAAGAACCGAAATTATTTTCAGCCAAGGTTGAAACTATTTCAACAAACTTTCAGTTCTGTCGAATAATTTATTTTAATTAGTGTATTCACTGCTTTGTAAGAATTTTTTATTTGCATAGCCTATAAACCAAATTCGCGCTTTGACGAATTAGTTCACAAAGGACTTGGATCCAAAAGACATTCAACTTGTGCATTGGATGTAAAAAAAGAAGAGATATAAGAAAACGAAAAACACAGAAGATCTTTAACTGATTTAAAATTATGGGTTACATTTCATAATTTGGAGTAACTACATTGATCGGCTACTATACAGAATAGGTGGTAGTGAAGAATAGTTTGGAATAGAAAGATAAAAATTCAAAAAATTTAAAGATTGGTACAAAGATCATGAAAAAACTGTACTCTCAAAGGTCCAATATGCAAAATGGAGGTAGACTCTGTGAAAGATGTTTAGTGATTTAGAAAGAAGTTGTAGTGTCAAATACGGCAGTTACATCAGTAATAATGTTTAGGAAACCTTTAAAGCGGTTCCAGATCTAAATTCATATGGCAAGTTTTAAGTTAAAAACAGTGGGTGTGACGTACTCATTTTTTTATTTACTCTAGCTAATTACAGAGTAATGAGTAAATGCTATGTATGATTTGTGACATGCATTGGCTATCATCCCTTGACTGTTCTCCATTTTCCTCCCTATTGGATTAGGTCTTCTGGCCTTTGTCGTTTAAATATTCTATCAAAGGGTTGACTGTATAAATCCGTTGTTACAGACTTTGTCAAGACTTGCTAAATATCAAGAAATATTGAAGCACACATTTTTTCCTTCGAAACGCTCTTTGATTTTATTTACAATTCGATGGCCTTGCTGTGTTATTGAATTAAAATTGATGTCCGAGGATTATTTAATCTGTGCGTGTTAGTTCGTTTATTCTGTTGAGAAGTATTTCAAATATCTTTGCATGTGTGGTAGCAGACCTATAGAACGATAGGATTATAAGTTCGGTGTGCGATAACTGACAGTGAGCACTGATTTAATTTTCGATTCCGTCATCTTGGTGGCCTTTATCAGAAACTGGGGTAAGTATTGTTGATAGATGTTTTGCATGTTAAAAAGAATGAGAAAACGACAACCCAAAATTAAAAAAGGTACCAATCTTTAAGAAAAACAAAAATTGACCGATACTTTGGTTAAAGACGACCACTTGTTATGGCCTTGCTTTTGTAGAAGGTACGGCTACGCATTTACATAAAATTTTTACAAGTGAGAGACCCAGGCATGAGAATTGCCTCGAACGAAGGTTGCTACAAATACAAATGGAGTATAATCATCCGCCCTCACTCCATGCCGACATTGACAAGAATATTTTACTAATATATAAATTTCTATCTTAAAGACATTTAATTGAAGGATGCTTAGGTGACCATACCCAAAACACTAATAAAAGTTTCAATAGTATAATTTGGAAGTAAGCTCCAAAACGCCTTAACTTTAATACAAAAATAATAAAAAAGAATATGCGACTACTTTACGTATTATTAAAAAAATGCACATCATGTTAGAACTCAATAACAATCTTATACCGAACAAACAGAGTAGCATTACAGATACAGGTAGAACTATCGAAACAAACAAATACGATTAAGTAAAATGCATTTCTTAAGAAGTTGACGGCATCTTATGCGATCGTGATAAGTTTTAAGTTTCAGCGAAAAAGCTAAAATTTAATTTTTTTTCACTTTGCACTTACTGAAAACTTTAAATACATTTTTCTATTAAAATTACACTTTCTGCATTTGTGTACTCTAAACTTACTTGACGGGTCAATTTGGTAATAAACATAGTTGAAGGCTATTCCCTTAATAAATTGATCACGCACATTAAAAGAGGGGGTGTAAGGGGGCCAACAACATCCTAAAGGCCCCAAATGTCAACCTCACCTGCACGAGAGGTGGTAGTCTACACCACCCGGTACACCCTGCTGGAAAACTGACGAGGCTCTGGCGACCCAGTACCGTGGGGTATAACCCGGCACCAGTTGTCCCGAGGTAACGAGGCCCTTGACTTTGGGCTAATCACCCACTTGAGGTACGATGATTCAGAGAAAAATAGGAAGCCTCGGACTAGGACGGAATAAAAGGCAACAACAGGCGAGAAATAGGTTACGGATAGGAATATGGAATATTACCACACTTAATGGAAAAGAGGAAGAAATAGTAGAGGAGATGATAAAATACAAAACACAAATATTGGGAGTAGCAGAAATAAAAAAGAGAGGAAATGGTATAAGGATACTAGATAAAGGGCACACACTTCGGTATGCAGGAACCCCGGTAATAAATAGAATAACAGAAGGAGTGGGAATCATTCTAAGCAACGACGTAGAATCAAAAGTGATCAACTGGGAGGCCATAAGCCCCAGAACAATAACAGTAGACTTAGCATTGCAAGAGAAAGTGGGGATAGTACAAATATATGCACCTACAGAAAGTTCTAACTTGAATGAAAAAGAACAGTTCTATGAAGACCTACAAAGAACAGTAGAAAAAATGCAAAACAAGAACCGCCATCTAATAATAATGGGAGACTGGAATGCCCACATCGGAAACAACAAAGAGATGGGACACGGAACAATGGGGGAACACGGAGTAGAGGGAGAAATAAACAACAATGGAGAGCGTATGATCGATTTCTGCATCACTAATGAACTACTCATCGGAAACACTCTGTTTAAACATAAAACGATACACAAAATAACCTACGAAGCCGAACAACTTGGACACAAAACCGTAGTGGACTATATAACCATAACCAAAAGCATGAGATATGCATTACATGATGTCAAGGTGATAAAAGGAGCAGAGTTAAGCACAAACTATAGACTAGTGATAGCAGATACAATATTTAGAAAACCAAAAATAGAAGTACCGAAGAAGTACGAAAAAAATCAAATTAGAAAATCTAGAAAACCCACTAACAAGAGAACAATATAGAAGAATAATTACAGATAGATTAAATAACCTCGAAACACAAGAAGGGCAGCTAGAGACCCCCTGGAAGCAAGAAGAGAAATGGCAGAAATTCAAAGAAACCACACTTAAAACAGCTAGAGAAATATGTGGAACAAAAATGGTATATCAAAGCAGTCTAAAGAAAAGAACAAGATGGTGGACCGAAGAAATAAAAGCGAAGATTAAGTTGAAGAAAGAAGCATGGTGCAGATATAAAAGAACAAATACAGAAGAAGACAGAAACCATTATATACAAAAAAGAAATCAAGCAAAAGAGTCGGTAAAACAAGCAAAGCAGGCCTCCTGGGAACAGTTCGGCACAAAGATAGAACAGAACTATGTAGAAAACCAAAAACAGTTCTGGAACATAATTAAAAGACTAAAAGACAATCAATCAAAACAGATAAGAAAAATAAAGAACAAAGAAGGAAAACTAGAAACAACGACCGAAGGAGTTTTAAGAGCATGGAGGGACCACTACCACAATAAATTCAAGAACCAAGAAGATATTCAAGAGGAACCAGAAAAGAGTAGATCAGAAGAATGAAAACGATGATATTACAGAAGAAGAAATAAAACAAGCACTAAAAACAACACGAAATGGAAAAGCACCCGGGGAAGACGAGATTACATCAGAAATGCTCAAGATAGGAGGAGAAACAATCATAAAATGGCTCCAGATAATATTTCAACAAGCGTGGAGAACAGAAAAGATACCGGAGGACTGGGAGAAAATATCATAGTGCCCATATATAAGAAAGGAGAAACAGTTAATTGCAACAACTATAGAGCAATATGTTTATCATCAGTGCCCGGTAAAGTGTACTCGAAAGTCATAGAAAAACGATTAAGAAATGAGATTGAGGACAAAATGGAGCAGGAACAAGCAGCGTTCAGGCCCGGCAGACAAACCCAGGACCATATATTCACAATACGAAACATAATAGAAAAAACAATAGACAAAAACAGAGACACTTTCTTGGCCTTTATAGACCCTAGGGCTGCTTTTGATCTGGTACCAAGAAGGCACATATGGAATGCACTGGAAGAATTAGAGACAAGCCAAAAGTTAATACGAATAATAAAAAGCATCAACAAAAAAGTAGTAGGCAAAGTAAGACTAAATGGACACAAGTCTGAGTAATTCTACATGAATAGAGGGTAAAGCAGGAGACAGTCTCAGTCTACTGCTATTCATCATATACATGAATAATATAATAACAAAATGCAAAAATGAAACCAGAAGAACAAGAATAGGATATCATAATCTAACACCAGTAATGACCCAAGATTTAATTTATGCAGATGACATACTCCTAATAGCCGGAAATGCACAAACACTACAAAATAACATAAACATTTGGAAAAGAAACCTGGAGGAAAAAGGAATGGAGATAAACACTAATAAGAGTAAAGTTATGCACATTACAAGAGAAGATAATATAGAACAAACTGCCATTCTGATAGAAGATAAACAACTGGAGTATGCGGATAAAATGGAATACCTTGGAACGATCATCAGAAATTAGACACAGAATAAGTAAAGCAAACAAAATATACTACCAAATAAATAACACTTTAATAGGCAAGAAAGAGCTTAAAGTTAGAACAAAAATGCATTTATATAAAACCATCTATATACCTGCACTAATATACGGAGCGGAATCTTGGACATTAGTGGATAAACTCAGATCAAAAATAACAGCTTCTGAGATGAAATATCTACGGAAAGTAGTGGGCAAGACCAGGAGAGATAGAGTTAGGAACAAAAGCGTAAGGGACGAATTAGAACAGCAGCCAATAATAGAAGAAATAGAGAACAAACAATTAAAATGGTACGGACACCTTATGCGGATGAGAGCTGACTCATACCCGAGGAAAATTTTTGAAACCAGACCAGAAGGACAGAGGAAGAGGGGCAGGCCCCGAATCAAATGGGAGGATAATATCAAAGAGTTGGCAAGGAAATAGGGAAGACCATTCAGGAATCTAGGACGTTAGCGATGCAAAGAACCAACTACAAGAAACGGATAGAGGCCCCAACGCTGTAAGGCATAAATGGGAAAAGAGAAAGAGAGAGACATTAAAAGAGGGTACCGTCTGGCATCAGTCATGGTTTGATAGTGTCTGTATGATGACGTATTTAATTTATACCGTTGCAAAAATGTAACAAAGTCCCCAACAATTTATTATGGGAGTAGTAAATTTTTAAAATTGAAAATATTCGTAGACTACCAAGATTCTGTGCCAACTCATAAGATTACAACCAGCCAAATCTGCATTTTAAACTATATGTACTTTATTTCATAATCATCGACAACTAGCTGTCTGGAAGTCATAATTTGAACACTTCACATTTTAAGTTGTGGTCTATTTTTAAAAGATGTCAAGAAAACACTTTAACGTTGAATTATTTATAGGCCCTGGTTCTAGCTGCGACTAATTTTTAGACTACAAAGTACATACTACAGAGGTAAGACTAAAAGCGACTATTTTAAATAAAAAGGCCACATATAACAAAAAATAAATCAATAAAATATGTAGCCTTTATTTTATGTAGGTCTGTAACTAGAAGGGCACAATAAACACAAAGCAAAAACTTGTTTGAATCTGAAACTCAACTAACTATTACAAAAATTCCAATACATTTTTGTCAATGATTTGCGACAGATAAGACGTGAATTCATCATTGCATACCGGAACTAAAAATACAATCAAAATTAGGGGTCAAGAAAGATTTCGATGAAGACGAGAATTGACTAAAAAAAAGCTAATATTTATTTAAAAATATACTACTGAGCAATATTGTGTCTTGCTTTTAGGCAATTTAAAAATAAAAATTTGAAAAAGTTTTATTAAGACTGCTAAACGGTGTCTTGGACAAACAATATATTTTCTCTTGGGTTTAACAAAAAATATTGGGTTATCCAGAAAATTTTTAAGTGGTCATATCTATTTATTCATTTTATGTATTTGCTATTTTTTCAACAACCTCTTTTACACCTTTCACGTAACTTGAAGATTCCATCCTTCCAGAACTCAGGATTCTGGATGAAAAACTTCTCGGTGTGCCTTTATGACTTCCAAAGAGTTGAAGTTCTCGTCATTAAGAGGATTCCTAAAAACTGATAAAATGGGCGGAAAACAACTGAGAGAAAAAATAATTCGCTTTTTAAACAAATCCGTGTTCGAAGCAACAATACCAGTAAACTGAAATGACTCAACAGTAATTTTATTTAAAAAATGGAATAACACACGACTTAAGAATTATAGACCAATAAGTTTACTATAATTGTTAGATAAATTAATGACAAAAATACTAACCAAAATATTAACCGCTTAACTAGACAAATATCACTCAAAAACTCAGGCAGGATTTAGAAAAAAATATGGAGCAAAAGATCATTTATTTACAATAAAAGTTTTAATGAAAAAATAAATATAGCATTCTTATCCATTTGGCTTTCATATATTTTGAAAAAGCCTTTGATTTGGTAGAGATATAGGCAGTAATAGATTCTTTCAAAAATAGACCAAAGATACATCGACCTCCTTAAAAACACAAGCAGCAAAGCTACGTACAGACTATATGAAGATAGAAAACCAATCGCTTTACAACAACCAGTTCGTCAAGGCGGCAGTCCGCTACCACAAAAATGAATTGGACTACATGCTACACGCTTTAAATGAAGGAGCAGCGAAAATTGACCTATAACTAAATTTAGACAAGACTAAGAGAATGACACCAATGGAAGAAGGCCATAATAGAAAAATAAAAGTAGGAGATATAAATATTGAAAATGTAAACAAATATGTATATTTTGTAATAGAAATAAAACGAAGATGCCGCTTGTCGTAGGAACCTTTTGGAAAACTAAACTTCATTCTGATCATCAAAAATATAGCACAACATTTAATAACCGATGTTTTCAATAAATGCGTAATGTCCATTATGACGTATAGAAGTGAAAATTAGTTTTTGACAATGACCCACTTACAAAACCTAGTTACCACACAACATGCCATGAAACGGAAAATGTTAGGTATCACTTTAACTGATAGAAAAACCAATGCGCGGATCAGACAGAAAACATACTAGAAAATATAGCAATACTAAAGTGGAGTTAAGCAGGCCATTTAAAAAGAGAAAAACAGGTAGACCAAAAAAATACTTCAATGGCGATCGTGGGATCTAAACGAAATAGAGGAAGGCCACTTAATAGATGGTAATAACAGGGCTAAACTAGATAAAGAAAGCACAAAACAAAACCAAATAAAAATCAATCAAGGAAGCCCTCGTTCAAACCTAGACAGCGATGAGCTAAGAAGAAGAAGAAGAAGAATTGTGCGAAACCCAAACATTGTAGCAATTTACCTAACTAAGCCTCACTAAATGCTCTTGGACGGTGGGTTTCGATATTTTTCGTGTATCTGCTGAATATCGTCCGGTGTATCGCAGATTATTTTCGATCAGCGATTTGATTTGCGCATCGTCAATGGTGGAGGGTCTACCCGAGCGTTGTTGGGTCAAAATTACCAGATCTAAATTTAGTGAACTACTTTCGAACAGTTCTTTCTGCTAAAAATTGTTTCTGTAAACAACGCATGTTTTTTCTATTGCTACCGTCTTCAAAAAAGTACAAAAATGACACAAACAAGTTTATTGCAAGAAACTTTTATTGTTGAAACATGAAATAACAGATTTGAGAATATGCACCCAAATCGTGCATTTTCTATAAATGTGGCGTATTCAGACATTTTCCAATATCATCTATTGAAAATGGCACAAATTTGCCGGACAACCAGAAATATTCAAAATCTTAATCAACTACCACATTTACTGATAAAAAATTATATAAAAAAATAAGACTATTTTAAATTATAGTCTTATTTTTTTAATTCTTTGTTCCATTGTTAATATGAAACTTCTAGATCAATCCCTGTAGAATAGTAGAAATGACATTTATTTTAAATATACATATACCTACATTAAGTGAAATGACATACACATAAACACGTAAATGTTAACAGTAGCCAGTTATACTGATACCTAATATCGGTTTTTATTTTATTTAAAAATATTATCAGAGCGCACCAAGTCATCGAGTTTATTATCACTCTACTTAAAAATGTATTAGCTGTTATCTTGCTTTGTCAATTAGTTTTGTATTTGACCTTGCGTTTTAATTGCTTGGAAACTCGTTTTTGTATCTACAACAAACTACGTTGTAAAATGCATAACTTTTTATGCCGTCAGGTACTTAAATATAAAATAAAACAGATGGATAAACTGAGAGTTTATATCGCCTCTTGAATACGCATAGCAACAAAAGAGATAAATATTGATTGCCCGGACTGTAATATCAAAGTAAACATAGGTTATCAATTTTAAATACTTATTTTTATCGTTATTTTGCCACACCTTTTGTAATATATAAAGCAATACAAATTTTTTATTAATATTTGCATTTTGAACTATCGAACTTAATTTAAATGTATCTGTCAATATGTACGTAGCAAAGTTTATCCGGCACAGATTTACCATAAGCTAATTGTTTATTACCTTAACGGCAGTTGTGCGATAAGAATAGCAGTGGTATGAAAAAGTTTGTTATCACTTAAGCCCATGTAGATTTAGAAAAAGCTAAAAGGGTCATAAACCAATATTATAAGTAAATTAGTGGGCTTTGTACGAATGTACAAACATCGCAATAAAATAACTGGCGTACAACAAACTAAGTCGAGCTTCAAAGAATTGTAACGATTGGTGTACAGATAAAAGAGCTATAAGCAGTGGACTTTATTCCTACATAATTATAAATAGTTATTTGTATATTCGGTTAACTTTGGTGCTCATGATGCGATAAGAGATTTTTTGGTATCTCCGTGTTCCTCTCGATGAGATCTATCCATAGACACCTTAAAAGTAAACCTACTCCTATATATAAGAAAGATACACTACACAGTCGAATTCCCAAACGCTACAATGTAAAAGTTCGTGCGTGCGTGCGTGCGAGCGTGCGCACATGCTGTGTATGTGACTGTATATGTGTGTGTATTTAGAAGCACGTGTTCTAGAACTTTCTTTCGTGACAACTACTTGTAATAAACATTTTTGTACCGCAAACATTTCTATTAAATATGTACTACAAGAACGTTAAGATTAAGGTCTAGGTTGTAAAGAGGGAGGGACGCAAGATTTTGAGTGGAGCACACGAGAAGGTGAGTTCATTTAGAAAAACTTTGAATAGGTTACAACAATTAAATGAGTTTTAAAACAGATTTATATGGTAACAAAAATAACATATTATAAAAAAATTATTCAGGTTATAGAAAAATCGATCGCCGCTTGCAGACAAGTTATGGCAAAGCAAGCGATAGCTGAAAGATTGGTTATAGGACTCTCCGAAAGACAATTTGGTGTTGGACAATTTTAATATGGTAAACGCAAAACAAATATTGACATGAGACTGAAAGCTATGTTTAACAATAACGGTCAATGTAACAGTATGCATTTAGTTTGGTGTTTTGGATAGGAATAACAGACACTTTAGAAAGAAAAAAAAGTACTGTCATTTTATTTAGATTATATACCTCTAAGTAATAGATACACGGAGTATTAAAGTGACTGTTGGTGTCCTTAAAGGATAGACACCAGAATCAGTTTTTGGGAACGTCATGTGCAACATATTAAAACTAGACATGCAAAAAACAATCTCGATTGCATATGCTAACGACTCCATGAATTTAGTTACAGCAAGGCATGCAGAGGAAAAGAGACAAACGGAAAACAAAGCACTTATAAATATAGAGAAGTGGGAAAAAGTTTAAAACTATACAAGGCAAGCCTAAAGCGATAACACTAACAGAACGAAAAATAAGTTAAAATATTTAAGAATAATAGTAGATAAGAAAGAAACTCAAAAACTGTATATGCGAAAAAGTGTAAAAAGCTTCAGAAAACTTGCAGGCGTTATCTGAAATAAATATAGAAACAAAAAAAACTAACAAACTAATCCTGATTTGGGGAAAAAGAAGAAAAAGACAAAGAATTATTACAAACAGCAAAATACTAGTAGGTAAAAGAAAGAAAAAGGGAAAACGAACAAAAATATTCACACCCCATATATATAAAAACATTTTTAGAAAATTAGAACAAATAAAATTTTATCTCATACGTATTGTAAGTTACAGCTGTTTTCATAAACATTAATAAAAGATTGGTAAGACAGACAACAAAATATGCAAGACCGAACCAGACGCTAATTGAACAACCGCCAATACAAAGAAAATCATGCCAAAAAAAACTAGACGAAAAATATAATTCCATCAAAATTGCACCACTAGTGCTGGAAGATAGATAAACAAAAATATATCTAAAGTATGGTCAATCAAATGATGGGAAAAAAAGAAACTAGAAAAAGCTTAAAAAAGTTATAAATTAATTTTTTATTATTAAAATGGAAATAAGAAGGGCGGAGAAGTACTAAGAAGTAAAAATATTGCACTACCAAGTGCTTTTTTATGACTTTCCTTTGGTCACATAAAACGTTTGGAACATATAACAAAAGAAATAGAAAAAGTGACTATTGAAATGGGTGAGAACCATAAAAAACCGAAACCAAAAATAAAAAAAGAGGAAAAACATAAAAATTAAGAAGCACAAAAGATCACCAACAATGTGGAAAAAGTTTATAGAAGCAGTAAAAAACGGGAATTAGTCGCAGCAGTTTTGAAAAGTGGCACAAAAAAGAATAAGCAAACAAAATTTACAAATAAGGGTTTGTTGATACAAATCATTTAAAAGTTTCATTTCAAAGTGTTTTAAAGAGGATATCGCATAAGCGGCGTTACCCATTTTCGATACACCTTTAAAGTTGCATTCTGGAGTTTCTCGGTATGCTAATCTTTTTGACATATTGCTTTCTGTAGGGCTTAGAAGATCTTAGGGTGGTGTTTCTAAACCTCAGCCTTGAGATATCCCCCTAGAAAGGAGCTCCGGTGAACAGGCTGGCTAAGCGACATAACCGTAACACTTGGAGCAAATCCATCTTGTTGAAACCAAACTTTTTCAATTAGGGTGTGTAGAAACTAAAATCTCTATTTTCGTTGTTGCGCACTCCGAGGTCTTCTTTCTTTACCTTTTACTAAGAGTCAAAACTTATAAAAATCAATTTTAGATCGGGAATAGAGACTTGGGATACCATAGATTCAATGTTCCAAACCTATAGTTTGACAGCTATAAATGTACAAAATGAGGAAGGTTCGAGAACTTAAAGAATGTAACCGGTAGGCTACTTGAGAGAACATGTTGGAAAAATCTCCCCGTGATGCTCTTGTGTGCAGTAGTGATAAAGCTAATTTTTATATATAGGCTGCGTTAATAAGCAGAATTTTCGGTATTAACTCCAAAAATTCTCAAAAACTCTATAACAATTTCTCCACAGTCTGTGTGTAACTGTTTGGTGTGCTGTTACGAAATTTGTCATCATAGGGCCGTATTTTTTAAGAAAACAGGGCGCGTGGTAAATGACACATATATCCACTATGTTACGATGTTACTCAAAGTTCCGGAACCCAGACTCGACGAATATAAAAATTCACCGTTGTGATGTCAACAAGATGTGAGGACACCTAAAGTTTAAAGTTTTTTAACGCAAGTCGTCGACCATTAAAGAATTGAGAGTTGCCATGTTCCACTGTTCTTTTATTGTTGTTTTGAAAAGAACAGATCATACTGCTGGACTCTGTATAATGCGATAAAGTCTTCAATTTATTTAAATAACACATAACAATTATAAAACGTGATAAATCAAGTGACACATCATAACAATACTATAGTTAGAATATATGAAATATTTTGTTATTAAACTTTTATCTACAAGAATAACAATTATCCAAAGGATGTACTGCAAGGTAATGCTTTTAACAAAACAATGTCGTGCTTCTCTAATTCAGGACATTAGGTTAAAACAATTCAAAGACAACGCTCCGGCATTCTACTGGAGAGTACTTAAGAAAGTTTTTACTTGGTACACATTTAATTTGAGATCCTCTTTTTTGAAGCAGTTGAGTGCAGAAAACAGAAGAAAACAATCCATTATAAGATGTGATGGTCTATGGGGTGTCCCAAAACAAACGCATGATTTAAATTGTGCGCTATTTTTTTCTGCAAGGTTGACAACGTTCAGCTTGGAGATACATTCCAACAACCACATTGCGGTTGAATGAATCATGAAATGGTTGCAGAAATAAGGGGCGAAGACATAATAAAATTTATTAAGTCTAGAAGAATAAAATGGCTGGGATTTGTAAGCAGAAAAGAAGAAGACGACACACTAAAGAAATTACTGGAATGGAAACCAATGGAGGATAGACCAAGACGAAGCCCAAGGTTGAGATGGATGGACGAGGTAAAAAAGATCTAGAGACATTAAAAATCAGAAACTGAAAAGAAAATGCAAAAAATAAAGAGAAATGGAAAAGGTAGTTAAATTGACAGACGCGCCCAGGGTTGTAGTGATATAGTGATATTTTTAGTTAAGTTTAAGTGAAGTAGTGAAAGTGTGATGAACAGCAAGGGGACTACTCTACCCCGAAAAATAGATATGGAAAGCCCGAATACGCGGCTAAATTAATTTTAGGAATGTTAAGCCGATTATCATTATTTTATTATTACATTGCGTTTGGTGAATATAGAACGTTACTCCACAGAAGAGCAAGTGCTGATTCTTACAATTCGTTTAAAATTACGTAGCATTTTAAGAAGGACGAATGCACTAAAAAAACAACTTTGAAAAAGCTAATTAGAAAATTTAAACAAACAGATCCGGTTGCAGACAACACAAAAATAGACCAAAATTATACCGGTCGTTTAGTTAAAAGCATTGCTCCTGAAGGAGCACCTAGAAACCTCAGTGCGCTGTCGGTCACTGCAAATGAACATTTCAAAAAACATCGAACACCATGCAGTGGATTTAACAACAGATTTGGATGTGTACCTATTCAAAATTCAGCTAACTCAAGAGCTAAAGCAAGACGATCATTTGAATAGTCCGGTATTTGCTTATAGAATGTTAGAGATGTTAAAAGTTGAGAGCAATTTTTATAAAAAATTATGTTTAGCAACGAAACGCATTTTTATTTTAGCGGGTATGTCAAAAAGTAAAATTATCGTACTTAAAACATACAAAATTATTGGTTTTTTCAAGAATAGTTTGGTGTGGATTTTATGTTGGCGAAGTGATGGACCGACCTTTTTGAAAGTAGGGCTGAAAATGCAGTGACTATCAATAGTGAACGTTGCCGTAAGATAATAGTAAATTTTTGTGGTCTTATTTCAGATTACTTGTAATTATGTACGACTCGTGAAATAATCCAACTGTTGGATCACAAATTTAATGGGCAACTTATTTCCCAAAATCGCAAAGTGAACATCTTGTGACCTCACATCGTGCGATTTTTTCCTCTGGGTATTAGTAAAGACCAAAGTTTGTGCTATGAAAACAAAAAGGTTTCCGAATTAAAAGCAGAAATTCGAAGAGTTATCGGCGAATTTGAGCCACAGCTATGCGAAAAAGCGATCGACAATTTTATCAAAATTCGAGAGTGTCAAATGAGCCGCGTAGGACATTGTTAAATATTCAATTTCACATTTAACGGCAATATTTATCCTTTAAAATAATGCTATAACTTTGTCAACTAATAAACAAATAGAATGGTTTTTCTAAAATTAAATTCTGCCCTTCTTTTGCGACACCTTTGATCAAGCCTGATGGAAACTGAAATGTCAAAATCGGGCAATAAAGTGTACCAGAACAATTGAAGTCACTAATAAAAGGTAGCCTCATTAATGCAGAGACCAAAAACACTTATGCACCACAACAAAGAGCAGTGTTGCTATCCTTAACGAAATGTTTACAAGTTCGCAAAAATTCGAGTACAGTGAAAGTAACTTATCGCGTTATGCAACTGCAACCTCTTAAGAAATTTCTATTTTAGGCGTGGGAGCTGCATTATGTTCAATAATTATTTCCTGACAATTGTGACAAGAGAGCAGAAAAACGACTGTCTCCAACTATTCGACATTTTTTGGTTAAAAGAGGAAGTGTTGTGGCAGTGCTTTTGATATTATTGTGCCAAAAGGTACAGAAGCGTTGCAGCGCAATAAAATATCTTTTGCAATTATTTCAGAATGCTAGAATTTTAATTGATAAATAAATTTATTATTAGACCGTCAGACTAATTTTTCCGTAAGTAATTTTTTATACATTTATATTTCTTTCAATTGAGAATGCACTTTACGTTACTTTATTTAAAACATTATTTTAATTCAATTATATTTGCCTATTTTACAATACTTGAAGGTAAGCTAAGCTGTTTTTAATTACAAAAATAAACATTGTTTACTAATTCCAGCCGGGAGGAAAAGTTAATGACGCTATTTTACGAGATAATTATTTAAGTAGTTAAAAAACTTTGTAAAAACACAATAACGTGACAGCGATTTTGCGTTGTAGCAATATTAAGTGGTAACGTTGTACCAAAAACACAAACATTTTTTTAATAAAATATTTTTAACATCACTTTTTAAATTATAGCACATATATGGTAAGTGTTTTTAAAAATAACATTTACCAACAATTATAGTTCAATTATTGTATTAAGTCTTAAAAATCGAGTTAATCAAGTATTTTATACTTTTGCGATTCCTGATGGATCGGCAACATACATGTGTTGATTAATACTTCTGCTTTCCAGGTAAGGCTCGTACTGAATTCAAGAAGTAGCACTTACGTGGGTAATTTAAATTCTACAAGTTCCAAATAAGGCATTAGTTGCACAATTCTGCGTGCAATGTAGCTGTACTTTAAATTCTTGTAAGCATATTTGCTTAGATGTTTCAGTTTAGAATGTTTTAAAGGATGGTAATACTGCTAATTGAGAAAGAAGTGTATAGGCATTATTTTAATGTTTTTTATCTCCAAAATTTATTATAAAATTGTTCATAAGATCAATGTGGTTACTGAGGCACAATAAAGAAGTAAATTTATTTTATTTGAACAGAAATTACATATTTACGTAAGGTACTAAAACTTTTAGAAGAGCCTGTAATCCCTAGCGGATAGTAAAATGTTCAGTAAATATACTGGGCAGGAAGAAAATAAAATACCTCCTGCGTTGAACAGACACCAATAGTATTTTATATGTAATAGACGGTTGAAAATTCTAAAAAGCATAAATAATGAAACCAAACAACTCCCAAGTAAGGTAAAAAAATAAGTCTTAAAATAAACCACAACCCCATAACAGCTACCCGATCTGTCCCATGGACTAGAAGAGGGGGGGCAAAAGACAAAACAAAGAAGAAAGCGAAAAGCGAAAACCAAATTTAAATGTGGCTACATATAATATACGTATAATGGGATCAGATGAAATATTAAAACTGGAGGAGGAACCAAAGAGAATAAATCGGACCATCAGAAATCAAGAGAAAAGGAGAAGCGTATCTAAAACTAATATCAAGTAGGCATTCTGTGCTGCAAAAACCAAAATGAGGAAGAAGCTGATGGACAAGGAGTCAGCTTTATAATAAATGAAAACTCCACGTGTAACTTTATATACAGGAATAGCAAATAAGTTCCTTACATCAAACTGGAAGTATTAAAATATTTGCAACATGAAAATCAAAGTGTACGCTCCAACATCAACAGCTAATGATGACGACAGAGAAAACTTTATGGTGAAAAAGCAACTGCAATATTATCTCTGAACTATAGGAAATTTTAATGTTAAAATTAGCAAAAGACAATAAATTTAAGAAGACAAAATATACTTTTAATATCAGATAAAAAATAAATAAATAATAAGTGATAAAATAAAAATTCTTTAAAAAAGAGAGCTGTAAAAGAAACATTCAAAGAAGCACTCCAACTTATACAACTATTAATAAAATCCTAAAGACATATATTACAGAAGATAAGAGAAAACGACTGCAAATAGAAGTAAAAAAAAGGATAGAACAAAACAAAAAAATGAACAATCTAAGAAGATAGTCGAGAAGAAATCAAATAAATAAAATTGTAAGTAACAATATTGCCAAAATCGATGATAGAAAGAAGATCCTAACGGTAACAAGGGAGTTCTGAACAGATCTGTATGAACTAAAACAAAAAATGCTGGAAAAATTAAAGAAAAATAAAAAATAAAAAATGTAAATGTAGAAAACAGAAAAAAATAAGTCGTTAAGAGAAAATAGGATCATAACCAAGTTACTACAAGAAGACAGAAATAATAATCAAGACATTGAATATATTATTTTGAGTAATACTGCCACATAAGAAGGACAACAAAAGCAGACTGAAAAATTAATTGCTAGAATAATAATTAGTAGACTTAAGAACAAATTGAAAAGTTACTAAACAATCGATCAACTAGATTTCCTCCAGAGACACATACAGTACATTAGACTACATGCTAACCATAAGGATGTTAATAAAAAAATTAAACAACTTTAAGACATTTGATAGCATAAAATTATGAGCAGTGAAAAAAGCAATACAGAATAGTGTTGTGGATTATAAGTATGCTCAAATAATTCATAATATGTATCTAAAGGCAAAAATAAAAGTGCAATTTATATGACAGTACGCAACTCATACCAGTGAGAAAAAGAGTGCGACAAGAAGAATGTATAAGCCTAAAATTATTTATAACAACTTTGAAGGAGCTGTTTAAAAAGAGAGTAACTAGGTAAACGGGAAAATGCTCAATTATCTGAGTTTTGCGGGTGATATCGTGCTGAAGTCTCAGAGTTTTTAAAAACTACAGGCGATAATCTATGAGTTACAACCAAATATATTAAAATACCAACACGCAAACATAAAATATAATATGCAGATAAAATATATAGTAAAATGTGCAAAACCAAACAGAACAGCAGCAATTGAAATGATGTGAATCGCATAATTAGCATTTGGTAGACAAAACAAGATATTGATTTGTAACTAATGCGTCCTTCTATTGCATACACATGGACCTTGAAAAAAATAACGAGGACACTCTAACTAAAACACTAGAGACAAATGTTAAATGTAAAACTAAAAGAAATAAGAATTGGAGATAGGAGGGGATCAAAGTATTAGATATTTTAGAACACACAGCACCTATGAAATAAAAATAAGCTGGTCACACTATGCGACAGAGAGGTAACGGCTGGAACAAAGAAATATGACCAATGAGACTATAGACGGTAAAGAGGAGAGAAGAACATCCACGATGAGATGGTTTAACAATTTTTAAGAAAAACTACCGGATTTGGTTAAACAGAAAAAACCTTAAATCGAAACGACCGGAGGAAACCTGAAAACACTTATATTCGCTATTGAATGGAAAAAAGCTAAAAGATAGAATGTAGTAAGTTCCCCCGACAGTGGGAAATATCGAGCAATTGGATACGATTTCAGTATTGATCAGTTTAAAGAGAGGGGCTTCTGTACTGAAAAATAATTATTTTTATTGTACGATTATATGTAGACTAGTATCGAAAAATTTAAAGAGAAAAGACACTCCGAGGGCCGGACGCCAAGCTTTATTTATCACAAAAGATGATAAAATCGTTGCTGTCAGACAGATATTCAAGTTCAACAGGCTTGTAATCTTCCACCAAAGAGAAGTGTTTCGACAGTTCTGCATCAGTAATTCACACCATTTTGCATGACTACATTCAAGTGAGAAGCGCTTGTGTCTGTTGGATTCTCCATACCTTAAAAAACCAAAAATAGCCCGACACGTTTTTGTGGTGTCGCTAGGTGCTCAATAAGTTTTAAAATTAAACGTTCCGTTGTCAGTAGCATTGTAAAAGGTCATGAGACAGCATTATTTTTATGGGGTACCTACTAAAACCTAAAATGAAGAGTAGGTCATTAAAGATAAAAATGCGCCTGTCTGTGCAAAAATTGCAACTCCAATATCGTAACATAAGGAATGCGCCTGGATCTCCGAGGAAACATGGAACAATTCGTTCAACAACTCGTTTGCAGAATATAGAAGTGCATAGAGTGTATTACAAAACATAAAAATATATGAAAATTAAGTGTCTATTACGAAACTTTCCTGGTAGCTTATGTTTCACTTTTTGTATAACACTTCGTGAATACAGCAAAAGTTATATTTTAACCGTATTTTTTGTATATTTAAGCAAAAATAAAATTTCTTGGAGGCAAGAACCGAATAATGAGGATAGATTTAATGTCATAAACTGACTAATTATTTAACACAAACAATATTTTTAACAAATTACTTTCATAAAATACATAAATAAATCTAAGTAAAAACTTTTCATTTGAAATTTAATAAGGATGTACTTGTTAGGGGGTTGTTTATGTTCTTAAATATAAGTTTGTTATTTTACATAATATAATATAATTTTATATGATAATTCCTAGTTAAATATAAAAATGTAATTTATTTATCTTAAGTAATACATTAAATTTGGGAGTAATTAACTGTTTCTTTAAAAATCCTAAAATAGGTCCACTTTTATCTCCAATTTTGAGGGTAATTCCACGATAGATCGGCCAGTTTTTGTTAAATATTTTATTATCACTCATAATTTTTTACTAGTAAGACACTGACGTAACTCTAAAAAGTGAAGCTCAGTTTCCCAAAGTTTACGCTCTTTTAAAAGTTTTGAAAATGGAAAAAATTGAAAATTTGGATCTTTTAGGCCAAACTAGGCAACCTATGTAGCCTGAAATTTATTTGTGTACTAGGACTGTACACCTGAAATTTAGCAAAACTTCCACGTCCATGCTAAAGCAGTGAAAAAAATTTGGTGTGAACATCACACGACTTTTCTTATTCTATTATTATATATTATACCGGGTCCATCGTATCGGCCCTGCGCTGCTATCGTCCCGGAACTTGTTATTTTAAAAAAGGACGAGGCGCGGGTCTAACACCCGAAAGCTGATTAAAATAAACAGTACAAGACAATAATTGACTCGTACTTAAAATTTTGCTACGTCACTGAATGTAACCGTGCGAACTCGGCCGCACAGCCTTCCCCATTATCACCTGCGTGCTCCTTCCTAGAGGCCAAGCGTTTCTCCCCAGTCCTCCCGCAGTCGGCCCGGAAGCTCTCCGAGCGCGCTGTGATTGGTCCGTTTAATTAATTTTTAATCGGCTATATTAAAAATCCTGAGCTTCAATTTATTTTCGAGTTTCTATTTTACCAACTTTTATTTTAAATTCATGTTTATCTCATGTTAAGAAATCATTTTTATTCTCATGAATTTTTTGTATCTTCAACCGTTTAGATTCGCGACCGCTTTGCGACTGATTTTGCGACCCTGCGACCAAACGACTCAGCCGATTTTTTCCAAAAGCTTCGCACTGTGTCCCCTACCTACAAGTAACTTGCATACCAAATTTTAAGTCTCTAGCTCTTACGGTTCTTGAGATATCCTGTTTACTTACAGACCGACACACACACACATGCGCGCGCGCACGCACGCACACATACATGAGGCAATGGCTCAAACTAACTTTTTTGGTGTCCTGAGACTATATTTCGTCCAGAAATATGAAAAACTGGGTAGTTCAGAATTCCGCCGGTTACATTACTTTTCTTAGAGGATAAGGAAAGTAAAAAATGGTACATTTTGGCAAAAATCAGCACTTTCACATTTTTTTTTCGATAATAGTAGAAGCCTATGACATATGAGTGGGTCATTTGTTGGTCTGGCAGAACTAAACAAGCACATACAATGACCAAAATTTGCAAAAAAACATAAATTGTCCTGCAACTCAGGTTAACTAGACATATTAATATATAATGTTTTTGCTTTATGATATGTACCTTGTCTAGCATATGTCTTGTTTTAGAGAAATCGATCTTGGAAAATTGCCCATACCCCATACCCATACCCCATAACTTTAAAGTATTAACACTTGATCATCGTTTTATGGGCTACACAAATTTCTCTTCGACGGATAAAGAAATAAAGATAAGCAGATTTTCCCATAGGATTGTTAAAAAGCAATAAATTCATTTTTTGTAAAATTAGTTCTTTTTAATTTGAAAACAAACTTTTTTACTTTCCTTATCCTATAATAAGGAAAGTAATGTAATCGGCGGAAATTTGACCTACCCAGTTTTTCACATTTCTGGACGAATTATAGCCTCAGGACACCAAAAAAGTTGGTTTGAGCCATTGGTTCGTGTTAGTGTGTGTGTCTGTCGGTCTGTCAGTAAACAAGATATCTTGAGAACCGTAAGAGCTAGAGACTTGAATTTTGGTATGCAAGTTACTTGTAGGTAGGGGACGCAGTGCGAAGCTTTTGGTAAAAATCGGCAGAGCCATTTGGTCACAAGGTCGCAAAATCGGTCGCAAAGCGGTCGCGAATCTAAACGGTTGAAGATACAAAAAATTTATGAGAATAAAAATGATTT
This sequence comes from Sinelater perroti, assembly GCA_036346155.1. Lineage (NCBI taxonomy): Eukaryota > Metazoa > Arthropoda > Insecta > Coleoptera > Elateridae > Sinelater > Sinelater perroti. Next base: position 14,626,042 of record JARFIY010000285.1, read on the forward strand.
ATTACAATGAGATAAACATGAATTTAAAATAAAAGTTGGTAAAATAGGAACTCGAAAAAAAATTGAAACTCAGGATTTTTAATATACCGGGTGTTCATAAAATGTTTCGGGAAATTTATATTACCGAATAGATCAAACCGAGACGAACAAAAAATTACAATGAAATTTTTTCATCCGAGGTCAAATAAATAAGTTATAGCCGATTAAACATTAATTAAACGGACCAGTCACAGTGCGCTCGGAGAGCTACCGGGCCGACTGCGGGAGGACGGGGGGGAGCGCTTGGCCGCTAGGAGGGAGCACGCAGGCGATAATGGCGAAGGCTGTGCGGCAGAGCTCGCACGGTTACCTTCAGTGACGTAGTAAAATTTTAAGTACGAGACAATTATTGTCTTGTACTGTTTATTTTAATCAGTTTTCGAGTGTTGGACTCGCGCATCGTCCTTTTTTTTAAAATAACAAGTTCCGGGACGAGAGCAGGCAGCCATATATATATATATATATATATATATATATATATATATATATATATATATATATAAATAATAGGATAATGAAAGTCGTGTGATGTTCACACCAGATTTTTAATTTAAGTATTGACAGTATTCTTACTAATAGTTACCTCCGAGCCCTGGACACACTCTGGCTAATCTTAACCAAGCGCAGCTTAGGAAGGAGGTAGTAAAAGCCGAAACAGAGGCGCTAGCCCTTGTTTGGCTATTCTAAAACCCATCACCTCAGCCTTCAAGCATTGTACGATGTAAATTAACGTGTGGAACTCGAAGATCGTAGATGTTAGATAGGATTCACAGGCATATTTCCAATGATTTTTTCATAAAAATGCTTTAGTTAGTATTCGACTGGTTTGGTAACCGCAACCAGTTGTGACTTGACCAAGTATATCAGGTAAAGTAGTAAAAAAGCAATTGGCTGTGATAAAAAAATTAGTTAATAGTCGCGTCAGGAACATGATCAGTAATCCATAAGTTGTTATAAGTGACCCCTGTTACTACCATGCCGCTATATTTCTGAATTCAAATGTCTGTAGGGAATGTGTGGTGGGATTTCAGAATCTAACCGTTGAATTAAACACAGCTAAAAATTTTGATAAAGTACTACAAATTCTTGATCTTTGATGTCAAGATAGTAGCATACAATATAGGACATTTGATAGAAAGAAAGAAATTGCATTTAAAGTGCTTGGTCCAGTTCAAAGTTCTTTTAGCAACCTATTAACTGAAATACTAGATTGTCTGTTAATAAAGTAATGAATTGAACTAAATATAGAATCAAAGCTTTCGTGTATAAAAAATGGTCACTACCTTGCTAGTAACCATGTCTACATCGGTTGTAACTGAAACTATCGGTTGCTCCACATATGCAGTAAAACAAGCAAAAGAGTTAAAATTGAACACAAGAACATCTTATGACTGCAATTCAATTATTTTGATGATTTGGCAATTAGCTATTATAATTTTGAAATTTTTTTGAGAAAGACCTTAAGAAGAATGTATTAGCGTATGAGGAGATAAAGAAACATAAGCACTTTTTGCTCTACAAAGTTTACGAGGTTTACAATTTATCTCAAATTATCAAATCCCAATACTCAAAATTATCTATTAGCTGCTTTGAGACCAGCGAAAGTTTTGCTTGCTGGAAGTCCTGGGATGCATTCATCCTGTTTCAAATAAAATGGCCTCTTAGATATATCGCATGTGAAAGCCAAAATAAATTTCAAATGAATAAAATATTAGTTCGATATAATTTGTGAGTAATTTAATAATGAAATTTTTTTCCAATGCTATCCTGTGAGAAACTTGGCTTATCTTTATTTCGTTAAGCGTTGAAGATATAAAATTAATTCCCGAGAGTTTTTTGTAGCCTATAAAATGATCATCAAAAGTGTCTTGACACGTGTCATTCAAAAGTCAATACTTTAAAAGTAACGGAATGTTAAATTAAAAAATGACAATTTTTAAAAATTCATTTCTCTAGGACAGGACATATGCTAGGAAAAATCTGTACATTACCAAACAAACTACAATCATCTGTCTATGATACCATGTATTCATATATTTATTTCATTTGAGTTGCAGGTTCATTTATATTTTTTGAAAATTTTTCATATTCAAAAATTCGTAAAGTTCAATTTTTTTCTGCCTAGCCCGCCGCCCCAAAAATGTATATAATTGCAGGAGTGATTATCTCTATTATGCCAACAAATGAGACAAATCATATGCCATAAATTTCTACGATTGAGAAAAAAATTGGCAAAATTGATTTTTACGAAAATTCATACATTTTTCGATGCTTTAGCATACACGGGAAAGTTTACTAAATTATCAGTGTATAGTCGTAGTATCCGAATAAATTTTAGGCTACATTTTTAAAGCTCAATAACTTTTAAAAGCCTGTGAAATAAGGAAAATTAAACTTCACTTTATGAAATTTACGTCAGTGCCACACTACTAAAGGATTGTGATGGTCACAGTAAAATATTCTGCCAAAAATGGTCGATCTATTGTGGAATCAACCAAGTGTTTTATAATAAAACTATTTTTTATCTGATACAGATAATCTTAACACTTTTGCATTAGAAAGGACACCAAAAAGTTTACCCTAAAAATCGACGTCAACTCCATGCGAGATAATGACCAGGAAATTAGGTTTAAAGTAAAGCGAGCGTTTCACGTGCTATGTGATATGTGGCTCCATCTTGTTAAAAGCACACGTCAATTCAAATCGTTGCTTTAATTGAAAAAATGATGTTTAGCACCTCCCGATAACACACACAATTGATAGTAACAGTTTCGTCAATTTCGCCTACAAAAATGACGTGTCAATGACTTTTCCGGCACCATTCCACGATGCTGTATAGTAGCAAAGAAACAATTTTACTTTACAGTGTTAAACGTATATATTATAAATTATAGCAAGTTAAAAATAGTTCCATAAAACAGAAAAGGTCTAACGTGAAATTATAGAATAAGATGAGAATTGCCTGTACGGAGTTTATGATAACTATAATGAATACTTAACACCGCTCCGAGGCAGCAGGCACGTTGTTGTCCACCGATTGGTAAACTGAAATGTGTGATCAGTTCGCGCTAAATATTGGATAAGGACCAACGATTCGTGTGAACGATGTCCAAAAAAATGTATTAAAAACTGAAGCACAACTTACGTATTACGAGGAAATGAAAACAAATATCATCTGAGTTTTCCAAAAGTCAAAAAAATTACCTGGACCCCGATAAATTAAAAAATTAAATAGGATTGGATGAGGATGAAACCGATAAAATTATAGGAATGATAGAACAGCTGATAAACGATATTCAAAAAATAAACGGGGCAACAAAATCACAAAAGAAATACTGCAATTAGTAAACGAAAATAAATAACTAAAAGAAAAAGTGGGCGGAAAAGGAGATAAAACAGTATAACTGCAAAAGAAGTTTAGATAAATGAAGATGATATTGAAACTGCAGATAAAATAGGAAAATTTTAGAAATCGAATTAGCACGTTATGAAACTACGTAATAAGAAAATATTTGTAGTTGCTACATTTAAGGAGTAGGAAGATAAACTTGTAGTAGTGAAGAATAAATTTGTATACATAACGATTTAACACAAGTGAATAGTAGGATACAAAAAACTATTACAGACATGGCAAGGAACTAAAGAATTAGAGGAAAGCAAGTAATTATAAATATAAAAACACCAAGATACAATAATAAGTTGGAAAAATGAAATGAAGAAACAAAAAAGCAGACAGCATCTAAAAAAGTAACAAATAATACAAAAATAACGAAATTTAGGTTGCACGAGAATTTCAAAATCTGTACACCAAAATTACTGAAAATAAAAATAAAGGTAAAGGATGTGTAGCAACTGAAAAAAAACTAAATGTTCTATTGCAGTATGCCACGTAATTTGTAATAAAAATGTGAACGAAACTATTAATGCGAACCAAAATAGAAAATGACAACGAGATATACATAATAATGATTGCATATAGTTCCTCAAAAAATAATACGACAGAAGAATATATTTTAAGCAGACAGAAAATACAACTGATAAAACTAAAGCAAAGATAATCATGACACGCGACAACAACAAAGAGATACTGAAAATACGATATAAAGGTTTGAGGAGAACTACAAATTCGCAATGGTTGAAAATTGATAGATTTATGTTTACAGAATGATACTATATTTCAGCACAAAGATCTACATCGCCATACAAAAATCCCAAAAAATCAGTGATGGATTTTATAACAGTAAGAAAATAAAATAGAGGTATGGTGCAGGATGTAAGAGTTAAAAGCAGAACATAAATAGGTAGCGACATTTTTTTGGTAGCCTTATAACTTAGAGGGTAAGAGAAAATAAACAAACAAAAGAAAAGGAAAGAAACTAAACGCCACAGTATAAAAAGTTACATAAAGAAGAAATTTGAGTTGAGCATAGTAAATAAATAAAAGACATAATGGATAAAGTCCTGTATTTTCAAGCAACAGCACAAGTCGAAGAAATGTGAATAAAATTTAAAAAACATGAATACTAGGTGCCACAGAAATGTGTGAAGTAACCAAATATGAAAACAAAATCAAACAAACAACCTAAAGGGATTAAAACATTAAGAGAGAAATAAAAAAGGATCTTTGCAAAAAAATAACAACAGTTATACTGAATATAAAAAGCAAAGACAAAATAGAGTTAACTATAGCTGTTAAAAGAGTATCATGGGAACAGTTTAGAAAATAATGGAAAAAAATACAAAATGCTGTACAAAAAAATAAAGAAAATGAAGAACAAACAAGAAGAATAAAAAGCAAATAGAGGAAGTGTTATTTATCAAAACGAAATAATTAAATAGATGGTGAAAACATTTTGTAAACCTGCTACAAGCAACAACAGAAGAAAGAAATCTTAAAACACTGAAAGTAGCAAATAATATTTACACAAAAAGATGAGCAAACTAAAAGAACTCAGAACATATAGATGGAGGAAGCAGGAGATGCAATAAAAAACTTGAAGATTGAGAAACCAGCGGGAAAAGATGATATAAAGGCAAGTATTCTGAAGTACATGAGTGAAAAGCGATATGAAATTATACATGATTATTAAGAATAATATGTAAATCAGAGAATACCCCAAGATTTTTTGTTAGGTATACCAAGTAAAATGTCAGCAAAAAGTATATACACGAAAAAAAGGACCGCAGTACAAACCGAAAACTAATGCACGAGTGAATTTATAACAAGGGGGTGTAATTGGTGCAATGCTTTTCATTTTTCATTTTAGTTATGGATAGGATATCAACAAAATGTGAAGAAATAACAAAGTGTTTAAGAGTAGGAGTATGTAAGTTAAAATTTATAAAATCGAGTTGTATATATGTATATATTCTTTGTGATATAATAACTGCAATATTTTCTGGTTTTATTTGTATTTGCTAATTTCTTCTAATTTTATTTTACACATTTATTGAACAAAATTTTTTCTTCAAATATAAGTTATAATGGTACTTTTGCAATTTTAACTGTGTTTATTCGAATAACATTCTGTTTGATTTTCCAGTTATCTATTTTAACATAATAATTTAAACAAACTTTTACATACATGTTTAAATATTGTGCAACACACATAACAAGAAATGGAACTTTAATCTTTTGTTAAAAAAATTACAAAAATTTGTCGAATTGTAATAGAAATTTGTTGGAAATTAAAATTAGTTCTCAGTTTTGTTATACATTTAAATTATATTATTTCGAATGAATAGTAAACGTAATAGTTGTATTGTTATTTTACCATTACACGCAACGACCTTCTGTTTCCGTTTATTACTACTTGAGTAACATTACCTACCAAAATGTAAGGATAAGCTTTTTTTTTGGTGAGTTGTTTCGTCATTTCTTCTAATAAAGGAGTTTTTTATACAGCTAATTTCAGGCGTTAGTTCCGAAGCTGAATAAATTAACTGTACGTGCACCGCCTTAGTAACCTTAATTAAAAACATTTATGTTGTGTTGACATGTTTTACGTACTACTTGAACATCTTGACCTACTAACAAGTTAACAAATACGTGGCCAACAAATTGAGTAATTTTACAACGATGTGGAAAATTAACAGTTCAACAAATAAAACTAAAGCAGTGCATTCACAGAATGTAACTTTTCCAGAACTAAATTTAGCGTTTCAAAATAGCATAGCGTGATTTTGTGAGCTTTTTAATTTATTTTAGTTTATGTAATGTGTTTATGTTCTCCTCCGTTCCGTTCCTGTTTAACCTGATAAGTGTGAAATTCGGTATTCTTATCTATTAAGTCTTTGGTTGTTAGTGAATATTTTTCAGTTGTTTTTGGCATTATCTTAATATCATTGTTTAAGGCCTTTAATGAGTACTCATCTTTGGCTATCGAGTCTAGGAATTAGATTAGCGGTTGGGTGGTCTTGACGCCCGAGACAAATATCGGAGGGGGTTTTGGATCTGCTTTTGAGGTTCCTTGTCCTTGTGTAGCTTCGTTACTAAGCGGGCTGAAACGATTTTCTGGGTCCATCCAGTAGTTTGAAGACTTAGTTTGCTTATCTTGATTAGCCTGGGTATCAGCACTATCTACACGGCCCCGCTTTTTGTGGTTAATTTGTTGCCATTCAGTATTGTGTGGCGGTGAAGGAAATTGGTACAGTTGGTAGGACGGTTGTGGCTGATACTGTGCCATGTTAGGAGGTTTAAATGTGTCTTGTGCGGTCATATGTTGTATGATCGTTTGGTTTGGATTTACAAGAGAGATTGGTCAGTTTGCATGGGAATGTAATGTTGAGCGTTCAGCATCGTTGCAGTTTGATTTGGATAATAGTAGCCCATACTGGCCTCGGAATAATTGAACACAAATCAAATTAAATTTTAAATTTCAGTGACTTACAGTTTATAGATAATAATAGGCAACTTATTAAATTTTAAAGTTGATATCACAAGTTGACCTCAAGTCGCTTTATCGCTCGGCACTTGTAATCTCACGAACCGCTCACAGACCGAGTTCTGACGGTATTTGTCGCACTTAGTCACTATCAGCAGGCGGCCGGCTGGCAGATACTGATGCGATGACGCAGTCTACAGCACACACGGGGAAACACGTCCGTCCGCATGCACTGCTCAGCTTCGACTAAATAATGTTCAGCCAAATTTCAATTTAAAGTGACATAGGAAACCAATTATACGTTTCAGCATAAGGTGTTGCAGGTGCGTAAAGTTATAATAACGACGATGGAGATGACGAAAGTGGAAGAAATGTTTGAAAAAATACAAAAGAGTCAGGAAAATATGAATAATAAAATGGATCAAATATTACAAGAGATGAAAAAAATTAAAACCGAAAATACTGTGCTGAAAAAGCAAGTAACAGAGTAAGAAAAAATATTGGAACTATAAGAGAGGGAGATAAGAAAGAGGAACCTTGTAATAAAAGGGGTGAAAGAAGTTGAGAATAAAAAAGAGGAGCAAACCATGAAAAAAGTTGAATTAATAATGCAAAAAATTGGAGTTGAAATAAATGCTAAGAAAGATGTGGGGGAGATTATAAGGATCGGAAAGCAGAACGAGATGGGAACGAGACCAATTCTTATTAAAAGTATAAAAGGGGGAACCAGAACGAAGATATTTATGAACACGAAATTGCTGAAAGGAACGGACATATGAATTGAAAAAGATCTACCCAAGAAGGTGCAAGAAGAACGGAAAATAATGGTAGGAAAAATAAAGAGGCTAGGCGAAACGGATTACGGGCGTTTATTGGGTACAAAAAAACTCATAATAGATAAGAGTGAGCAAAGAGAAGAATCTAACAGTGCGAAGCGTACAGTTCTGGAGAGATCACCTGACGGGGACTCCCTTGAAGAACAGTTACGAAAAATAACCCGAACGAGCTGGAGAAAAAACTAGTTAATAAATGGACAGGAGGTTATAAGGATGACGAACATGGCAATGATAAAGGTAATGCTTTCAGGATAAGGAATGATTTAGAAAATGAAGGAAAATGGAAGATGGGACTATGGAATGTACAAAGTATAAATGGGAAAGAGGAGGAACTTGTTGATGAGTTTGAAAGGGCAAATATGGCTATATTGGGTGTAACAGAAACTAAGAAAAAAAGGGAAGGGATGTATTACCTTAAAAAATGGGCATAATTTAATTTATGGAGGAGTCGATGAGACTGAACGAGCTAAAGCGGGGGTGGCAGCTCTAATACATAAAAACTGGTTCCATCATGTTAAAAATTTGAAAATTATATCGGAAAGATTGTTAAGAATTAATGTAGAGAAGGAAGAGAATGAGGTAAGGACAATATTAGTAGCTTATGGACCATCGGAAAATGAGGCTAAAGATGTGAAAGATATATTCTGGGAACAGATACAGGATGAGATGGATAGTATAGCAGATAATGTAATAATTGTCGGCGATTTTAATGGAAGAGTTGGAACACGAAAAGAAAAAGATGATCAACTAGGACCATTTGGGGAAAGTACAAAGAACACAAATGGAAAAAGAATAATTGATTTTTGTATCATAAATGATATGAGAGTATGTAATACGTTCTTTCACCATAAGGTACTACACCAATATACAAGAGTGAGGGATTCTAGAAACGAGCAATCGATTATAGATTTGGTTTTAGTGCATAATAAGTATAGTAATGAGATAATGGATGTGAGGGTGAAGAGAGGTTATGAGATTGGATCAGATCACTTTCTTGTGGAAATAAAGATGAAAAATTGGAAACATCATGGAGCATGTAAAAGTAAAAAGAATGATGAGGATAGATACAAACAGGGGAGTATTAAAGCATACAAATTACAATTTGCAAATGTCAGGAAAGAATATTGGAAAAAACTAAATGGAAAGATTGCAAAAACTAACTGAAGGGAGGAGTATAGTATAGAAGTATTATGGAAGATTTTTAGAAAAATAGTATTGGAAACAGGAAAGAAAATATGTGGTGTAACTAAGAGGAGAAAAATAAAAGCTACGGCATGGTGCAATGAAGACATAAAAATGGTAATAGCAAAGAAAAAACATTTATGGAAGAAGTATTTAAATAACAAAAACAATAGTAACTATGAAGAGTACAAAGTACAAAGAAATCGTGTAAAGGTAAGAATTAAAGAAGCTAAAATACGTCAATAGGAGGAATTTGGTGAAAGAATGGAAAGAGATAGTAATGGAAATGCTAAATTACTATATAGAACGTTAAGAAATTTAAGACTAAGACGGAATGAGAAGACCAATGGTATAAGGGATGCAAGTGGGAACTTATTACTAAATAATGCGCGAATTATGGAGAGATGGCAGAAACATTATATGGAAATTTTAGGAGGGGACACAAGAGAAAGAGAAAAAGAAATGAAGGGCTGGAGATAAGGGCAGTGATGGACTATGATGATGAGATAACATTGGATGAAATCCGTAAGGCAATACAAAAGCTGAAGAATGGAAAAGCTGCAGGTCATGATAATATCAAGGCGGAGTTGATTAATATATGGAAGGAGAAGAACTCTTACTACTGCTTAAAATAATAAATTTATGTGGAAATAATGGACAAATACCTAGGGATTGGACCGTAGCAACGATACTCTCAATATACAAGAAAGGAGATAGACAAATATGTTCTAATTATAGAGAAATATCACTGTTGCCAGTCGTCAGCAAATTATACGAAATAATATTAGAGAAGAGGCTGAGAGAAATTATATAAAAAACGCTGGACGACAACCAGTGTGGTTTCAGGCCAGGTCGGGGTACAACGGATCTAATATTTACAATAAGACAGATAATAGAAAAAACCTTGCAATACAATAGCAAATTATTACTATGTTTTGTAGACCTGGAAGAGGCGTTTGACACTGCGCCCAGAGATAAAATATAGGAAGTGCTGGATCGGAGGAATGTAGGAAATAAGCTAATACAAGCAATTAAAAGTATGTATAGCTGCACGCGAAATTTTGTAAGAACCCATAATGAATCATCAAATGAGTTCATAACCAGAAATAGTGTGAGTGAGACAGGGCGGAGTTTTGAGCTCATTGTTGTTTGTTGTCCTAATGGATGAAATTGCTAGGTAGTGCAAGGAATGTGTAAAGAAAACCAGAATGGGAGTATATAAAGTACAGCGGGTCCTCATGTCAGAGATGATATATGGGGACGATCTTGTGATAGTGGCTAGGAGGGAAAGAGACAAGCAACTAAATGTAAATATCTGGAATAAAAATTTTAAAGAATTTGGAATGAAGGTGAACAGTGCGAAAACGGAGCTACTAATGATAACAAAGGAGCATGTGAATGTTGGCATCAGTATGAATAATGAGATTATAAAGCAAGTATTAGACTTTAAATATTTGGGGTCGAAAATAAGTGAGAGGGGGGAGCTGGAGCTGGAAATTGAAAGCAGAGTAGCCAGTGCATCGAGATTATTCTATGCCTTGAACAACAAGTTTATTAGGAAAAAAGTGAAAAACAAAATTAGAATATTTAAAACGATATATGAGCCGGTGCGTTGTATGGTGGAGAAACATGGGTATTAAGTGCACGAAACAGAAGCAAAATACAAGCGTGTGAGATGCGTTATTACGTGCGACAGTTGAGTAACTAGATGTGATCGCATTAGAAATGAACTAATTCGTGAACAGTGTAACGTCAACCCGACATTAAAAAGACTTGAAGGGATGCGGCTAAGGTGGTTTGGGCATATGGTGAGGATGAAGGATAATAGGAAGACAAAGTGTTTGGAAAATGGGAAATGATGGAAAACGAAATAGAGGAAGACCAGCCAAGACCTGGAACGATGAAATTGGGGGAATATTGGCAAAGAAAAATATGAAGTGGAAAGAAGCAGAAAGGATGGGTCAGGATTGTAAGGAGTGGAAACAGCTAGTGATGTCGTTCTCCCCGGCACCGTAAGGTAGAAGAGGAAAGGATTATGTATATATGTATGTATGTAGGAGGCGCAGTGTGAAACTTTTGATAAAAATCGGCCAAGCCGTTTGGTCGCAAGGTCGCAAAATCGGTCGCAAAATCGGTCGGAAAGCAGTCGCGAATCTAAACGGTTAAAGATACAAAAAAATCATGATAATAAAAATGATTTGTTATCGTGAGATAAATATGAATTTAAAGTAAAAGTTGGTAAAATAGGAACTCGAAAAAAAATTGAAGCCCAGGATTTTTGCCAGAATTACCCAAATAATAGGATAAGGAAAATCGTGTAATGTTCACACCAGATTTTTTATTTTGGTCTTGCTTCAAATACTATGCAGATATACGTTTGCTTATTTTTATTAAATAATCCAACCAATCCAACTGCATTTATCTTATTTTGTTGCAAAAGAGAAGTAACTTTCTACACTACATAATGTGTGATATACTTAAGCCAAATCCTGTGATCTAATTAGAGATTTTTATATACCAAAATCTGAATAAATAGATCAGGATAAAACTAAAGTTCTAAGATTAATTGCTTTAACATTTTTCACTGAAAACTTTAGAAAAACTGCAGACATGTCAGAGATGGTGGTCAGTATGCATATAAAGCAGCACATACAAAAACAGCATTGCATCAACTTGTTACCATAATGGAAAATGTTGCAGAAAACAAGGAAGTGGTTTTAACTACCTTTTTGGATATTGAGGAGATAATACATTCCTAGATTCATTCACTGGAACGTCTGAGGAGTAAGAGATAAAGCAAGCTGTAAGCGGACAGACCGTATGCTTAAAGAAAGATTACTATATGTATCCCTGATGGGCGAAACAATGACGGCTTGAGTTGCAAAAGGATGTCCGCAAGGAGGAGTTTTGTTTCCCCACTGTGAAGTATTGTAATAGAAGAGCTATTAAAAAACCCAAAAAGTACTGAAATATGCAGATGACGCAGTCACATTCTTCCATAAAAGATTCAACAGTATATTTAGAAAGCGTACGCAAAAGTCCCTACACTTGGTTACAAACTTGATAGATGCAAAATCTGAGACCTCTTAGGTTCCAAGATGTATAAATAAAATATCTTGGAGTTATTCTAGACTTAAAACTCATATGAAATCAGGACATTTAAAAAATAAAAAGAAACATTGAGACAGCACAAGCCAGATAAACTCATGGAAAAAACATTCTTCTTTTTGTTCATCCTTTTAAGTAGGCTATTAGTCTGTATGAGCCAAGTTTGGCGTACTCCGGACAGATGACTAGCTTAACCCTTTTGTTCAGAAGAAGGAGAATGTATTTTACAACCGCTATGTTTGTATGACGGAAAACAGAATCAAAACTTAAAATGATGTATTGGTGGTCAAATACATGATAATACATGCAGTTTTGTGACGATGCAAATGCTATAAACGTACTAAGTAAGATATAAAAACTTAATTGTTTGGGAATAACAGGCACTATAAAAACTATACCAACAACGGCAATGGAAATACTGCTGGACCTTACTCCTTTTTATTTTAAAATCATGGAGAGATAGGAGTGTCTATTAATAAATTGCAAAGATACTTATCCTCAACGATTGTTTGTAAGCGAGTTAAAATTAGCATTTAACATAAATTTAAGGTTACTATTATAGGTAAAAAGTAGTATACAAATCAAATAAGCAACAGAAAAAGACCCAAATTAATTATCTGGTAGACACATGAATAGAAAGCCGAATTAGGAACAAGACCAGACATATATGTACTGCAAAAAGTAAAACTTGCAGTTAGGCTTTTCACTGGGAAAATATGCATCTGCTTTTCAGACGGAGTTATTTACTATACTGCAGTGTGCTAGACAAAGTAATTTGAGGGCTTATTAAAATAGACGAATCAACAAATTTACAGACACTCAGGCATTTCTAAATGCATTATCAAACTTGAGGGTCATGTCCAGGCTGATCTCATAGTTAACAATCCATATATAGGCTCCAAACTGATTTTACAAGTACCTACAAAGCCGGGTAAAAAATGGACCAGAAAAAAACATACAAAATGCTGGAAAAGTATACTGAGATAAAGATAAGGACCATATTGTAAAAGAATTGAAATGTTAGTACAAATCGGGAGTCAATTACAAAACTATTACAGATCTCCTTACAGGACATTGTTTTATCAGAAGACACCTCAACAAAATGGCGGGGAACCAGAGACAGCCATCCATATCTTGTGCGAGTGTGAGTCTTTAACTCACGGAAAGCAAAATATTCAGAAAGAACCAACAATAGATTAAAAAGAATACAGCAACTATCTAGTAAGGGATTTGTACAAACTTAAACAAAAAACTGTAAAGAAAATAAGAGATGCACAACAAGGCCTAGAGCTGCAGTTCTGCTGGAGGCATAGATAAAATAATTCTCAACAAACAAAAAACCGACTGCTTTCCTTCCCTAAAGAAATGAGTTTGTTCAAGTCCAGGTAGGCTTCTCTTACATCCTCTGCCATTATGTGAAGTCCATGGACTAAGCAGGTGGTGTGTAACAGCTTTGGATAAAGGTATTGCAGAGTTTGTTGTGCCTTAAGTATATAGGCTACACTCTCGTCTCGTGTCATTTAACACATCCTCGTGGATTAAAGATGCAACTCACCAAAGTGTTTTTATACTGGGGATTTTTCGATTACAGTACTTCTCTAAGAAGTCACGAAGCGGACGTTCCTCAAATTTTTTTAGAGGAATTACTTTTGCCAGGAAAGCTGCCACTAGTTCCCGGTCAAAGTCATTGATTGTTTCAGAAGCCTCTAAGTCGGTTAATAACTTTTACTCCTTTGAAGAACTTTGAGTAAGGTGTTTGTGCATGGTCGGGTGCTTATGCTCGAATAATTCACATTTCGTTTTAAGGTCATACTAAAATTTAAGTTTATTGTCCTCTTACAGAGTAAAATTGAATGCTTTCTCTGTGCGTAGCAAAGCGCTCTCAAATTGTTGGGTTCAATTCCTCGTTTATAATCTAATTTCTGGCTATGGCAATTTTACAGTGTAATAGGCCCATAAATACAACAAAGTATTATTTTGGTAAAGTTGATTAAATAATGAAAGATCAATTTCAATAACAGTTCTTTTCTTTTTTTTCCTAATAAAAGCCGAACTAAACCTGATGAAAGCATCAAGCTATGACCTGATTACGATAGCCTAAAAATTTTTTTACTGGAAGGTAGCCCAAATAGTACTCATACCTAATCCACAAAAACCTCTAGAGGAACCACCATCTCACCTAATTTTATCCGATATGATCCAGAAGAACTTAATCTCATACCAAAAGATCAGTTCGGGTTTAGAGAGAAATATGTTAGCATCAACCAAATTCACAGGATTACTCTTCTCCGTTCTTAGACAAATTCAGCCTTTCGATAAGCTACGGCTTGTTTACGGTTGCACTATTATTCCGGATTAAAAATTACATGCAACTGTTATCAACTGATGAAATCCTAATTTTCAGGTAAAATTCAAGGCAATATCACAAAAGTGTCCCTATAAACTCCAATGTATCAAAAGGAAGTGTGCTAAGAACCGTTCTCTATTTTTTATTTAACAGATATACTATATATATATATATATATATATATATATATATATATATTCGAGTAAGACGCAAACCATACAACCTGTCAATCATTAACGTTTATACACCAACTGAAACAGCAGAAGACAATGAGAAAGACACATTTTATCGCAAACTAGAAGAAACTATCGAAGAAGTATACAAACACGATGTTGTAATGTTAATAGGCGACTTCAACGCGCAGATAGGAAAAGAAGACCACTTCCTAGTGATAACCGAGGTAAAAATAAGAAAACTCCAAGAGAGGAAAAAATCCAGGGAAAAAAGATAGAATATAGAAAAATTAAAGAAGAAACGATATCACAAAAATATAAAGAGGAAATAAAGAAAAAATTAGAAAACAGAAGGAAGGCAGAAAATATCGAAGAAGACTGGAATCAAATGAAGTACACAATAGCAGAAGCGGCAGATAATTCAATTGGACACAGCGGAAAAATAATGAAAAACTACTGGTTTGATACTGAATGCGAAAATTGTATAAAAGAAAAAAATAAGGCCAGGAGCAAATCGCTCTACGCAAAGGAAAAGCAAGATAAAATAAACTATCATAGCAAAAGGAAAGAAGCAAACAAGATGTGCCTACAGAAGAAAAAAATATGGATCGGTAAAATACTGGAGGAAACAGAAAAGCAGAATAGAAAAAATAACTTAACGACATTGTATCAATACATTAAAAAACGAAACAAGAAAAACAACGGAACACTAGATGAAATCGAAGAAAAAGAATAGAAGAATTACTTTAGCAATTTATATAAAGAAGAAAATCATACAACAGAAGAAGGCGAAAAGACATTGGAAGAGCAACAGGGAAACTTAGAAAGAGCACCAGATGTAGAGGAAGTACAAGAACATATAACAAAGATGAAAAATGGAAAAGCTGCAGGAAGTGACAACATATGTGCCGAAATGGTAAAACAAAGAGGGGAGAAACTGCAGCAAAAATCCATGAATTAATAACAAATATTTGGACAAAACAAGAAATGCCGGAAGATTGGAGAATCGAACTAATAAAACCTATACCAAAAAAAGGAGACATCCAAATGTGTAAATTACAGAGCCATCACCTTATTAAACATCACGTACAAGATAGTAGCGATGATAATAAAAAGTAGACTTGCAAAACATGCAGAAACATTTTTAGGAGATTACCAGCTAGGATACAGAAATAACAAATCAACAACAGACGCCATACATATAATTAGACAAATCACTGAGAAAAGTTACGAATATGACATAGATCTACATATCCTCTTTCTCGACTACAAACAAGCCTTTGATAGTCTAATAAGAACGAAAATCATAGAAGAATTAAAGGCTACACAAACACCGCAAAAACTAACAAACCTAATTAAGATGACAATAAAGGAATCACGGGCTTCGGTCATACTCAGTCAAGGATCGACAGAGTAATTTGAATTAAATAGTGGCGTGAGACAGGGCGACGCTTTATCGGCGCTGCTCTTTGTCATAGCTCTAGATGGCATTATCAAAGAAACAAAGCAGAATGGCACAATCAATAACAAATCAGTGGAACTATTAGCCTGCGCAGACGACATCGCAAGAAGAAGAGACGAACTAGATAGGACATTTAGTACAATAGAAAAAAATCAAAAGAAAAAGGCTTTGAAATCAACCAACATAAAACAAAATACATGCACTGCAACAGGAAACAAAAAACATTAAGAGAAATAAAAATTGATAAGTACAAGTTCGAAGAGGTGGAAACATATAAATATCTCGGGTTCCTGATACATAGAAGAAACGAAAGAGTGAACACAAAACATAGAATCCAGCAGGGATACAAAGCACTATATACAAATAAAAAATTACTGAGAAATAAGAGGCTAAGCAGAAGGACGCGAATACAAGTATACAAGACAA
The DNA here is from genome assembly GCA_036346155.1 of Sinelater perroti. NCBI lineage: Eukaryota > Metazoa > Arthropoda > Insecta > Coleoptera > Elateridae > Sinelater > Sinelater perroti. Next base: position 14,642,499 of record JARFIY010000285.1, read on the forward strand.
TGATACGACTTGTTGTAATGTATGCAGCAGAAACGGAAAGTTTAACAAAGAAAGAAAGGAACAATTAAAAATTTTTGAAAGGAAGATCATTAGAGCAATAAAGGGACCAAAGAAAGAACGGGAAGATGAAATAAGACTACTAATGAATCATGAGATAGATCAAATATTGAACGGTGAAAACACAAAGCACAAAGAATCAGATGGTATGGATACTTATACAGACAAGAAGAAATATCTTCACAGAGAATTGACACCACTACACACACGACCTAAAGGAAGACCGAAATCAAGATGGAAGGAACAAGTAAAAGCAGACATCAGAAAAATGAAAACAATGAATTGGAAAGAAGTATTACAAAATAAGAAAGAATGGAGAAAAATTGTATTAAAAGCGAAAACACACCCAGCCCTATGAAGCCAAAAGAAAGTAAAAAACAACGTGGACTAATCTCCACAAGAAAATGATTCAAGAGTTCGCAAAAACAGCTTAAACTTCTTCGGAAATGTACAGCTCAATATTAACAGATATACTTACCAATGACCATACCATCGCAGACCATAGGGCAATTTTTGCAACCCAATCGCAGATTGACGTGCTTGACGTTCACAAAATTAATGGAAATTAATGGAAGACTAAAAATAACTTTTATTCTACGAACAATAGCAGACGTTGCGTGGTACACAGATAAAGTTATCTATCGTAACCTTCGTGCTAAATTAGTAAAAGAAGTGAAATGTGGTTCAAATATAACTGATACTTACTTGCACATGTTAGTATTCAACGGACTCCCCTCCGAAATCAACACATTCTTTCCAATGTTCTAGAAGCATCCTGAAACCCTTTTAAAACAGGACTTTTGGTTGGTGCCGTCTGGATGATGGTGTCGTTATCCGCAATTTGAGCCTTCCGAACAGGTAAAAATCACTTGAGGACAAATCGGAACCGTATGGCGGATGTAGCAGAAGGTTACACATCAATTTTCGGAAGGTTTCCATTGTTATTTTGGCCACATGGGGGTGTGAATTGTCTTAAAGTAAGGCTACCCGCTTTCCAGCTGTTTTCCGCTTTAATCGCATCTTTTTTTTCACGTCTGTTTCCAGGTCTGAGTAATAAGCTGCAGTGATTGTTCTGACATCGATCAAAAGAGTCTACATGGATAACCCTCTGCTAATCCTACAAGAACGTTGTCCTCACTTTTCCTGCCAAACGGTTCCTTTGCGCTGTTTGAGATAACAGATATGCCGTCACTCACGTGATACCTGCTGGGACTCAGGAATGAAGTAGTGCACCCACCTTTCATCGATGGTTACTGTACACTCCAAAAATGCATTATCTTTGTCTTTAAACTGCTGAGCAGACGACTGGCAGTTTGTATAAGCACAATTTTGTTCAAGTCCATCAAAGTGCGTGGTACTCACCGTGCATTTACCTTGAGATAGTACACGTGGTTTTTCACGATGTGTTCTACACTACCAACACTAATGGACAGCATTGCTCTAAATTTCTTAATAGTGCTGCGCCTATTTTCACGAATAAGCGCGTCTCCACGTTTGAATCGGTGACGGATGTCCGCGGTCAACAACGATGCGGTTCATTCTCCAGGCGCTCTCTGCCCTCAAACCACTCAAACACACAAATCCTTAAGAAACACTCTTCCCCATGCTATTGTTAAAGTCTATGCTGACAAGAAATTTGATTACAATGCGTTGTTCCACGCTCCACGGTATCTTCTGTTCTATTATCACTCTAATAAATTCAAAATAGAACTGAACAGGTTCTAACTCAAACAGGAAGGAGGGTGGAAGTTGTGACTTCACTCTTCAAGTTCGTACAGCTGCTGCGCAGTACGGCTTTACTCACAAAACAGTCCCGGTTATATTTGAACTACCTTGTATCTTATACGTCTTAAAATCCCCACAAACACCCCAACTGTAAAACTGCTTGATGACAGCAGCATAATCCATATTCCAAAAAAACACAACCTTTTTGGCCTCCTGGACTGATATTGATTGCGCAATAAATATTATTTGTCTGTAATAAATTAACTTTAAAAAAGCATTTAATTGGGAATGCATTCTTCATGGAGTAATTCTATAAATTTATCAAATTTATTTATTGCTCACGAGTGCAGATTGTAAATATATATAAAGTTAGCAAAAATATTTTATAATATGCATAATATTTAATGATATGCAAAAGCTTACTGTTCGTTTTATTATAAAATTGTTTTAAAATAAATTATATTAATCGTAATATTTGTTTTAACAAATACAAAGTGTGTCTATAAAATTAACAAAGTAGACTACTGTTGGTTAACTTCATGGCATCCGACACAAACAGGATATACGAGAAATACAAAAATTTATTATTTAGTTTTACAGTTATCTGCGAAACGTGACCAGAAAGTGTCAGTATAGCTTTTCCGTAGCAATCAGCGAGCATATTGATATCAAACAAGCTTTATATGTTTTTTATGTCTGTCAACGTCGCGCGACATAAAGGTGCTATTATATTACGACCATGTCCTGCTACGTAATGTATTTGTAATATTTGGAGCTCGCATGTTTTATCTACCGTAAAATGAACGTTGGGTTCTATAAATTGCCTTTTGTAGACAACTGTAACTTCTTGGCATTTGTGTTAACAGTATTGAAACAAAATTTTGTAGAAATATTGTAACCTAATTTTAATTCGTTGCATTTCAAAAATTTTATTAGATGCTGCACGCAAAAATCAGATTTAGCATTAATGTACACATCATATTTATTTTATTACTGATTGATATTTATGAGCAGATATCTCTAAAACAGTTGCTGTTCCTTCTACAAATAAAACAAATAAAAGAAAAAAGAATTATATTATAGTATAGAAAAAAAGTGATTCAAAGCAACTTGATTGCTTTTAATTCTAAATTTTTGTCATAAAAAATCTACATAGATGGCAGGATATAATCAATAATAAAAGGAAGTATCTTTATGCTGCGCGCATTTATGACTTTTTTAAGTAAAAGTTAAGTTGAGACAAAAGCTTAGTACTACTTTGTACATTTTATATTTTGGTTAATATTCCACAAGTTTTGATGAGAGTAGAGATGTCGAATAACTACCCCTGTAAATGTTGAGAAACGCTATTGCGATTTTCTTAGCAGCTCTGCCAACAAGTCCCGTCCTCACTTTCACGTAGTAACTTCTAGCTGTAGTCGTAATGGACTGTAACTAACGAGGAAGGGCGAAATCCGAGTATCGGGCGCCTAAAAACCGTATTCTTTCGGCTAAGAGAAGACTGACCCTTTAGGTTGGGGGTTGAAGCGTAAAAGTCAGCAACCCTTTACTTGTAAAAAATAGTATCGCTAAAAAAGGCTTTCAACAAGCCTCGGAATCGGACGGATAATAGCTTGAGACGACAATCGGCAAAGAAACAGACTCTAAGATTAGCAACCTGGAATGTACAAGAGATAAGTAATAAAACGTTAAAGATAATAAAAAAATTAAACCATAAAATTTAACATAACAGAACTTGACATAACAAAAAAGGAAAAGAAAAGAAAACTAACAGACTACTTACAAATTTGATCTGGTGTAGATAAATCTGAAAGACCATCCTCAGGTGTTAATACACAAAAACTATATTAAAAACTTGGAATATAAATTAGACAGAATTGTAATACTAACAATGGACCTTTATGGATACGAAATTGTTATAACTGGAGCTTATGGTTTGACGCAAAGGGTAAAAGATAATTTCTATCAAGCCTGAAGAAGAATAATTGAAAAACGAAAAGCCACCAAGAAATAGTACTAACTGGAAACGTCAGTATAAAAATCGAATACAAACTAAACCTAAAAATATTAAATGGTTTTTGTGCACACAAGAACATACATAAATACACATGGAAAAGACCGACACTAGGATAGAAATTAATTAATGATTATTTTATTATAAAACAAAGATCAGCTACAAATATTCAAGACTTTCGAGTAAAACGAGGACGCAATTGAGGGTCTGATCACTACATGCTCGAATTAAAAATCATTTGGCCTTTTAAAGCCAACTTTAACAGACCAGTACAAGAAAATACAGTAGAATATAAAAATATAGAAGAAGAAAAGCACAAATTATACCTGTTCTCAGAACCCAGTATCAAAACACTTTTGAAAATCGATTAAAAATGAACTCACGAGTTATGAGAAAGTAGATAATATAGAAAAGGAATATGAAGAAAGCATTTCTTAATGACGCCTATCAAGCACCAGTAAGAAGAAAAAAAACTAAAACGTATATAACAGGTGGTTAACTAAGCAAACTCCTGAAATAAAAGAGGAATGCAAAGAGAAAAATAAAGAACTAAGAAAAAGAACTAATGAAATAAAAAACCAGTAGTGGGAACAGAAATGATTTCAGATTGAGGGCATGATAGGAGGATCCCGCTCTACAGAAGCCTGGAAGACAGTCAAAGGGATGAAGACAAAAGAAATTATAAGCCGAATTGCAAATTTAATTGAATAAATGTGTTAGATTAGCACAGATCCCCTGGGAATGGAAAAAACCTAAACAACGCCAATTTTTAAAAAGGGACATAGAAAGGACCCTGGTTACTACAGAGGCATTAGTGTTACTGGTAGTATCAGTAAGTTGTTGGGAAAGATATTCCAGAAAAAGGTAACAGCAGATGTTGGCCACAGTACAAGTGAAGGTCACAGTGTCTTAATACCGGGTCGCTCCTGCATCGATAATCTCTTTACACTACAACAAATATTAGAAAACAAAATTTCAACGGGAGAGGAAATAAATCTCACCTCCATTGACCTTGAAAAAGCATACCATTGTATACCACAAAATAAACTTTGGGAAGCCCTGACTGAACTAAATATGAATACCTATTTAATAGCTCTCATAAAAGAACTTTATAACAACACATCCTATGTAAAAAAGGAAAACAATTATAAACACCGACATCAATAACCAAAGGGCATCGCCAAGGATGTTGAACTAGTATTGAAGAAAAAAAAAACGTACAACAATGGGTATACTGGTAAATAAAAACTATTTCTTTACTCTAGATTTTGCGGTCGATCAAGTACTTATGATGCAAGCTTCATTCGATCTGAAATTTATGCTGAAAAGACTCTACACTAAATACCAAAAGTGGAGATTATAAGTAAGCTTACAGAAAACAGAGTATTTGGTAGTTAATAGTGAGACACAATGTCAAGTCTTGCTATATGACAATACACTCGTAAAACAAGTTGAAGAATTTGAATACCTCGGGGCCATTGTAGATCGAAAAGCGCTAGGACAAGATAAAATAAAACATAAAATTCAAAATAGCAAGAAAGTAATAGGCTGTCTCAACTTGCAATGTCGTAATAAAAACATATCAAAAATTCAGAAAAAGGAAAGGTCAATCAGTGATAGAATCATTGTTATGGCATTTAAATTTGGGTGACAAGTTGCAAAAATATAGCGCAGATTACAAGCAATAGAAATAGATTACTTAAGACGTAGTGTCAGGATACCTAAGCTTCAACACATACCCAATGAAGAAATTAGACGACAGACGAAGAACAAATAGTTATTGATAGAATTGAAATGCGCAGTTTATACTAGTTTGGAAATCTAATAAGAATTCCGGAAAATAGATGGCCACAAAGAATATTTCGCTGGCAACCTCCAGAAAAAAAGAAGCAAGGACAACCAAGACGTGGATGGACATGACATGATTCAAGACAGAGAGAGTTGGAGAAGGAATTAAGTAGGCAGCGTTTGGCTGCATATATGTAATAAGGGATTTTCAAATAACGGGTAAACGTTGGATGTCATCTCTTGTGTTTAGGCACTGTGGACGTTTATGAATACCTTGTGGAGGATTATATAGGTCAAACAAATCGGCAAATATCCAGCCGAATGTATGAGCATTCTCTGGCCGTACGGAAAGGCGATAATGGTTTAGCACTTGCCAAACATAACAAAGAAACAGGCCACAAAATTAATTTTTCGGAGGCCAAAACCATTTCCTATTTTACCAGTAGGATAGTACGTGAGAAAATTGAAATAGAAAAACGCCCACAGTGCCTGAACACAAGAGATGACAGCCAACGTTTACCTGTTTACCCATTAACTAACTCTACGGAATCATTCGCAATAGTTAGTGACGACCTTTTTTTTTATGACTCCAAATTGTTGTACAATCTGTCTGTGAAAGCAGACATTAAATACATCTTATGAAAAATACTCAAAACTATTTCTTAAATAACTAAATTATGACTTGAAGAGAAGTGCTCCTATGAGTACACTCAGAAGTTAACTATATCATATGTATAATACAATTTATATTTATATAATATATATGATTAAAAAAGACAGCAATTTAGACAAAGCGGGTTGGGAGATCTGTAGGTTTGAACCTTTTCAGTCTTCTTCGCTCTTCATCATCGTCGAAGAGCGTGTTTGCCAGTTGATTAGGGTGTGTTATCATCTTGTTTGCATGTTTGGCACTGATAGTTGTGATATCTTGCCGTACGGTGGGTATGCCTAGGTCTGTGTGTATAATTGCGTTGGAAACATACCAAGGTGCATTTACTATAGCTCCTAGGACTTTATTTTGGAATCTTTGGTTGATTTCTATATTTGACTTACTAGCAGTGCCCCAGAGTGGGATTCCATATTTCCGATTGGTTGTAAAATAGTTTTATAGAGTAATAATTTGTTGTCAGTCGTTAGTACGGAGTTTCTACCCAGCAGCCAATACATTTGACTGAATTTCTTCCCTAGTAGTTTTCTTTTGTTAAAGATGTATATACGCCATGCCAGTTTTCTGTCTAAGTGAAGACCGAGATATTTTATGTAATCCGTGTGCGATATGAGAGTTCCGTTTAACGTTACACCTGGATAGTTTCCGCGCTTCAATGTAAATGTTATGTAAGTTGATTTGGTTTCGTTTGCTTTAATCCTCCAACGCTGAAGCCTTTCTTCGAAGTGAGTGAGGTGTGTTTGTAAGTTTTGAGAAGCAGTGATGGGATCTTCGTGCGATGCCAATATGGTTGTATCATCTGCATAGGTTGCAATAATTGTTTGAGGAGTTTCGGGTAAATCTGCAGTATAGAGGGAATATAGTATTGGACCAAGAAAATTTCCTTGCGGCACTCCAGATAGGACTGGGAGGGTGTTAGGTTAAGCTTCTTGATATTTAATTCGAAAGGTTCTATTTGTAAGGTAGGATCTTAGTAGGCCATAGATTGGGCGAGGGAAGCTACGTTTAAGTTTGTAAAGCAATCCGGTTATCCAAACTTTGTCGAATGCTTGACTTATGTCTATGCATACAGCTGAACAATATTGTTCAGCTTCGAATACGCAGTTGATTTGATGGACTAATCGGTGAATTTGTTCTAGAGTGCCATGTTGTTTCCGAAAGCCAAACTGATGATTTGGAATGAGCTGCTGTTCATCAATGAGTGGTGTTATTCGATTTAGGATAATTTTTTCTAAAACTTTTGAGAGAGTTGGGAGAAGACTGATCGGCCTGTAGGATGAGACTTCATTGGGGTTTTTGCCAGGTTTTGGTATCATCACAATTTCTGCGACTTTCCACTGACAAGGAAAATGTTCAATTCGTAATTCTGCATTGTAAATATATGTCAGTATTTTATATCCTTTTTCAGATAGTTCCCTCAGTACTTTGCCTGTGATAAGGTCAAATCCAGGCGCTTTTTTGGTATTTAATCCACTTATAATTGTTTCTACTTCCCACCGATTTGTTTTTTTGATAGGTAAGGACATCTGATGAGGGATATTCAAAAATTTAGCAGTATCAGCTTCTATAGTTTGTGACTGAGTTAGATTAGGTTGAAAAACCTTGGTTAAATTTACCGCAAAAGTTGTGGCTTCTTGTTGATCTGTCCTTGCCCAGGTATTATCTTGTTTCCTTATTGGTGAAATTTGTAGATGTGGATATTTGAGCTTTCCAAAGGGAATAATCCGTGGCTTCAGTGGGGGTTAGTCCTTTAAGGTAGTCTCGTATTGATTCGTTTCTAGCCTTGAGCAGTAACTTTTTAAGTTCTTTTGCAAGCTTGTTGGAGCCTTTGTAAGTTGCCATTTCTTCCGAGCTTTCCTCTTTTCGACCAGTTTTTCTTTTAGTACATTCCTCTTTTACACGAGCTCTTCAGCGTCTGGTGTAGATTGCCATGCAGCCTGTTGTGTGGCTTAGTGAAATTTTCAACCGCGTTCTCTAAGTCCAAGATAGTTGTGAAAGAAATTTCTAGATTTATTAAATGATCTAAATTCTTTCGAAAAAGGTTCCAATCCGTCTGTCGGCTATATAGAGACGGTTTTTTGGGTTTGCCAAGTACCAAGTAGAGACTATTATCGGTGTGTGATCAGAGTCAAGTTCGAGACATGATTCAATTAAGAATTTTTTTGGGTCCATACCTTTTACAATGCAAAAGTCCAGTAAATCTGGCTGTCTATTGCGATCGGAGGGGCAGTATGTGGGTTGTCTTGTTGTTAGGTGACTTAAATTATTTTTTTGAATGGAGAGTAAAAGTTATCTGCCTTTAGTTGAGGTGGTTCTTGAACCCCAGGTTGTATGTTTTGCATTGTAGTCACCTCCAACTAGAAATCTAGTTCCCAACGTTTTAAAGAATGTAGTAAAGTCTGCTTGTTTATTATTGTGACGAGGAGGACAGTATATTGCCGATAATGTAATTTCTCCTGTGGCATCCTCTATGCGCACACTAGTGGCTTTTATGTTGGGAATTGTGTATTCCGCTCGTTCATGATGTTTAATTGTGCGCTTAATAATTATTGCTGTGCCCCCATGTCCTGTATTATCAGGGTGATTTGTATTATACACGTTGAAATTTGGAATTTTAAAAAGGCTTCTATCGGTAAAATGAGTTTCTGAAATTAGTAGTATGTCTATGTTAGCATCTTGGATAAATAGTTTTACTTCTTGTGCATGCTGGCACAAGCCATTTGCATTCCATATCGCAATTTTTAGTAATGGAGCCATTATTTATTAATAAGCTTAGATATGAGGTTTACTAGTGTACTCATTTGATCTATTAAAGTTTTCATCATTTGGCGAAGTTCTGTTAAGTCATTTGAGGGTTGAGCTGTGACAATATGTGTTGGTTGACTATTTTGTATTACCGGTATGTCGGGTTGTATTCTTGTTGCTTGTGCAAACGTTATTCCCTGTTGAGTAGGTCAAATTGAAATTTTTCGTTCTTTTAGGGTGGGGTAGAATTTCTGTTGTAGCTGATTATGAACTATGAAACCTCTGTAGTTTGCGGGATGTGATTCATTGCAATTAACACATTTAACGTTAGAGTCTTTTACCTTTCTAGGGCATTCAGTTGTTAGATGTGCGGTACATTTTACATATTTTGGCTTATTTCTGCAAAAAATTTTGGTATGCCCATATTTTTGACAGCGTTTACATTGTGGTATTTCGCGTTTTGTATGTGGGGACTCGAACCGTACTTTGGTATTTAGGAGTAGGTCAATCTTATTGTTATCGTTTGGTTTTAGGTCTATAAAGAAGATCGGTAGTGGAATTTTATTGTTTCGTTTTACATTCCATATGTTTGTTACATGAGGACCTTTCTCAAGCAGGCATTTAGTTATTTCAGTTGTTTCTGTTGTTAGATGAATGTTTTTAAATACTACTCTGAAGCTTCTTTCAGTTTTCGACTTATAGGTATGAAATTCGGTGTTTTTTTTCTATTAGTGCCTTTACAATTGTTGTGTATGTCATACTTTCAGTAGGTTGCACCTTAACTTGATCACTGTGTAGTGCTTTGATTACAAATTTGTCTTTAGCAATGTTGTGGAATAGATCAATGAGTGGTTTTATTTGTTTTACTCCTGATATGAAGATGGGCGGCGGCTTTTGTTCGGCGCTTTTAGGGCCTTCTTCTTCTTCTTCGTTCATGTTATTTTCTTCAGAAAAATATTAGATCTATTGTCTCCTAACCAGTAATCTTGTTTATATGATGCATTAGAGTCTTGCTCGTCTGTAGTTCTGACGCGTTTTCTACTATATGGGACATGCTGCCATTGATATGTTGTAACTAGATTGTAAGTGAATCGGATTAGGCAAAGATAATTGATTACTCATTTGTGGTTGACTATTATATATGTTTGGATTTTGCAGGTAAGTTTGTTGTATTGGTAACTGTTGCGAAAAAGATGAGTTAATTGGCATTTGCACTTGGGAGAAATTCTGATTTGTATCCCCATAGGGCTGACTGAGCACATATTGCCCGTAAACTGGCGGATAGGACATTCGTAATTTGAAGAAATTACTTACAGTTTATTCCTAGCGTTATTTAATCGCAGGTATGTGGCTGGGCCGATAGCGCGGCGCGGTCACCGATACCGCGCGAGAAAAACGCAGAAAGCACTGAATTCGCACGTCTGCACTGCTTGAGCTTCAAAACTCGAATGACCTGACCTAAAGAAAATTTTAAAAGTACTGCACGATTAATTGAAAGGTATTAACAAGATTAAATTTTTTCTGACGGTTGTGCAACACAATTTAAGAATAAATACACTCTTTCAATATTATGCTTTTTACTTTCCTTATCCTATAATAAGGAAAGTAATGTAATCGGCGGAAATTTGACCTACCCAGTTTTTCACATTTCTGGACGAAATATAGCCTCAGGACGCCAAAAAGGTTGGTTTTAGCCATTGGTTCGTGTGTGTGTGTATGTGTGTGTGTGTGTCTATCGGTCTGTCAGTAAACAGGATATCTCGAGAACCGTAAAAGCTAGAGACTTGAAATTTGGTATGCAAGTTAATTGTAGGTAGCGGGCGCAGTGCGAAGCTTTTGGTAAAAATCGACCGAGCCGTTTGGTCGCAAGGTCGCAAAATCGGTCGCAAAGCAGTCGCGAATCTAAACGGTTGAAGATACAAAAAATTTATGAGAATAAAAATGATTTGTTATCATGAGATAAACATGAATTTAAAATAAAAGTTGATAAAATAGGAACTCGAAAAAAAATTGAAGCTCAGGATTTTTAATATACCGGGTGTTCATAAATGTTTCGGGAAATTTATATTACCGGATAGATCAAACTGAGACGAACAAAAAATTACAATGAAATGTTTTGATCCGAGGTCAAATAAATAAGTTATAGCCGATTAAAAATTAATTAAACGGACCAATCACAGGGCGCTCGGAGAGCTTCCCGGCCGACTGAAGGAGGACGGAAGAGGGGGGGAGCGCTTGGCCGCTAGGAGGGAGCACGCAGGCGATAATGGGGAAGGCCGTGCAGCCGAGCTCGCACGGTTACCTTCAGTGACGTAGTAAAATTTTAACTACGAGTCAATTATTGTCTTGTACTGTTTATTTTAATCAGCTTTCTAGTGTTGGACTCGCGCCTCGTCCTTTTTTAAATTAACAAATTTTTAGACGAGAGCAGCGAAGGACCGAGACGATGGACTCGCGCCTCGTCCTTTTTTAAAATAACAAGTTCCGGGACGTGAGCAGCGCAGGGCCGAGACGATGGACCCGGTATAATATATAATAATAAGATAAGATTTCGGCATCTCCGCGAAATGGAATTTTTTTGCCATGTCCCATGATAATGGGGCCATGGATGGAATAAGAGCTCTAGTTAAAAGGTTGATGAGGATGGATGTAAAGTTGAGGAAATCGGAAATATAGAGTGCGTATGACTTTTACCAATGCCCCAAAGCTAAAGTAACTAATGTGCATATAATGTCAATTACCAAAAGCGAAATAAAAGAAATTAAAGAAATGTTGAATGGAAGGTGACAAAAAATATCTAGAATCCCTCAGATCCAATCAAAACACTGTTTTAAAGCCGAAAGTCCGAATCATTTAATCACCAAACGTACTTTTGGATCATCAGAAGATCTATGAAGCACTTTCTATGCCATTTGTTAATTATAAATGATGTCCCGTCCATTATGTCCCATCATTATTAAATTTAAAAATGAAGACATTTTGTCTATGGATACAATGCTCATAATTATAGTATTCAGAATTAGGCCAACATCCAAAGAACGACATGCAAAAGTTTCAAAGTCCGATTACTTACCAAACTACAGAATTTGAAAAAATCTTATATTGCTAAATCATAAAACGTTTCCTGTCCCGTCCGTTATCAGTTTCTTTTAATTACTGTTAATATGGAGGGAAGCCAACAGGAGGATATAAAGTTATTCTTCTGCATAATCTTCCTACTTGTAAGATGAATATAGTTGTAACACCAGCTAATCGCGCACGAGCGCTTCGACAGAAACATAGTCGTCGAACCTCTATCCTCCAAGTGGTTCTTTTAATTATGAAACAAATTACAATCGCAGAACGATAATTCCGAAATTTAGGAAGGGTATTCTATTGAAAGTCAATACATTCTTTATTGTTTGTCGGGTTTTTATGGAGACAGCTAGGAGTTGTAAAGAAAATAAACGTCTCGGAATACCTGAGCACTATCTTAGTTTATTTGCATCTCAGAATCAATTTCAGCAAGCGTAATCCCCGAAAAGGCGGAAAACAATGCGAATATTCTCTTTAGTTACAACAGACCATCTATTTAATAACTAAAAAATAAGTAAATATGTTAAAAGTGTTAATGTCTATACAAGTATGCAGTCAAGACGTCAACAAAGTAAACACCCATTAAAGCCACTTCTAAAAATAGAATGTTAATATTAATTTTTCACTGTTCAACTAAACTTTACTTTATGCACTAGCACTACTAGAATAAAGTCCGTTGGATGTTGCCCGTTTAGTCTTTATCTTACTCTGCTATTACCAAACAAATAATTTGGGTGGGTTGCTAGTCTCCTTGGTATTTCCTGCTTATTTTGTATACACCTTTAACTGTTAGCATGGCAAAATTTCTATATAAAGTCGTATTTGGAATATACCAGTGTGATTCAGTGATGATACGTAATAACTTGAATTAATATCTTTATATAATCTCAATATCTGAGTTTCTGACTCTATCCCAGAGTGAAGTCCCATACGTTTATATGGACTTTAATATGAATTTATGTATAAGCAGTTTATTTTACAGTGAAATTCTTAAATTTCTACACATTAGCCAGTTTAATTTAGAGAGTTTTAGATTAAATTGTTTGCACTTGGACCACATATGCGTTCTCCACGTAGACATCTATCTAAGTATATGACCAGATATTTAACACTATCTGTCTTTGTTGATCTTTGGCCGTTTAACGTTACAGGTCTAGGTATTGTAAATGTAATTGTAACAAATTTACTTTCGTTTGCTCTAATAGGCCATTTCTTGAGAAAAGTAAAGATGCCGTGATGCTGAAATTTGATCTATGTTGATGGTTTGTAATGCAGTATCATTTGTATAGGTTAAAATTTTGGCGTTTTTTGGTCACTAGTAAACCTGCAGTATACAGAGTGTACAGGATCAGGTCCAACGCGCTGCTCTGCGGCACGCTAGCTTGTATGGGATGAAGTGAGTGAGTTTGTTTGAACTTAACATAAAAGATCTATCGCTAAGATATGATTTCAATATGCCATAAATAGAGTAAGATAAGTATTGCTTTATTTTATAAAGTAAGCCCTGATAGCTACTACATAGTACTTATTTTCTTCTATTGATATTATTAACTATTTACTAAACCTGCTCTATAGTTCTCTTTTAGTATAGGCTGCAATATTTTTAGGAATAACTTTTTAAAAATTTCGGAAATGATCGGTAGGATGCAACCTCATTCGGTGGTTTGCAGGATTTGAGTTATTCTGCACTGATCGCGAAATTAACCAATTCTTAACATTGCGTTGAAGATATAAGTTATTAATCTGAGGGTATTTTCTAGCATCTCCTTTAGAACTTTCCCTATAATCAAATCATATCTTAGGGCCTTTTTAAAGTTTAGATCTCTTCGAATCGTATTTTGAAGTTCCGCCCACGTGGTCATTTTGATCGACAATGTCATTTGTAAAGGTATCTTGAAATACTTTGCAATTTAGTTGCCCTTTTTTAATTCTATCTGTGAGGAAAAAGGTTAAAAGTTTTCTGTCATATGCCTTTTCCTTGTTGTTTTGGGCCATTCTCCATGGGCTTTTCGAGTAGGTGGTATGGATTGAATTGGTTGTTTTATGTTTCTTGTTGTCATTCTTCTTCTTTATGTTCCATCTCCGTTCCGGAGTTTGGAAATCATCCTAGCAATTTGCACTTTTGAAACTACTGCTCTAAAGAGTTGATTGGAGCTACAGTTATACCATTCTCTAAGATTGCGCAGCCACGACATCCTTCTTCTTCCCACACTACGCTTGCCCTTGATTTTTCCCTGCATGATAAGTTGCAACAGATAATAATGTTCCCCCCGCATCACGTGTCCCAAATATTGAAGTTTGCGCCGTTTAATTTCATCCAATATTTCCGTTTCCTGTTTATTCACTCTGTTTAAGACATCCGTATTCCTTATTTTTTCGTCCCATGAGATTCTCAGAATTCTCCTATATGTCCACATCTCTAATGCTTCTAATTTTTTCATAAGATGTTTCTTCAATGTCCATGCTTCCATTCCATATAAAAGTGTGGAGTGAACATAACATTTTACTATTCGTAATTTAAGTGTTAGGGAGAGGTCTTTGCTGCATAGGACATTTCTCATATTTAAGAATACATTTCTTGCTTGTTCTATCCTAGAGGTTATTTCGCTGGTATCATCATTTTTATCGTTGACTATAGTGCCTAAATATCTGTATTTCTTTACTCTTTCAATCTGCTCTCCTTGAATATTTAAGTTAACGTTATAGTAGTTTCTTTTAGAGATAATCATGAATTTTGTTTTCTTTGTGTTTAGGCTTAGTCCCATTTCGTCACTAACCACCGCGATTCTTCTCATTACTCTTTCCAGGTCTTCGAGGGATTCTGTGATTATGATGGTATCATCCGCATATCTGATGTTATCGATTGCAATTCCATTAACTCCCACGCCCGCCGTTTCATTTTCTAATACTTCGTTTATTACATGTTCTGAATAGAAGTTAAATAGAACTGGTGATAGTACGCACCCTTGTCTGACCCCTCGTTTGATCTCGATTTCTTCTGATGTTCGGTTTTCTATACGTATGGTCGCTTTTTGATTGTAGTAAAGATTGGCAATAATTCTGAGGTCTCTTGTATCTATATCCTTATTTTTCAGCAATTTCATTAGGATGTCATGTTTTACTTTGTCAAATGCTTTATTGTAATCTATAAAGCAGACAAAGACGTCTTGATTCATGTCAAGACACCGCTGGATTAATATATTATATGCCATAAGTGCTTCTCTCGTTCCCAGTCCCTTCCTAAACCCGAATTGTGTGTTCCCTATGTGCTCCTCTAGTTTTCTATATAATCTGTGGTGGATAATTTTAAGAAATACTTTTAGTGTGTGACACATAAGGCTAATTGTCCTATACTCGTTGCAGTGTCGGGCGTTATTCTTTTTTGGAATGGCTACAAATGTGGAGATCAACCATTCTTCCGGAATAATGCCAGTTGTGTATATACTGTTGAATAATTCTTGTAGCGTATTAATATGTTCTTCTTCTAGCAGCTTA
Source organism: Sinelater perroti (assembly GCA_036346155.1). Taxonomy (NCBI): domain Eukaryota; kingdom Metazoa; phylum Arthropoda; class Insecta; order Coleoptera; family Elateridae; genus Sinelater; species Sinelater perroti. The sequence continues at coordinate 14,658,065 of JARFIY010000285.1, forward strand.
AGAATTTCATTTAGGAGATTGTTTGGTCCAGGTGCTTTTCTGGTTTTCGTATTTTTTATGGCATATTTTATTTCTTCTACAGTTATATCAGGGCCTCTTTCTTCTATCTTCCCTTCGTCTTTCACCCGATTGTCTTGAAATAGTTTTTCTATATACTCCTTCCACAATTTTATTTTTCTCTCAACATCTGCTATTATTTTCCCATTTTCGTCTAATAAATACATGGTTTCCTGTTTTCTTGTAAGTCTTGTTGCTTCCCTTATCTTTTTATGAAGATTATGTGCGTCGTGATCTTTTTCTAGTTTTTCGATCTCTTCGCATTTTTTGTAAACCAAGCTTCCTTGGCCTGTCGAATTTTATAGCGAATTTCTTTTGTGTGTTTTTGTATTCGTTCTTATTGTTTTGTTATGTCTTCGTTTGTCCATAAGTGCCAAGATTTCTTCTGTCATCCATCCCTTATTTTTATTTCTTTTCTTTTCTGTAAATGTTTTTCTGTTGGTGTTACTAAAGAAGATTTGAATGACAGCCAATTTAGGTTGATATCATCTGGAGAAGTTCTTCTGCTTTTCAGATTCCTATCGATATCCTTTTTCACTTTTCCTTGTACGCCTCATTTTCTAGGCACTTATAGTCAATACGAGTATGAACTGATGTTGCTGGCAATTTTTAAGCCGAACTTCCATTTTTGCAATTATAGGATTATGATTTGAGTTCACGTCTGCGCCTGGGTATGCCTTCATTGATTTTATACTATTTTGTATCTGTTGTCAATTAGTAGATAATCTATCTGGTTACGGACAATTTTTTCCTTGTTGTCTCGAGGTGATACCCAAGTATACAATCTTCTTGGCGGTAATTTGTATAAAGTATTGGTAATCACCATTTCATGCTCTTGACAGAACTGAATAAGTCGGTGGCCTCTTTCATTTCGTTCCCCTAAGGCATAATCTCCAACAACGTTTTGCACCCTGCCTGTCCCAACCTTGGCGTTAAAGTCGCCTAATAGAACTGTAATATCTCTACTTTTTGTCTGCTTAATGGCATCGTCGATTTCTTCATAGAATATTTCTATTTGTTCGTCCTCTTTGCCCGCCGTGGGTGCATAAACCTGTATTAAAATTAGTTTCCTGTGTTCTAATTTTACCTGTAATAGCATCACACGTTCAGAGAACGGAATAAAGTTTATGACTGAGTTGGACAAGTGTTTCCTTAGCATGATTGCCACTCCGTGTCTGTGCTGATTGTCCTTACTACCTGAGTAGTAAATTATATGTTGGCTACCAATTTGACATCTTCCTTCCTTTGTCCATCTTGTTTCACTGATGCCCAGAACATCTATATCCATTCTGTACATCTCTTGCGCTACATTGTGGGCTTTATCTGGTTCGTACATACTGGTTACATTCCACGATCCGATTTTAAGGATGTTCTTTTTTCTTCTCTTGTTTATGTTGTTTAACTTGTTAGCTTCATTCAAAACTGTCTCCCCCGGAGATCCGATTGGGAGACTATTAACTCCGGAAAATTTCGATTTGAACTTTGCCATGATGATTGTACTAGGGAAATCCTTGTGGATCTTTAATGCAGTGGTTTCCCCTTGCCTTCTGCATTCCCCTGCCATTGACCTGTTTGGTTCTTCTGCCTTTAGGGGCGATTTCTCTCCCCTGGGACAAGAGAGTGCCCTGACCTCAGTTACTCATCCGCTCTTGTCAGACCGTTGGCTGCTGAGGGAGACCGCTTATACCGGCGTTATCGGTGCCATTGTTGTTGCTAGTTTTGGTCCGCCCCGAGTATTTTATTTCCCCGGTACCCGCTATATCTAGCAGGCGTTCCCCTATCCGCCACCTGGGGAGGCGCTCAGTTGGGGATCTAGCAACCCCGCTGTTGTTGTCATTAATGAATGCTTTTGTTGCAAATCATTTTTCAAACGGTGTAGCATTTTTTTTGAAGTTTTTAGCGTCGTTATTTAGAACTCTTTTATTATGCGGATGTCTGCTATATTGCCAAACTCGGCGTAGCCTTTACTTTTCTGTTATTTCTATTTTAATGGCCATTGGACGGCCAAGTGTCTTTGCCTGGTGGTAATATTCAATGTAGCTTGCCATGCTGCTACTAGGATTGGGTTAATTTATCAACTGCCTTATCAATGTCTACTCCACTTTTTAGAGATACATTTAGTGTTGTTTCATCCAGTACACGTCGAAAGAGTTCCCAATCAGCATCTACATTATGCAATTTCAATGGAATTTCCTTAAATATAATAATAGCAGTCAATATAATGTGACTTTATATGTTTCTATTCGTTTGTGATTCCCTTAGTTACAAAGGAGTCCAACAAGCTTGGTAATTTTCGTGTATCGGTTGGCCAGTACATGGGCTCATCTCACGATAAAATAGTTAGTAGTTCCCGTCTTCTTGTTTGCATAAGTCGCGAATCCCATTGTTGGCGTTTCGCGTTGTAGTCTGCACTTGCGATGAATTTATAGCCTAACTTTTTAAATAACCTCTTAAAGTCTTCGTGATTGTGTGCTTAGATGGTATATAAACCGCTGTTATTGTCATGAGTCTCTTGGAGTCTGTAGCTTGAATTAGTGTAGCTTCAACTACTTTAGTTTTATATTTGGGCAATTAGAAGTGATTTATGAAACTTCTGATTATAATTGCTAACGTTCTGTGAGCTTCTCTAGTAGAGTGATTTGTGTTGTAGAATTTGTAACCGGTATTCTGAAAAAGTACCTGTCGGTAAAATATATTTTTGCAATGAGCATAAGGTCAATTTTTTGGATATTGGTGAACGATTTGACTTTTTGGATATGTTGAGCCAGGTTGTTGGTGTTACATAAAACTGGACGGTAACCATCTTCCATTATTTCAATTTGGCTGTCAATAAATTTAATATAATTCGTATGTTTTCTAAAAGTTTAGTTTGATTCTCTGCATGTTTAGTACTATCTGTTCTAGTCTATATAAAGTTTGAGCTTGAGTGTCATTCATCGTCAAGATTGGAAAAGCATAGTGTTTTTTCTAGTTTTTTGTTTTGTATATTACCTGTTTGTAATATGGATTACGTTTGCTGTGTTGTTGGATTTGATTAATCTTGCTGTGCGTTTGGTCTATTAGCTGGTTATTTTTATATTTTTTATATACAGTAGAACCGCAAAAACTTATTGGATGAGAGCCCTCGCATAGTGCATATTGCCGGGATTATTTTATTTTTCTATGGGCATTCACTTGAAGGATGGTCTTTGACGCATTTGACACAACGATAAGGATATCTAAAATACGTTCCAGTATTCCCGTACCTGTGGGATCTCTTACACTGTATGATTATGCGTATTTTATGTGGTGGTTCAATTTCTATGTTTGTGTGGAGAAGCAATTCAATATCACCAATTTCTTTGGCTTTTGGACTAAATCAATAAAGAACATGTTAAGCGGCATTTTTGTTAATCTGTGTCTAATATGAATTCTAATCTCTGTAGGGTTTTGGTCTTCTATTTTATTCTTTAATTCATCCAGGTTTGCAGTGTGATACATTCCTTGAAGAACGACTCTATAACATATGTTTGTTGATAATTAAGATGTGTGAGAGCTATAGTTTTTTTTTGTTCTAGTAGTTTGAGTATCTCGGTATAATTTTTACTAGTTTTTGGTAATAACCTAATTTGATTACTGTTTTCTAGCTTATATAGTATTGATTTTGGGCTACGCAGTTAATCGATTCTATTAGTTCTTTGATGTCTTTAATTGTAATGATTATAGATCGGACTTTTTCTACTTCCGAATTTCCAAATTTTTGCTTTGCATCTTTATCATTATTATTATCACCTAATTCGTTATTTTTGCACCTAGAGAACCCAAACGATTTAATATTGGAATAAATTCTTTCATGACTTCTTTCATTGAAAGGTGGGGCATTTCTTTTGTTTTTTCTTGTTTGAACCGTTTTATATTCATTTTGGGTTACTGCAGCATAAGAACTTATTTCTATTGGATCTTGAGGCGCCGTCATTGTAGGTAAGAATTGTTTTTGTTGGAAAAAGTGAGGTTTATTGTGAGTTATAGGCTTATAGGTTTACACAGTTAGGTTGACTTTGTAACGAATTTCATAGTAATGTTGATTATATTACGTAATTTGGGTAGGATGTCATGTTTTATGGGTTCTATAATCCTGCTTAACTTTCATACTGCTCTAGCAGTATTGTTGGTGAAGGTTGTGGCTACTGAAGACGAGGTGCATTCAGTGGAAAATATTGTCAGTGGAAATTATTATTATGCGATGCCATTATTTTATTGCATTATTTGCGAAAATTGGCACACACCTAATTTTGCTATTACGATGCGCGTAATAAGTCCAGCATATAGGTAACCTCGATTATTATTTTGGTTTATAAACGGACTAGTTTGATACTGATTCAAGTAGTACAATTTCTACCCGTAGTACTGCTGGAAATAAGCTAATTAACTACTAAGTTATAACAATTTTTAATGATTATCAATTTTTGCAAAAATAACTTATTTACGCACAACAGACAAATCAAATTATGACTAATTAAAGAAACAGTTGGTCGAAGTATTCGATGCGAAAATACCCATAAGTCATTCCTACCTATAATTCTTATAACCCAACCCTCTCTTCGTTCATATCGTGGTACGTAAGAAAGACATGCCAATTTGTTTTTAAATTATTGTCGTAAATATATATATATAGTCAGTATTATTTAACAATGTTTATATAGATTGAAAGTTACGTATATTTAAAGAGAGAGTAAATGACAACCCGCTTACAATGCAATAAGCATACAAATGCAACTTGAGATGAACGATAAAAGATAAGATAGGGTGCTTCAGATATACATACATTATTTATAGTAAGATTTATAAAACACGTGTATGTTCGGATGTGAAATGCAAAAAAATATAATCAACGATAAGTACCTATACTTTTAAATAAAATTTATAAAATAGCAACAAATAAATGAAAAGCCCGGACGAAAGGTTTAATTATACTATTAAAAATAAGAATAAGTTTACGGAAGTAAAAAATCATCAATGACTGTTACATAGACAAATAAAAATCTCTTCTTCAGTTTAAAAATAATTGGATTTACGTTTTAATTACATTTAGTATAATACAATTGACGAAATAACAGAAGCATCTTCTAAAAGGGGGTTCTGAATGGTAGTGAAGCGCAATACATGGCATCAGATCCAGATTATGCCACATAGCCTCTCCTACTCAATTCCTACTCTCACCTTCACGCGGTGAACCCTGTCAACCTGAGCAACCCTACTGGAGATCTGGTATCCAACCCGGGTGGAAGGTAGGGTCAGGATCAAACGAGAGAGGGAGAAATGGTACTCCGAAAAGGGGGTTGGGCAGGGGTTAACTACCCCTGGGGAGAAATCCGTTCCCGGAAAAAAGCCCTAGTTAAAAACACTCAACATGAGCCTCGGACTGGACGGACTAATGGCAAACGACAAAAGCGACGAAAAAAGACCATTCTACTAGGAACAAGGAACGTACTAAGTCTATACAGGCCAGGAGAATTACAACAACTGGCAAAGGAAATAACTAAGTACAAATTAGATATCACGGCAGTTCAAGAAACAAGATGGCCTAATACTGGAGATATTATACATGGGAAATACACGCTACTGTACAGCGGAAAGGAAGATGCACGCCATGAAAGTGGAATAGGCTTTGTGATTAGTAATAGAATCAAACAGCAACTTCATCAATATAAGGCAATATCACACACATTATGCTCAATTAGAATTAAAGAGAAAATGTATAATACAATTATAATAAACGCATACGCGCCAACAGAAGCGGCAGAAGAAGAAGAAAAACAGAATTCTACGAAGCCCTGGAAGAAAGCATCGATAGCACCCCAAAGAAAGACATCCTCATAGTACTGGGCGACTTCAATGCACAAATAGGAAGAGAAGAAACATATAAACCAACAATTGGGAACCATAGCCTACACCGAGAAAGTAACGATAATGGATTAAAACTGATTGCACTAGCGGCAAGCAGAGGTTTAATAATAAGCAGTACCACCTTCCCGCATAAGACTGTAGATAAGGGAACCTGGAAATCAAACGATGGAGTAACGGTGAACCAAATCGATCATGTACTAATCAACCTTACAAACCGCACTAATATAATAGACGTGAGAACAATGAGAGGCGCCGATTGTGACAGCGACCACTTCCTAGTACAAGCAAGATTATGACAAAAGATATCAAATATAAAACGTCAAAACACAACCATCAAAACAAAGAGATACAATTTAGATAGGTTGAGGGACCCAGAAACCGACGAAAGATACCAAAGAACACTAACGGGGAGAACATAAGAAGAACTGGCAAGCGAAACGGAAACAGAAGAAGAAAACAGCGACAAACAATGGGATGTTATAAAGGAAGCGATTAACAAAACGGCTGAAAATATCGTTTGACGATGAGTGCAGACAAGCTATAGAAGATAGGAAGAAAGCGCGCATGCGAGTGCTTCAACAAAATACAAGACAAGACAACACAAACTTCGAAGAAACCAGGAAACTAGCCAGAACAATCCTAAGAAGGAAAAAGCGAGAACTAATAAACCGAAAACTATCGCAAATAGAGGAAAGGATGGGGGAAAACGAAATAAGGAAAACACATGAAGAAATACTTTAGAAGAGGTTTCCAACCCAGTACAAAAATTCGTAAAAATAAGGAAGGAACTATAATGATTAACAAGGACGATATTGCCGAAAGATGGAGGGAATACTTCGCTAATTTACTGAACACAGACAATGAAGAAGAAGAAGAAGAAAATGAACAAGAAAGCGAAAACATAGAAGTAAATAGAGACGCCAATGAAGAAATACAAGAGCCGGAACCCACATACGACGAAATCAGGAACACTATCAAAATGAAGATGCATAAAGCACCAGGGGAAGACAACATACCAACAAAACTACTGAATTCCGGAGGTCAGGAGTTATGGAGAAAGATACATGAGGTAATCCGAATAATATGGAAGAACGAGAGGATGCCGGGTGCATGGAATATAGGAATCATATGTCCCATACATAAGAAAGGGGACAAGACTGTATGCTTCAACTACACAGGAATCTGCCTCCTCAACACAACATACAAAATCCTGTCACACATACTACTGGATAGACTGAAGCTACATGTGGAGAGCAAACTGGGAAATTATCAAGCCGGCTTCAGAAAGGCGAAGTCAGCAACAGACCAAATCTTCATACTGAGTCAAATAATGGAAAAAGCAAGAGAGTTCGGAATCGACATACATAGCATCTTTGTAGATTACAAACAAGCGTACGACAGGGTGAGACATAGAGCAGTAAAACAAGCCCTAGAGACCTTTGGTATACCACAGAAACTAAAAAGACTAATGATAATGACTATTACGGATGAACAATATAAGATAAAGGTAGGAGGACAGAAAACACAGGCCATCAGTAGCAATGTCGGATTGAGACAAGGAGACGCACTGTCCCCATAATATTTAACATGGTGCTAGAGATCGCCGTACAAAGAACCACATGGAATGATCATCTATTTAGGAATCAGAATCAGATATTGCCATAATCAACATTAACGAAAGGGACGTAACCCAAACGTATAGAACTCTAAAAGACAATCGGAAGATATTGGACTCACAATAAATACAGAAAAAACAAACTACTTACTAATATCAAGACAAATTGAACAGCCAGAACAAGTAACTACAACTACAGGAATAGGCAGAGTCACTAAATTTAAATACCTGGGTACGATGATCAATGAAACAAATGATATAACTGACGAGATAAAAACCCGAATCTTGACAACTAACAGGGCCTATTTTGCAATGAATGATATTTTCAAGACAAAACTAATATCCAAGAAAACAAAAGTACGACTATACAAGGCAATCATAAGACCAATACTAATATATGGATGCGAATCGTGGACGTTAGTTAAAAAAGAGGACCAGCGGTTAAGGATATTCGAGAGGAAAATACTGAGAAGAATTTTTGAACCAGTTAACGAAGGAGGAGAATGGCGGCGACGACACAATGAAGAAATTAGGATCATATATAACGAACCCGACATAGTTAATGTCATTAAACTTATGCGAATACAATGGATAGGGCATGTGGCGCGAATGGCACCCAACACCCCAATACAGAGGATATTTAATAGCACGCCAACAACCCAAAAAAAGGCCGCGCAGTAGGTGGATTGACAATGTGTTTCAAGACCTCCAAAAGCTCAATGTAAATAACTGGAGGAAAACTGCCAAAAATAGAACAGACTGAAGGAAAATCGTTGAGTCGGTGAAGACCCTTGATGGGTGGTAAAAACCGAGAAACAGAAACAGACAGACAGACAGACAGACAGGATGATAATCTCATTAACTTTCTACTGTAAGCTTCGCTGTAGAAAGTTAATAAATAAAAACTTCCAAACAAACTTATCCTGTGGTAAATCTATAAATCAGTTAATGCATTTTATTTGGTTGTTATTTAAGTAACCTAAAAATCAAAGTGCACTCCTGCATTATTTGGGCTGTGGTAGGTCTGTAAGGGGTTGCTTTCTCAGTTGGCGGATAGCGGAACGCCCACCAGATATGGTGCGTACCTGGGGCGGACCAATAATCGCCGATAAAAGTGATCACCTTTTGCTTTGCATCCTCATTTGGGGGTGATTGAGTAAACAGAACACAGGGAAATCTCTTGCCCTTGGAGTAAAAAATTGCTCCTAAAGACGGAAAAACTTAAAAGGTCAACAGCATAAAGATAAAGAAGGCAACGGGATATTATTGTATTAAAAATCCATATGGATATCTCTGGTCAAATTAACATGGGCGAATTCAAAACAAAATATTCCGGAGTCAGTTCCCCGCTCGGATTTAAGGGGGCGGGGGGTTAAAAATATAGCAATGAGAAGAAACAAATACATCAAGATAGGTACGTGAAATATTCAACCAATATATAAACTAGGGAACATTCACAATATTATTCAATAAATGCAGCATCTTAGAGTAAGCAGATGGCCAAATTAAAAAAAAAATACAAATTAACCAAACAAAGATATACTATTCGGGTAACAAAAACTCACATCACTGGAATGGTGTAGCGGTAGTAATTAACAAAATCCTCAGTAAGTCGGTAATTATTTTCATAATCATGCTAAGAATCCAAACAGTCCAAGGAATTCTAAACATAATACAGATATGTGCTTTTACTGGAGATAAAGGTGAAGAAAAAGTAGAACAATTTTATAACGATGTATACAAGATATAGATTTAATAAAAAAGCGAAACAGCACTATTGCCATGGGGGATTTTAATTCAAAAATAAAAAAAAGGAGAAGTGAAGAACATTGTAGGTAAACAAAAGGGGAGATAGACTGGAACAGATCTGTCAAGAATAAGACAGGATAGTGTCAAATACGTTTTTCAAACTACCTGAAATAAGACTGTACACGTGAACGTCACTAGCTGACAATTACAATAACATAGTTAGGAATCAAATAGACGATGTGTTGATAAATAAACGATATCGTAATGCCATAAAATCAACCAAACCATACCCGGGTGCAGATGTAGCAACAGATCACAATTAAATAATAATAAAACTCAAAATTTAAGTGCCTTAAAGAAACTAAAACCGCAACAAGATAAAAAACAGCTTTAAATATTACAGTTAAAAAAATCAAACAATACAAGACCAACTAAAAAAATTAATTAGAAACTAATAAAACGGATACGAATCCAGATAGAAATTTGAATAATAAATGGAATCATTCAAAAGTAAAATAGTGAATCCAAATAGAGAAATATTGGTGGTACTAAAGACTAACAATATGAAGAAAGAGTGAATGACAGATGATATATTAGAATTGATGGAACGCCGAAGGCGATTTAAAAATAGAAACAGCCATAAAAAAGAAACCATAAATAAGAAATAAGAGAAAAAATACGAGAAGTTAAGAACAAATGGTTTATAGGTAAATGTGCAGAAATAGAAAAATTGGAGGCAAAGCATGATGGCTTCAACTTACATAAAATGGTTAAGGAAATCAATCAAAAATATCATCTTACTAGACAAAAATGGTAAAATAGTTCCTGAATTAAAAAATGAAAGAATATATCCAGGAATTATTTGAGGACAAAAGATTACAAGAGATCGCGTAAGAAAACTTAGAACAAGAGAGCGGCCCGTGTATAACAAAAGAAGAGGTGATACATGCAGTAAAGTTGGCAAAATATAATAAAGCTCTAAGTTGTGACAAAATTACAGTTGAGATAATAAAATTAATTGAAGAAAAATAAATAGACGTATTAGTAGACCTGTATAATACCATATACAGGGTTGTATCCAGAAGTAGTAGGACTGTTTTTTTTTCCGCGCGCACGGAGCGATGGAGGGGGTCTGCGAGGCCGGATGTTATGGAGGGGGGCCTTGGGAGCAGGTTTCGACCTGCGGCAGTCGTCTGCGTGCTTTAGTTGAGTGTGGACCACTGTTTTAGTGACCTCCTGTTATGACGCCTCGTCGTCAGCACTGGCACGTACGCCATCAAGTGACCGGAAACAACGTCCGAGTCACACAATACCGTAAAAGGCCAGAATATCGAAATCGAAAGTGAAATCGATGTTGACTGCATTTTTTGACCGTCGTGGCATTGTCCATAAGGAGTTTGTACTTCCTGGACAGACTATAAGTGCAAGATTTTACGTGTAAGTGCTCACACGGCTGCGAAATCGGATCACACGCGTGCGACCAAACCTGGTGGGAAAGTGGAAGCTCCACCATAACAACGCGCCGTGCTACGGCGCGTGGATTTTGAGGGATCTCCTAGCGTTTCCACGTTGACTCAACCCCCCCCCCCCTACAGCCCTGATGTGGCACCGCCGGACTTCTTCCTGTTCCCCCGGATCAAGAGGCAGCTCAAGGGCCATCGTTTCGACTCGATGGAAGCAGTCCAAGCGGCAACGACGAGGGCGCTGAACAGCATTCCGGAGGACGACTTCCAGAAGGCCTTCGCGACCTGGAAGTGTGTGGATGTCCAAGGAGCCTATTTTGAAGAGTATTAAGTCGATGTACCAAAATGTTCAATAATTTTTTTTTTTAAATCAGTCCTACTACTTTTGGATACCACCCTGTACAAAGCAGAAATAATTCCTGTAGAGTGGCTTAAATCAACGTTTGTGGCTTTACCAAAAAAGGCAAATGCAAAAGAATGCAATGATCATAGGACAATTGGTTTAATAAACCACGTTCGAAAAATATTCCTAAAGACAATACGCCAGAGAATTTTTAAGAAGTTAGAAAAGGACTTTAGTAAAACCCAGTTTGGTTTCAGAAAAGCAATTGCCACAAGAGAGGCTTTGTTTGCATTTAATATGTTAGCTCACAGATGTATGGATGTTAATCAACCAATATAACTTACGTGTGCTTCCTTAAGTACAATAAACACTTTGACAAAGTTCGCCATAATTACCTTATTCAACTACTTAATGAGAAAAATATAGATATAAAACATATGAGAATAATACTTCATCTACATTTTACAATTAACCAAACTGCTAATGTTAAAGTGGATAATGGGAAATCACAAGAAATCCAGATACAAAGAGCCTCTGTTCTTAAAATCTATATTCAGAGGAAATAATAAGGAACGCTTCAGAAGAAAAATTAATCGGGATAAGGCATGAATAATATACTCATTGCAGAGTCACTAGAAGATCTACAAAGAGTATTTAGATGAGTTAGTAGAAAGCAGCGAGGAAGAATGTCTGACATTCAATTTTAAAAATGGTGTAAAATAAAAAGCCCTCAAGCCTCCCTTCACCTTGATGGTCAAATATCTGTGTGATGAGATAATTGACCATCAAAGTGTCCGTTGAAATGCAATGGGAGCAATTGACGCGAGCTCGCGCCAGCCAAGCTATCCATTGCTAAACATCTAGATATGAAGTAACAACCACCAGGAGACTAAATAAAATAATTTATTTCAAAAAATAAATTTTTCTCAATAATCTGACCTCTGCGAAGGGGGGTGAACGCGGCTAGTATAAGATATATTGCAAAAATTACTTCTTCATTAGTTCTTCAGTGTTTCTTTCTAAAGATCATAAGGTCACTTTCAATTTGACCTAATGGAATCGCAATACGATCAAGAACATTTCTATACAACATGAAAGAATTAACTGTTTGTTTTTTCGCATCTTTATTACATTTCAAATGTACTCTATCTTCTTTTTGTCTACATATATGGTGCTAATCATATCGCATAACATATAAAGGTGGTTTGATGTATATTTTTATATTATTTTTCAAGTTTTTATCTTCGTATCAATAATAGTTCCATTATCTTTCATATCTGGTGTAATGTTTATCAGACTAATTTTAAGTTCGGCCCGAGCCTTCAAGCCGAGTAAACGTGCGTGCCGGATATTGCAACGGCGGAGCCCCACCCTTTTTTAAGCGCAAGGTTCAACACCGAATGCAAGTGGTATCGGGCGACAAAGATAATCGTGCGACCTCACGGTCGAGGTGAATATAAAATTCATTTAATCTACATTTACATTTAAATTTATTTATTTAAATACAACTAATTATGGCTTATTATAACCAAGCCACACCTAATATACAAAACACACAGTTGCAAGTGGATCAAAACTACCAACTTCAGTATGCACAACAAGGTTATCAACTCCCGCAACAGCTGCCAATAACTAATCTCTATCCGAATTTGAAAGTAAACAATACTCCACAACCACAAAGTTCAAGTTCAGGTTATCAAAACAATCCAATTTATCATCGGACTCAAACAAGCCGGGTATCTCAACACAATGATTGGCACGTAGTTGAAAGTAAAAAACGACTGCGTAATCCTGAAAAATTGCAAACTCAGACCAAACAAAGCAAAACTACAACATACTGGTTGAACCCCTCTAATAGATATGATGCTTTAAGTGAAGATACAGTAGAAGAAGAAGCGAATAGCAGCACAACTGGAAGCAAAAAAGAACCTAAACCCCCACCAATCTATATAGCAGGTGTCAAAGATATACAACCCCTAATCAAACTTTTAGAAACAATAGCAAAAAATAACTTTGAAATTAAAACTCTCAATAACGATGAGGTCAAAATTTTACCGAAAACCACTGAATTATACACTGTCATAATTAAGGCCCTAAGGGAAAAAAACACAATTCCACACCTATAAAAGGAAAGATGAGCGAAACTTTAGAGTAGTCCTAAAAAATCTTCAACCATCAACCAACTTAAACGAAATAAAACAAGAGCTTGAAAAACAAGGACATGAAGTCATGGACATTGTAAATATACGCCAGAGAACTACCAAAACCCCTTTACCCATGTTTTTTGTTGAACTGAACGCTGCGGAAAATAATAAAGAAGTTTATAATATTACCAGACTAGTCTATTCTATAGTAACTATTGAACCACCAATTGCTAAACGCGAGGTACCGCAGTGTGCCAGATGTCAATGACACGGACACACTAAGAACTTCTGTAGTATAGACCCAAGATGTGTGAAGTGCATTGATAGCCATCCAACTTCCCAATGTCCACGAAAGGCGAAAGATAGTAACGTGAAATGCGTTAACTGTAATGGCAACCATCCAGCCAACTATAGAGGCTGTCAAATCTACAAAGAAATTCAACAAAAAATGTATCCGCCTCTCCGAAACAAAGTACTACCAAATATGAAACAGCAGTCAGAGCAAAACCACTTACAAAACTCTGCCTATGCTCAAGTTGTAAAAAATACTAATCACGCTGGTAATAGCATGAATCAACAACAACCTCCACAACATATCGACTCCAATGATATCGTTAAACTAAAAAAAATGTTAAAAACAATAATGGAACAAATGGGAACCTTACTAAATATTTTAACAATCGTTGTCACAAAAACCAACCATGGATCTACAGCTTAAGATAGCTGAGTGGAATGCCAATGTGCTGACAAACCATAAAGATGAACTGACAGCTTTTCTTATACAACATTCAATTGACATCATCTTAATAGCGGAATCCCACTACAAGGACAGGAGCTACCTAAAGATTTCAGGCTACACTATTTATGCCACACAACATCCAGAGGGCACCGCTCATGCTGGATCAGCAATTATAATTAAAAATAATATCAAGCACTACGAACTACCAAAATATAACCCACACCATCTATAATCAACTACAATTACGATCGAAGATTGGAAAGGCCCATTAAACATATCAGCGGCATAGTGCCCCCCAAGACACAACATTAAGAAGGAACACTTCAATGAATATTTCGAAACATTAGGTACCAGATTTATATCAATTGGTGACCAAACACGAGTATTGGGGATCGAGAGTAACCACCACTAAAGGCAGAGAATTGTTAAATGCAATAACAAATAAAGGACTACACTACCTATCCAATCTACTAGCCTTCAGACATGGCGAAATTACCAAATCTGTTAGACTTTTGTATTCTAAGGGGCATCAATCCAAACTATTGCGAAGCAGAGTCGTGTTTGGATCTGTCCTCTGACCACTCACCTATAATAGTGACAATGTTTACACAGGTGCTATAGAAAGAGACCTCTGCTACTCTTAGCAGCGGATTCACGAACTGGGATCATTACAGAGAAATAGTAAATGAAACATTAGCACTAGACGTACCTTTAAAAACTGATACGGATTTAGTAGCAGCAGTGGAAAACTTCAATAAGGTAATTCAGCAGGCAGCCTGGAAATCAACACCAAAGAAAATGTTAAATAACATAAACCCAATATGTCCGATTGAAGTCAAAAAGAAAATAGCTGAAAAGCGCAAGCAAAAAAGAAAGTGACAAACAACTAAACATCCTGAAGATAAAAGAATGCTTAATCGACTCGCAACAGAACTCAAAAATTTGCTCTCCAATACAAGAAACAATTCGATACAAACATACCTAAAGCGTCTTTCTCCGACTGAAGCAACAGAATATTCGCTTTGGAAAGCGACAAAAAAATTAAAGCAGCCCCAGCAACATATATCACCGATACGACTAGAGAACAGCTGGGCCAGAAGTAATTTTGACAAAGCTGTCGCCTTTGCAAACCACTTAACAAAGGTATTTAAACCATTTGATTCGCAATCAACTCCAACTGAAGAAGACGAGATTCATCAATATCTCGATGTACCCTTTCAAATGTGTCTACCAATCAAATCTTTTACTGTAAATGATGTCAAGAAAATAATTATAACCGAACTGAATCCAAAAAAGGCCCCTGGTTACGATTTAATTACCGGGAAAGTTCTTAAAGAGTTACCTGAGAAAGGTCACAAATACATTACCTACTTATTCAACGTTGTGATAACACTACAATACTTTCCTGACCAATGGAAGGTAGCAACAATCATACCAATACTCAAACCGGGCAAACCGAGTGATGAGCTATCTTTTAGACAAATTAGTTTTATATGAAAGTATTACATGTGAACTGCGTCATCAATACAAAAACAAGTTAAGTAAGAGCGGGAAGAATTTTTTCGCGGAAAAACTGCCTGGTTGGGTAACAAAAGTGCGTGTATAAATGCAATAGCATTGCATAAATCAAACACGAGTGATTGGTAGTCATACTGAAAATAAAGTCAATTTGCAATAAAAATGCGAGGTTTTGATATTTGAAATTCATCGCAGAAGCATACGAAATCTTGTAACAAGCATATGGCAACTGCTATTTTCCAGAATAAACCGCAATGTGGCGTTCAAACAGTTTAATTAAAGCCATATTATAGTTATGATAAACGAAATTAATTAATACACCAATTAACAAATAATAATCGATATACATTTCTCATTACTATAATTACGGTGCAAGGTGCGCTCCGGGATTGTTAATACTTTAATAGTGTGTTAGCGTTCAATGTCTAATGGCAAGGCATGGCAAGGTTATCAAAACCAATATTGTTCTTTCTACAGGAATGATGACGATAATTTTCTGTTTATCAGTATTAATTGCCTTTTCATAATTATCATTAATACTGTGACAGTTTTAAAAACATATCCGATTAAACTGTCTGGATTTGCATCTATCTAATTTTAAACTTACTCTAGAGACTAACTTTTTAAATCTTCTGTATTAAGGCAAATCATAACACATATTCTATTCTTTCAGTAACAAACTCGTAAAATAAGGCTGAAAACCATCAATAATAAAATAGGCAAATATTGATTTTATAAAACTTATTACAGCAAGATAGCAAAAACATCTCTAATTTCTTAATTAATAAATCAATAAACTTGTCAGATGCTATGATAGAGCCATAGAATTGATAAGCAGCAGCATAAATAGAGTTGCGAACTAGCAAAGGTAAAAAAGAAAAAAAAAAGAAATTGTTTATAGCCACAATCAGCCTACAAACTCCATCAACAACAAATAAGTTAACAAAAATTAACAAAACATAATAGATCATTGTGAGTACATAAGAAGCACTAAACGACTTAAAAAAATATGCATAATTCGGAAAAGAGACTACAAGTTATACTATAAAAAAAATTAGAAAAGTGATGTGTGAAACGTTGCATTCTCAATATCACAAATATCATACAGTATAACTCATCTTTTTAGACATTACTATCAGCAACAAAGAAAGATATAGTATTCTGCATGTATATCCTGTCAGATAAAAGCGTGGCGGTAATTATCGACAATATCGTAGCCTTGTACTTTGTTTTTGTAAATGTAGAGAGAACATTTGTTATAAATGCTTTATCAAAGAAATCTGCTATTTATTTGATTTAGCTAGATTTTGGCAAGTTAAACCAAATGATTATTTTTGTGCTCACACCCAAGGGTCCAAAAATGACTCATACAGTCTCCACGAAGTACATGGGAGAATCGCGGCAATTTTAGGCAAGTGGGTAAACAGGCATTTGGTAATACGTAATGTCAATGACTTTCCAAGTCGTGGTAAATCCTTTGGTAAAGTCTCGAAGAAAGTCGACAAAATATTCTCACTTTGTCTTCTAAAAATACTAAATTGATTAAAGGCACCGAAATTTTACGCAAAAAAATGTCGAAATATCGTATGACACTATTCGTGCGCATTTGCGTGTTAATGACGTACAGTACCGAAGCACTTTGCAAAAATCTGTATTGAGTGTAAAACACGTTGCGAAACGTCTCGTGTAGGCGCAAGAAAACACGGACCGTAACTAGAATAACGTAATCTTCTCCAACGAAGTACCCTTTTGGGCATTTCCGATCATAAAACGCTTCTGTACAAACTGAAAGGTAGATTGCTCCAACAGACCGTAAAACACCCGGTCAAGATCTAGGCTTGGAAAGATTTTGGCACTTTATATCTATTCATCGATAACTTAAACGCCAAAAAAATAAACAAAATTTACTGTAAAGCTTTATTATCGACTGCAAAACACTGATTTGGAAAAGAGGACGAAGATTGGAGTCTTCAAGAGGACAAGGATCCGAAACATCGGAGTAAAACATGTAGCTCGTGGAAGGCGCCAAATGGCGTCATCACTTTGGATTGCCCGACACAGTTGCCTGATGCCAATTCCATCGAAAATATTCGGACTTATATTTAGATAAAACTACGTAGAATCGGACCCTGCAATTTGGACAAATTCGAAAAAATTGGAGGTGCCTTGGAGATGCCAGGCAGAAACTGGACGCGCTACTGATAAATTTGCAGGAAGTCGAGGTCAAAATTGTGTCAGGTATTTCCTAATGATTGGAGATTAATTAAGGCAATAATAAGACACTTAGTATAGACGTATTAGAATATAGAAAGAAATTGTAATGTAATACAAATGCGGAAATAGTGAAATAATCACAATTGAGCAAATGGCAAAAAATCCATAAGGAGAGATAATAGAGAGAGAAAATATATAATTTAAAAAACAGAACAGCTTAGAAAAACAAAGTGAAACAGTGAAGGCGTTTTTCTATTTAAATTGCATCACGAATAACCCTGCTGGTAGGATGTAAATTAGGAGCAATAATTTTTGCACAAGTTAACTTAATTTTGCGACTTGTTTCTTTGTTATGTTTGGCAGGTACTGAATGATTATCGCCTTTCTGTACGGCCACAGAGGGCTGGTATATTCGTATAGATATTTTACGGTTTGTTTGAGACAGAGAGTCGCTAACGGGCAATACGTGCGGTGAAACGAGTAGGCCGTATGCATTGCTAGTCCATAAGTGTTAATCCCAAATTATTATATGAGCCTCCCCAATGTTAAGTAAAGAGTTTCTCGAAAAGAATCTGCGTCATGGCGTTTGGTGCTATGAATGTGAAAGAGTAGCAAACTTTAATTGACGCCCTGACAAAAATGAATAACATGAAAAACATTTTATGAACCATTCCAGCATTAACGCTCTGAGATCATCTTCACCTCATATCAGTAGCTCAGATAATCACGATGGAGATACTTTCTTTATCGGCGCCAAACATGTCTTTAAGGTCCTTAATAAGGAGAAGAGGATATGAAGATGCCCGCCGTCACCGTCCCTTGCTCGGACAGCCCAACTCGTCCAGTAAGCGCTCCCTCATAAAAAAACCATGACTCCCAAAATCCTTCGGGAAAAACAGATTATTCACAAGAACAAGATCGCTTTTCTCAAGGTCAAAAATATAGCGGGCAGAATCTTCATCCATATCGCTACTTTAGGAAACTACCAGTAGTTTATTCGCTTGTTATTGAAATCACTACCTTTACCTACTTAGGGCAGAGCACGCGGTCATACGACAAGACATCATTTCTGCTTTAACTGTGAGGCGGATGAGAAAAGACTTCAGCAACATGTGCGGCGTTTTTGACTCTGCTGTGACTATTAAACAGTGGGTCAGCAGACAGACTTCCCACTCAGACAGATTCCGGGAATACCTCGCATTCGCGTACCTGACGATCCGCCAGGCGGCGACTGCAAGCACACTGCACACTAATCACAGCTAACTCTTCGGAGTTCTCTGCAGTTCGAACACCAGGGCTGAGCTACTATCGTCCGATGGTTTCAAAATATGGATTTCTCTACGTTTCTGGCAGCCATCCAGAACATAGTGGCAGCTGCACCAACTTCCTGGAGATGGTTACAGGGCTAATGTCCTGCCCCGACGATGTCAATGTCATTGTTGACATGTTGAAGTACCCCTAAAACGCCTGAAGAGCACACTATTATCCAACGCTATTGCTTCCTAGAGATGTAAGGTTAGGGAGTTAGATCCAAGTAGACTTTATATCCAAGGGATGTCAACGTCAACCAGTTTCTTTGACCTATACAGAGTTTCCACAAGGTATTACATATGCTTTTTAGGATATCTTAGCTGTTTTATTATTGGTTGTGATCGTATGCATGTTTTGTCTCAATATTCGGCTTATTTTATTGGTAATACCTTTGATGTAAGGCAAGAACACTTTTTGTTGGTAGGAAAGGTTAGCATTAGCAATTGGTATTTTGTTGATATTTATATGAGATAAAGATTTATTATAATATCCACTTTGCAGTAAGGTTGTAGAAATAGTTTTAAATTATATTATTTGGTTTTCCGTCTAGTGATGAAAGATTTTGCAACATGATTTGGACAAGATGACACATTTAAGAGCAGTTAACACTAGTAGGTTTTCTGTGAACAGTATCATATAAACTGTTGCTTAAAAATGTGTCTAGTAAATTTGATATTGGTATGCATTTGGTTTATGCAGAAGAGATATTTTAGAAGCTTAACTTATCCATAAAGCCAGATAACAAAAGTATCATCGACACATCGTATCCAACAGCTATGTTCAAGGTGAAAGGAAGTAAAGGCCTTTGTTTCAAAATCCGCCATAAAAAAATTTGCTATAAAGGGTGAATGTAGGAAACTCCCAGGAACAGTTATTTTGTAAGGTAAACTAGGTATTAGATAGGCAATGGATAATTAAGATGGGGATATTGTTCTTGATAGTGTAATTTATTTTTATTACCGCTACTTAAATGCCAAATCCCAGCATCATCCTACCTAAATGCATTTAGTTGAAAAATTCCTCATCAACAAATCCACCAGACTTATAAATTTAAAACTCTTACCACCAAGGCAAGGGATCACTGCAATAATGAATACCAAGTAGTACATGAAAAGATTGTCCGGCGCTTTCCAAACATCGTAACGAATCGGGCCACAAAATTTATTTCACTCATGCAAAAACCACTATTCCTATTTTCAACCTAACAATAGAATTATGCCTAAGGTAATTGAAACAGAATAACGCTACTATTGTCCTACATTCAAGAGATGACACCCAACGCTTTTCCTTCATATGGAATCTCTTCATTACGCTGCACCATAGTTACGCTTCAAACCAACAAGCTTTTTTGGAACTTACAATATTACTGCCAACATTTTACTTTCAAGATTATAAATAATAAAGCAGGCCAACAAACTGAAAAATCATATTAATATATATATATATATATATATATATATATACTACCTATCATAGTGAAATTAAAAACTCACTCATATACTCTCCGTACTAACATGCAGAATGAAATGTAAACATTTGTAATAAAAAAAGTTTAACTAAACCTTAGTAGATCGCATTTCAAATACAGAAATTAGAACACCATTACAAATAATTGATGAATTTATGGACAAAGATATAGATGAGCCGGTTATATCGTCAGGCAATAACCAGTAGACCAAACAAATTAGAGTATGAAAACCATATCACCACAAAAGGAGCAGAAGACGTCCACAAACAGGGTGAAATGACAATACCAAAAGGTATGCAGGCAATAACTAGCATTAGCATGAAAAATACTTAGAGAGGATTACATCTGATGATAACAGAAAACAACAAGAAGAAGTATCAAACTTATTCAACGTTATTGTTTATTAGTTTACTCGACAAAATGTTAGGTATTTTATTACATCTAAAGTTAATGCTGTAAAGCAAAAAACATTTCTGAAGAAAGCGAAAGGAATTTGGAAGGCAATATCAAATGACGTGTTATAGCACATCTTCCAAAATTCGCAGACACAATGGATCAAATATACGATGACTTAAATTGAATTTCATGATTTGAATTGCACACTTTTATACCCTGTGAACGTTAAAAGTTTTAATTTGTAATAATGGCATTTAAGCACGTAGCAAAGGCTACCAAAGATCACCAAAAGCGCTATATATTTGTGAACTAAATTTTAGAGAACACGACAGTTGATGATTTTTTGAAAACACTCATATTGAGCGATGTATCTCATTGTTCTCAAAGTTGGCAACGCTGTTACTGTCAATTTTATACGCTATCGGGGATGCTAAACAACTTTACTTTTCAATAAAACCAGAGCTTTAAAGTTAAATGGCTTGTGGTTCCCACAAACTGGAGTCATATGTCACACAGCAAGTTAAACATTTGTTTTACTTCAAACCAAATTTTATGGTCGTGATATCTAAGAAAGGTAACATCGATTGGTCAAAGCTATCTTCCGATCTGACCCTATTAAACTTTTTCTTATGAGGCTATTTAAAAAAGTCTTTACATTAAGAAACACGCTATTGGTTCCAGAACTAAAAGAGAAGATAAGACGTTTAATTACTGAAAGAATTGTCGCAAGTCAGCAGAGTCATAAAGGGCATTTGACCGACATCATATTTCATACGTAACTGCCAAGTTTTTACTTCACACTGATAGCAATAAAATCTCTTAATTTTGTGTTCTAATCAAGAACATTCAATTTTGATCACCCTATATAAGTACTTTAACATGGATCAGATCAAGCTGACGGTGCATATTGTATTTTGTGATTAAAAGGTTCAACTTTATTTCTATTTGGTTTGTCCTTATACATTTACTTCAATAATTATATCAAACTAGTAAATAATTAAAAAAAATTATTTATAAAATAAAATCGAAATATTGCAAACACTACATAAATATAAAAAATATTTTAAAAAATATACTAGAGCAAGCCGTGAAACATTTTATAAGCCCTGAAAATAATTTAAATCTTACTGAATTTATAGATACAACAAACAATATAAAATTTAAGAATTACACCGCCACTGACTAAATAAATTTGCAAATTACAACTAGAATTTTAAACTTGTCTACTTATCAGTAATGGAACCCCAAGTTGGTACCCTCAAATAATTTAAAGAATTATAATAGCCCATACAAAAGTTTACTTCAAAAATATAAAAATTAAGACAAGTTTACAAAACAATTAGTTGTAGTATAAAATTACTTAGAAACTAGTCTAACAAGATTATAATAACTCCCGACAACCTCTTTAAATAAACTGTTATTTGATGGTGACAAAATAATTATAAATCACAGCCGCAATAATTCCTAAAATAAACGCAATCACATACTTAATTAGATTAAAAGGAATAGACCGCATTGGGCGTAGCAGTAGATTAATTAGCACTTCTTTCCATTGCGAATACGGGGGATATCTAAGAAAGAACAGCTTTTCGTAGTACTTGCAGTATCCCCTCTCATAAATACTTTTTCTATGGACGAATGTGTCGAAGCTAGCCTTGCCATGATATGACCCCATACCACTGTTTCCAACTCCTCCAAAAGGCAAGGTTTCCACCGAGTAAGACATGAGAGTATCATTAACGGTAATTGCGCCGCTAGAAGTATTTTTCAGCATCAAGCGTTTCGTCTTTTTGTCTTTGCTGAACACATACACCGCCAAAGGTTTTTCTCGCGCATTTATGAACGCTACAGCCTCAACTACGTCTTTAACGATCACGATAGGCAGGATTGGTCCAAATATCTCCTCGTCCATTATTGGATCGTTGGGTTTTACGCCAGTTAAAACGGTGGGTTCTATGTAAAGCTCGCTTTTATCGACGTGACCTCCAATAGCTACGTTGCTTGAATCCAAGAAATTAACCAGCCGCTCGAAATGCCGGGAGTTAATAATTCGCGAGTAATCTGGAGAGCTCTTGGCGTCGTTTTGATACCAGTTCTTCAACTTGTTCCTCGCGTGCGCCAGGAACTTTTCCTGAACTTCTCGAGAGCAAAGAATGTAGTCAGGAGACATGCAGATTTGCCCGGCGTTAACGCACTTCCCCCACAGAATTCTTTGGACTGCAATATCCATGTTGACTGTGTCGTCTATATAAACAGGATTCTTTCCTCCTAGTTCCAGCGTGACTGGCGTTAAATACTTATTGGCTGCTGCGTGAATTATTTTTCCAACTGCCGTAGAGCCGGTGAAAAATATATAATCTAATCTTTGTTCAAGCAACGCGGTCGTTTCAGTAACTCCGCCGGTGAATACTTGATAACATTCGCTATCTAAATATTTTGGAACCAATTCGGCTATGACTTGGCATGTGGCAGACGAAACTTCGGAAGGCTTCAGTATGACGCAATTTCCAGCAGCTATTGCCCCACACGCCGGTGTAATTAGCAAATTAAGGGGAAAATTCCAAGGCGCTATCACGAGAACAACTCCGTAAGGCTCTTTTTCAATTCGCACACCATCTAAAAGGTTCATAAGCGGCTTTCTTGGGTACTCACATTTGCTCCATTTGTCTAAGTGCATTAACATAGATCTCGTCGCATTTCTGCTGTGCTCAATGTCGTAAACTGAAGATTCTAACTTGTGTCGGTGCAGGTCTTGATAAAGCGCCTCTTGAAACACTTCCCCATTTTCATCCAACATCCTTAGAAGGTTTTTTAACTGCTTCCTCCGGAATTCCAGCGGCTTCGTTTTTCCGGAATTAAACTGCGCTCTTGCCACACGCACCATGTCCGGGGCACTAGGACGCTGATTTCCATTTTGCTTCGCCGGTTCCGCTACACTGATCACAACAGAATCGTTATCACTTTCAACAGCCAGCTTTGCTTCGGATGAACTGATCTGATCTCGTTTAAACATTGTCGCTGTGTAATGCGTGGTGTATCGACGGTCGCGGGAACGTAAACTGATTAGCGGACACTTGTGAATGTTTACAGGTTGATTACGTTGTTAAAAGCTCATCTCGAGGCCGCCGCGGCAAAAAACTTTGTTGTCCTCTTAATATACGTCGTTCTGCTCCGGTGCAAAATTCACAACTGCTTACGCGCCTGCATACCTTTTCCTTCGAGTTTCGTGCGAAGGAAATGGCATTGAAAATGTAAAACAGGCAATACCTAATTTAAATCGAATCGTAACCATAACAGGTTTGGCGTAACTTGTTTATATGAGGGATACACAATTGGTGTTATTAAGATTATTAGAAGAAGGTAAATTTCATTAATCATCTGCTTCAGTTGCAAAGTTTTTGCCTATTTTTTTATTAAGGAATCAGGGCAAAATCCGTTGAAGTTTGGAAAATAAGGACATAAAATAAAATTACTGAATCAAATAGCTACCGCGTATAGACATTTACGTAAATAAATGCTACCAGTTTATAGATGAAACGACAAGGTCAAACACACTTCGCGGCCGCCTAGCGCGGCCTTGACGAAATTATGGTACGAGAAACGCTCGATTATTACAAAAACATGCTTGGATTTAAGAAATAACGAAAACGTCTGTTAAGAAATCTAGTTAACATAAACATTAATGTGCTAGTTGTGATGCAATATTTTTTTATTTATTTTTAAATTTTATTTACAAATGATTGTCATAAAAAAGTATTTTTTGTTTGTTGAGAACAGCAAACCCAAAGTTTAATTTGTATTAAATTCTTAAGAAACTTTATAGAAATTTGATTGTGCTGGAGTTTTGTGAGTTTTATAGGTATTGTAATAATTAACTGGTTAACAAAGGCTTTGGAAATATTTCCTAATTTCTTATTTGGGCTATATTACTTGGTTTTAATTTGCAAAATGGAATTTTGTTACTACCAATATACATTGTAACTTCAAAATATATGCTTTTGTTTGTGAAATTGTAGTGACCGCATAATTCTTAAATGTTATATTCACGCCGACTCCGAATGTGCACAGCATATAACATTTGCTATAACAATTCAGCTTCACATGTATCATTAACTAAATCACAAAATAAACAAAAAATAATTTTAATTATGGGAGACTTTAACGCAAAAGTCGGTAAAGGTCGGATACTCGATATAGTCGGAGAGTACGGTTTAGGAATTAAAAATTATAGAGGTGACCGCCTAATTCGGTTTTGTCAAGAACACCAAGTGGTTATAACCAATACGTGGTATAAACTGCCAAATCGAACGTTGTATTCATGGACAGCATACTAATAACAAAATTGTAATAACATATCCCGGTGTAGATATACATTCGGATCACACCTTATTGACAGCAAATACGAATGTAACGCTGTAGACAAAAACAAATTCAATAACCTATAGGATAGATACAAGTAACCTGAAAAGTGACTAAATAATGCAAACGTTGAAAGTCAAACTCAATGAAAACTCGGCGAGTATAAACACTAACATAGATATTCATTATCAATGGAGAACTGAACAGAAGGAAATAATAAAAAATAGCAAAACAATTTTAGGTGAAAAAAGAACAATTAAAACACACGAGTGGATGACAGATGACATATTAATGTTAATGGAAGAAAGAAGAAAATATAAAAATGCAGATGAGGACAAATATCGATATATTCAAAAAGAAATAATAAGAAGTATAAAACAAGCAAAAAAAGTGGTTAGAAGAAAAGTATAGAGAAATGGAACAGTTACAAATTTGACGAGTTTAATGTACAAAAAAAATTAAAAGAAATAACCGGCAATTATAAAGTAAGAACTCCATACGCTCTCAGAAGTGAACAAGAGAATTTAACACTTCTTCTTAAAGTGCCTTATTCATTATTGAATGTTGGCAACAATCGAGGCAAAATTTTGTCTATCTTTAGTGTCTCTTATCAACTCATGTGTACTCATGTGGGTCCAATCTCTAATGTTCTTAAGCCAGGAGCATCTCCTGCGACCTCGCCCTCTTTTGCCTTCATCTTTTCCTTTCATAATGGGCTGCAATGTATTGTATTTGTCATTCCGATATAAATGTCCAAGATAAGCTGTTTTTCTTTTTTTAATAGTTAATAGGAATTCATTTCTTCTATTCATTCGTCGCAGAACCTCTTCGTTTGTGATATGCTCTGTCCAAGATAGCATTCTTCTAAACACCCAGTACTCAAAAGCTTGTATTCTCTTTTCTGTATTAGCCTTGAGGGTCCACGCTTCAGCACCATATAATAGTATTGAGTATATGTAGCACTGTACAAATCTGTATCTGGCTGTAAGACGAAGACTGCGGTTGGTAAGTAGTTTTTTGAGTTTTTGGAATGCTGATCTTGCCGTTTCTATTCTTATTGTTATTTCCGTTTTTGGGTCTCCATTTTCTGTCAGCCAGCTTCCCAGATATTTGAATTTTTGTACTTTCTCTATTTGTCGATTATATATTATGAGTTGTGTTTGTGCTATTGGTGTTTTGCTGAAAATCATATATTTTGTCTTTTTAGTATTTATCTTTAACCCTATTGCGTCTCCTTCACGGCTTACTGCATCCATCAGCCGTTGTAGTCCTTCTAGGCTATCCGAGATTATTGTGGTGTCGTCAGCGTACCTTATATTATTGAAAAGTTTACCGTTTATTTTTATTCCGTCTTCGGAGTTTTCTAGGGCTTTGACAAAAACTGCCTCTGAATAAATATTAAATAATAGTGGTGAGAGGATGCAACCTTGCCTCACTCCTCTTTTAATTGAGATAGCTTCCGTATTTTCATTATCTGTTCTCACTGTGGCATTTTGGTTCCAGTATAGGTTTCTAATAGCTATTATGTCTTCTTGATCAAGTCTTTTCTCAGTCAATACTGTCAATAGTTCGTCATGCTTTACACGGTCGAAAGCTCTTTCATAGTCGATGTAGCACATGTAGATATCTTTTTGTTGGTCACGGCATTTTTGTAGCAGAACTGACAGGCTAAATAACGCTTCTCTGGTACCAAAACCTTTTCTAAATCCAAATTGGGAGTCGCTCAGATCTATTTCACATTTCTGATATATACTACGGTGTAAAATTTTTAGAAATAACTTGAGAACGTGGCTCATCAAGCTTTATGAGTCGAAAACCATCGCATTTATTTGCGTTGGGTTTTTTGGGCATAGTGATAAACTCCGATGTCATCCAATCAGAAGGCATTTTCCCAGTTTGATAGATTGCATTAAAAAGATTAGTAAGTAATGTTATGTTTTCTTCATTTAGAAGTTTCAAAAATTTGTTATGAATCTGGTCTGGTCCAGCTGCTTTGCCGTTTTTAGAATTTCGTATTACACTTGTTGTAATTAGAAGAATTAGAAAAGAGACACGATACTTTTAACCTACACAAAAAGATCAAAGAAACTATAGGAGGGACTAAGAAATATAACTACAAAAAAATGTTAAATAACGACAAGCAACTAATCACAAGCAAAGAAGATCTAAAACAAGTATGGGAAGAATATATAAAACAGACCTTTGAAAATGTGAGAACTGAACAACATATAACAACAACGGAGCATGCACCAAATATATTACAAAGTGAAACAACAATTTAACACTTGGGAAAAATAATTTACTAAAAACATGGGAAAAGCATATAGCAAATCTTTTTGACAGCAACCGAACAGAAATGGATATTAAAAATAAAACCGACATGGAAGGACCAGAAATAATGCAGTTTGAAGTTGAGTATGTATTACGAACAGCAAAACCGGGCAAGGCGGTTGAACCTGACAAAAACCCGTTGAGATTATTAAATTGTTTGATGAAAATATTACAAAAATGTTGACTAAGCTTTGCAATCATGTATATGAAAGTAGAAAAATGCCTGACATTTAGACCAAATCCATCTTCATCCCGCTGTCTAAAAAGAATAATGTAACATCATGTAATTACTTTCGTTTAATCAACTTAATGAGTCATATATTAAAGCTTTTTCTTAGAATTATGCAAAACATAATTTCAAGAAACTGTAAATCCTTTGTGGAAAGTTTGGACTTGGAACAAGAGATTCTTTATTCGGAACGAACATTTATTACAAAAATACCGAGAATTCCAGAAAACTATGTACATTGGATTCGTAAATTTTAAAAAGGCTTTTGGTATGGTTCAACAGCCAGAATTAATCAAAGCGTTACCAGAAATAGAACTGGATGGAAAAGATATTAGGTTAATCGAAAACTTGTACTGGAAGCAAACTCTCACTGTATGTACAGACAATGAGCAGAACAAAAGGGGTAAGACAGGGATGCGTTCTGTCACCTGTCTTATTTAATATATATTTGGAGCATGTGTTTGAAAAAGCTTTATAGGAGCAAAGAGAAGGGATTAGGATAAACAGAAAAGTTATAAATAATATTAGGTATGTGTACGACACATAGAGTTACAATTTCTCATGAATAAAATAAACAAGGCCAGTAAAGAGATGGACCTAAAAAATGATACAAAAAACAACTAAATTCATGGTAATGAGTCGACAAGCAATACCAAGAACACAAATAAGGATAAACGAAATAGCAATAGAACAAGTTAGATTTACATATCTAGGAAGTTTGATAAATAATGATCTTAATCCTGATTATGAAATAACATATCAAATAGAAATAACAAGAAGTACTTTCTATAAATATAAAACAATGCTATGCAACAATCACTTACGACTGGATATTAGAATAAAGTTTATCAAGTGCTAGAGTAAACTACACAGTTATTGGCCACTTCAGAGTAAAGTGACTTTTAAATTTCTGTAATTTCTTTGATTTCGCAAACTCTCAAATAATAAAACCTTCATTTTTATCATCAGAATTAAATTATCAATATGTTTTTAAAATACAGTTTTAAAATGTTAAAATGTCCCACCTTGTAAAATTACAGTTATTGGCCACTTTTGGCAGTAATTCGACAAGTATATTGCAGTAACATGCCACAAGTATTTTTAAGATTGTAGGTATCCCAATAAGAATGAATAATGGTAAACGTTTTCCTAAAATATTTATTCAATACAGAGATATTAGATAGAGATCTCTTATTATTACTTATCTTTATTATTAATATAAAACTGGTATAGTTCTTAAACATCATCGTCATCTTCATGTGTGTTACTCCTATCTTCTATACCTCCTGCTAAAGAACGTTCGTCATCTTCTCCGCCAGATTCTTGCGTTGCGCCATTGATAACCTGCGCACTATTATCTTCCTCGCTATTTACATCTTCAGCTGTAAAATTTAGTCTAATGTTTTTCAAGTCGTCTAGACTGTTATGCCCCTGTATTTTATAACATTTTTTTTATTGAATTCGTGTACATTAGCAATCAGAATTAATTACAATAAATTCTATGAGCTAATTGCGTGAAGTTTGGAATAGATTTGAAGAGAAGTGCACCCAGTGGTGCAGTCTCGTTACCTCCATTTGAAGGCTTAGGGGATAGTGTACGATTTCTTTATTCTGTCAAGTCCCATGGCCACTTCCGTTTAAGTCGTCTCATTACTGGCCGCTGTGTTAGCGGTGTAATCTCGTTATTAGTGTGTCCCACTAGCCGAGCATGGTGGCTTGTAGCCCGTTGTCTGATTATGTCCCGCACATATTGTACGTTGGAGTCAAAGTGGAGGATACGGTTTGAAACATACCAGGGAGCATTGAATATACTTCTTAATGTCTTAGACTGGAAACGTTGTATTATGTCAATATTTGAGTAGCTGGCGCAACCCCAGAGTTCACAGCCATATGTCCATATTGGTCGTATGATAGATTTGTACACCAGTAATTTGTTTTCTGTTGAGAGTTGAGAGTTTCTTCCTATGAGCCAATACATTTTTTTAATTTTGATGTCCATTTCTTTGCGTTTTTATTATATGTGGTTTCCACGTTAATCTTGTGTCCATATGGAGACCTAAGTATCTAATTGCATTTGCTTGCGGGATGGGTACGTTATTCAAGCTTACAGGTGGTCATTGTGATCGTCTTGTGGTAAATGTTATATGATTGGACTTCGTCTCATTGACCTTCATTCTCCATTTTTCCAGCCAATCCTCTATTGTACTTAGTGCCTCTTGCAAGATATTAGTTGTGATTTGTGGATCTTCATGACATGCCAGGATTGCAGTGTCATCTGCAAATGTCCCCAATGTTATGGTTGGTGTCGACGGTATATCTGCAGTAAAAATCAGATATAAGAGTGGTCCCAACACACTTCCTTGGGGAACACCAGCCGTGATTGGATACAGTTGTGAATATTCCATACCAACTTTGGTTTGAAAGTGTCGATTAGTTAGATAAGATTTAAGCAGGAGATAGTATTGATGTGGAAAGATGTGTTTAATTTTAAATAGTAGCCCATTGTGCCAAACACGGTCAAACGCTTGCCGTATATCTAAAAATACAGCAGAGCAATATTTCTTACTATGAAATGATTGCCGAATAATATTGGTTATTCGGTGGCATTGCTCTATGGTCGAGTGTCCTTTGCGAAATCCAAACTGGTGATTTGGAATCCATTCTTCAAGTAGACTATTTTCGTTTATTCGCTTTAATATTAATTTTTCTAGGAGTTTTGACACGACAGGCAGTAGACTAATTGGGCGATAAGACTGAGCTTCATTTGGTGGTTTGCCAGGTTTTAATATTAGGATGACCTGTGCAAACTTTAATTGTAAGGGCCAGTATGTTAAGCGTAGGATTGCATTAAAGAGTGCCAATAAGAATTGTTCTCCTTGTCGTGGTAATTGTTTAAGTACAAGGCCTGTAACGAGATCATAGCCCGGCGCTTTCTTATTATTTAACCATTTTATTTCATTTTGTAATTCACCAATTGTGAATTTTTTATAGGGGTGATAGTTGTAGTGGTGCTTCGAGAAAGTTGTTAACATTTTCATCAATTTCATTAGAGTGAGGTGTGAATACGTCTGCCAGATGTTGTGCAAAAAGTTAAACTTTTTCTTTGTCTGATCTTGCCCAGGAGCCATCGTTTTTGCGTAACGGCGGGACTTGTTGTTGGGGTCTCTTAAATCCTTTAGTGGCTTTCCATATACTGTGATCTTCTTTGGATAAGTTGGTTATGTAGTTATGGAATGTTTCATTACGCGCCTCTAACATCTTCTTCCTAAGTTTATTAGTAAGTCGATTGTATGTGGTTTTATCATTAACGTTGTGTGTACGTTGCCAGATTGACCTTGCTCTCCTTTTTCTTTTATTAATTCACTTATATCTCTAGAAACTAAATGACTCGATTTTCTGGATATTCATTGGTGTAGCATTTCAGGCTGCCTCTTGGACTGTTGTTATAAAGTGATTAACTGCGATCTCTATTTCTTTCGGTGTTTTTAAGCTTATATTAATATTTATATGTCGGTGGACGTGTACTTTAAATTTGTCCCAGTCAGTTCGTCTATTGCAAAGTACTGGCTTAGGCTGCTTTTGGATAACTGTAGCGCTAACAACAGCTAACACAGGGCTGTGGTCCGAAGAGAGATCGAAACTAGGAGTGACGTCCACATAATTTCTTGAAATGCCCGAGGCTATATAAAAATCTAATAAATCTGGAATCTTGTTCACGTCAGTCGGCCAGTATGTTGGAGTACCGGTTGATAAATGCATGTAATTGTTGTTAGTAAGAATTTTTTCAAGTTCTCTACCCCTTGTAGTTATTAATCGAGACCCCCACCTTGTATGTTTACAATTAAAGTCGCCACCTACTATAAATCTCCCTCCAAGGGTGTTGAAGAATGGTTGTAGTATGTTCGTGGTTAGTCTATGTCTTGGAGGGCAATATACAGCGGCTATTGTGATTGGGCTAGGAAGTTTACTGATTTCGATAACGGCAGCTTGCAGGAACGGTTCTTCGTATTTTGGTAATTCATGATGAACTATCGAGTTTCGAATAATAATAGCTGCGCCACCATGGGCTGTATTATCTGGGTGTACAGTGTGGTAGATGCTGTACTGAGGTATTTTTATAAACGTTCTTGTTTGTAAAGTGTGTTTCACTTATGAGTAGTACATCAATTTTGTTCATTTGAAGGAAGACTTCTACCTCCAATTTTTTAGATTGGAGGCCGTTGGCATTCCATAATGCAATGCGTATGAATTTAGACATTATTTAACTAATTTGGCAATTACTGTTGTGAGCAGGTTGAGGATCATGCTATTTTGTTGTAGCAGTTGATTGAACATTCCCTTAAACTCGGCAAGGAATTGTGCGAGGGTGAGATCATTAGATGAGTCTGGTTTATTTGCTGTAACGTGGCTATAGGTATGCATCGGCATATCAGCGTAAACATTAGATTTTGGCAGAGGAGGAAAATTTCTTATATCTGGCTTATACTGTGCAGGTTGTTTCTTTGGTTGCTGTGTATTTGGGTAGGTCTTGTTTTGTAATTCTCTATAGACCATACATCCTTTGTAGTTGGCAGGATGTGGTCCATTGCATAAGATACACGTTGCCGGCGTATCCCTATTTTTGGTGCACGTTCTTGTATCATGGTTACCGCTGCATTTGACACACGCATATGGGCGATTGCAGTATGATTTCGTGTGGTTAAAGTTTTGGCATCTTGTACATTGTACTATATTTTTATTTTGCTTAGGTGGTTCAACCGTTATCTTTAGGTTCTGCACATACTGCAATTTATAAATATCTTTGTTGTTATCGGCCGGTTCCAAGTCCACGAAGAATAACGACAGGGCTTCTTTAGTTTTTTTGTGTCTGATGTTGCTAATATTTCGAACTTTATGATTTTTTGCTGCCAATTCTGCTATTATTACATTTATCGGGATTGTGGGGTGTAATTGTATGCCGTACAACTACTCTATATGCCCTCTCCTGCTTGTTTTGATATGTGTGAAATATAACGTTGGTATCTAAAAAATGGGCGGTCAATTTCCTGTATGAGTCAGGCGTATGAACATTGATTTTAACGACATTATTGGCCATACATTTAGAGGTATATTGTTCCTTTTCGACTATGTGCGTGATGCTAGCTACCATCTGTTGATAGTTTTCGACACCTTGAACAAAGATTGGCGGTGGTTTTGGCAGTTGAACAGTTTGACCCGTAGTATTAGTGTTGCTGCTAGCCCCTGGTACATCTGTTTCCTCTGTTAACGTAGAGTATTGGTTTGTTTGTGTTAAGTTGAATGTTTGAGTTAATTGTGGGTTATATTTCCGTCTTTTCCTTTTATTGCCAGGAACCACTTGCCAACTGTTATTATTATCAGCCATGTTTTCGTCTTCGCCGACATTACTTAAAGACAACCTTGGATATTGCATTACGGGCATTGTATAATACGGAGAGGGTTGAACCGATGGGATTGATGGCACTGCATACTGCTTTAATGGTGTTTGTTCGCAGAGTGGTGGTGTTGAATGTATACTGTTACTTACAGTATACTGTTGCTGTTGATAGGAGGGTGGGTAACCATATTGTTGATACATATTGGAGTTATTTTGTGATGGCGGATTATTCCCATTGCCAGTGGGAAACATTAATATTAAAGTTGATTACATGGGTATTAAATTATTAAATAAATAAGTACGCCTGACCTTAAGGCTGCGACTCGGGCGCGGCGATATCGCAGGTAAAAATTTGGCTCGCACACGTCCACACTGTTTCAATGCACGGGCCGTACTTTTTATAACATTTATGGCATAAAAATAGGTCATTATCTTCAAAATCTGGAATGCGCCCTTTATGATTCTTTGGAATGCATTTAGAATGATGAACATTCTTGCAATTTTGCTTTTTGAAGATTTCAAATGGAGCATTTGGCTGAAATTTAATTTTTTTTGTTTTAGTTTCGCCTTTTTGCCTTAGATTTTACAGGTTTTATATTTATTTTTTCTTTTTCTTGTTCTGCAAGAAGCTTTGCCGCATTCTTAGCCTCCAAGATTTCTTTATACTTTTGTGACGTTATTACAAAATAGTAATTTTTCCATCTGACGTTTACCTTTGCGTTTTGGAGCTTTTACATACTAAATAATCCGCCAAATGTGTTCGGTGAGTTTTTATGTCCATAATCTATAAAGAACAAAGAAATGTTTATCCTGATCAACAGCAGCATTTTGTATTTGTTTAAATATGTCTTCTTTTTCTTTTCCTATTATGTTCAGAATAGCTGAATAATCCATTATAATATTATTATCTGCTTTTTGCTTGGTATCTTTTGTCTTCACCAAGACATTTACTGTAGTCAACAGCATTATGATTGAATGGGTATAGTCCACGTGCTTTAAAACTATTATATAAGGTTTCTGGTTTGACAGATAACTTTTTCTAATATTGGTGTAAAGGTCAATTTTGTAATGGCCTCACCTGGGTGTCTAACGTGCCATTCTCTAACTGTATTTTTCCTGCTCATTTTAACATCTGCCGGTTGCAGGATCCGTGTTTTATTTGGATATAATGTGATCACTTCAATACCCAATATTCCGCACAACACACTCAACTGATACGTGAGATGTGATTTGTGGCCATCAAGGAATAATATCAGAGGTAGTTGAATTCTTTCTTTGATCAAATATGGGTGAAAGACATTAGCAATATACTCGTAAAACGTTTGGAAAGTCATCCATCTATTTTTACTCCGGTTAATTCCCCGATCTTCCGGAACTGTCATTGAAATTTTTTCCAGAATGCGTTTGTAAGGAAAAACCACCATTAGACTACAAATTTTCCCTTCGCACTGTGCGGCCAAAAGTCGAAAATAAAAGTTTTTAGTTAGGGTTTTTTTGCCATCGGGTTGGCTAAAGGAGTCCCCTAGGAGACGAAAAATGCTAAGAATGAGGTCTCTTACCTCAAATCCCCTCCATAATCTCAGTCTGAATGTGGCCGCTACGGTATGCGTAGCCACACGTAGAGAAGATCGACTAATGGACGCTTCCATTGAACACGTGTAAAAGTTTTTACCGCCAAGTAAATCTAACGCAAATAAATGGATTCCACATCTGAAGGTGAGTAAAATGAGTAAAAAAATTCCTGCATATAAAATACTAAATAGTAAATTGTTAGGAAAAAAAATGTATGTGATTGAGTGAATACTTTTTTGTCTTGCTAGATCTTGCTCTCTAAGCTATTGAAGGTTGTTAGTAATAGTATTATGTACAAAAATATATAAAATTCAGCTGCCCGTAGCTGCCCGTTCAGTTTTTATGCATTTATTTACAAAAAATAAGTAAAAGGGCGAGTAAGACGGCGCATACACCTGAAAAATTACTTCTAAAACCACTCAAATCTTTGTCTAAAGATTGTATTGATTTGCTAGCATCACCAACTGTAAATAATCAAACAGAAGATGAACAATCTTTTGACAGTTCTTCTGCCTCTGAGACAGATACAGATGTAGATGATTGTGACTGTTACGAGATTGGCAATTAAAACTTTTTCATGTAATGTTAGTTCTATATAAGTTATAAATATGTTATCTACTCATGTTACATATTGCACTTCTAAACACACGATTTGTAAATAACTATGTTCGATTTCAATAAAACTATATTTATACTTGAAATTTTTTTATATAACATCACCATATTGCATTTTCACCATTTTTAATTTGTTGGTTTTTAATAAATTTTCAACTACATAGCTTAATAATCTCAAAACAGAATATTTTAATCAGTTGTCAAAGTTCTTTTTTATAAGTTATTTTATTTTTTATAAGTTTTTTCGTATGACATAGCGCCATATTAAGTCAGCCATTTTGAATTTTCTAATTCTGATAACAGATTCGTAATCAGCGACCCCAAAAAACTCTACATGCCAATTTGTGGATCATTCTATACATTTTTCGGCTTTTGGCCGCACAATGCGGCCTTCGGCCGCACTGTGCATCGGTAGAAAAGGTAATATTTTCTTTAGATGACCCATAATCTTTACCGGTTTGTGGGCATATTTGAAATCCGGTTCCATCACCATTGAAAATTATTAGTAAATGGATTTGGCTGGGGATTATCCTTAAAAAATTGCTAAACACTGTCAATTACATCGTCTTTTTTTCGCGGAAAGCCTTTTTGTACAAGTTCTATGATCCACCTAACTATGATACTTTCTTCATTGATCGTCATAATTGGAGAAAAGCCAAATGAAGTTTTAGAATCAGAATTTTTTAATTGAAATTGCAATGTGGTACGTGGTATGCCATGCTTCTTTGCAATGCTTCGTAGCGAGGCTGAACCGTTTTACATTTCCCGCAAAACCTTTTCCAACCTTGGTGAGCTATATTGAGTTACTTTTAGTATTGCCAATTTGCACACAAAAAAATAATTATAACAATATTGAAAATTTAGTAAATGGCCACATTTAAAATATAGTTATTAGCCAATAACTGTGCACTTGGGAGATATTAAATGTTTCTTCGGCACATAAGCTGATCGTCGTATAATGGAACGTGTGGAACAAACAGAGAAAGCAAATCTTTTTTTCGTATAACACAGTTATTGGGCACCATGGCCAATAGGTGTAATTTAACTTTTTGTAATTGTAGTTATTGGCCACTCATGCAAAATAGTTGCGTATTACTTAAACATTATTTAAAATGTGGACTAACTTATTCTACTAAAAGCCCGAAATAAATCCAAAACCTCAGCACTAAAATGACTAACGGATCTTAGCAAAACCTTAAAATCTCATGCAAGACTGAAATAGTCAGTCATCTGATAGTTGACTTAGTTTGTGATTATATCCCAATCTAGTGACAAAGGCAGTAACTAACGTCGAAATAGGAAACTGAAAGAATGTTAAAGATACTCTTAGTATAAGAGTCTATATACATGTTAGCCAATAACTGTTCGCTGGCCAATAACTGTACCGTTTACACTAAGTTTGGTCAACTTTCTTGTACGGAATAGAATCCTGGAAGTTAAAAGAAAATAGAGGCGTTTGAGATGTGGCTGTATAGGAGAATGTTAAAAATACCTTGAACTGCGCGAATTACAAATGAAGGAGTATTGAGGAAAGTACATAAAGAGAAAGAGCCGATGCAAGTTTTAAAGAAAGAAAAACAGCCTACTTTGGACACACTTTAAGGAATGACAAATATGAATTGCTCCAAATAATAATAAAGGAAAAATCAGGGGAAAAAACCTGTAGTAAGGAAGAGATTGTCATAGTGTAACATACGTAAATGGACTGGATTTACCGCAACACAATTGTTCCAATTAGTTGAAGACCGAGAATATTTTAACCAAGTGGTAGTCAACCTCTGAAATAAACAGAGACGGTCTACAAAAAGAAGAAGCCCTATACAAGAAACCTATTGCAACTCTCAAAAGACAAAGAGAGATCCCCTACGAAACAGACCTATAACACAATCTTAGAGGAGTGACTAGAACAACAGGATTGAGAGCAGTATATATCTGGAGATTGCATGCTATAATCTCAACGTATGAAGATAACTATCCTCAGATGAAAAGGAATTCTAACAAGAATGTGCCCTGGTAAAGTAACAACCTTGCTAGAACCAGAAAACAGGCGAGAGAGCAATTGAACTCAACAAATAATTCACGAAAATCGGACATCTATAAAAAAAATCATAACTGAACACAACAAAGCTTTAAGGAAATCAAAAAAAGATACGTGTAAGAAGCACTGCCAAACTTTGTATAGTATTCTTAAAAAACTTCTCAAAGCCCAATAACTACTCTACTGAAACAGAGAAGCACACCATCACTGAAAAAGGAAACAATGAGAGATACACCTTCCAGGATTACAGGTCACTAATATATGATCGAGTGACTGGTAAAATGTAGAGCTCCTAAAGTAACCATATAGAGAGAATTGGCAGAATGCATAGAAAGTGATAGATATAGACAAATTAAAGCGGACAATTAACTCATTTCAATCTTATAAATCGCCAAGCTCTAACGGAATTTATCCATTTGGCGCAGAAAGAAAGTCACCTATACTACAGGATGTGCAATATAATCAGAGTCTGGAGTATATACTGAAATCCTGAAGTCTAATTAGCTACTTTTATACCAAAACTAAAAAGGTAGTAAAGTCCTAGAAAAACTGCTTGACAAGCATATTAGGGATAGTATATTAGTCACTCAACATCTACAAGTATGCATATAAAGCATAAGTAACCAAAAAAGAGCATTGCAAATACTTGTTACCAAAGTAGAAAATGCTATAGAAACGAAAGAAGTGCTTTTAGATGCCTTTTTAGTTATTGAAGGAGCATATAATACATCCGTAGATTTAATTACTAGATCATTGAGGAGTAAAGGACTCGTCAAAACAAGCTACAGGTGGATGCTTAAAGAAAGATTAGTATATGTATCTCTGATAAATAAAACAATGACAACTCGGGTTGCAAGAGAATGTCTGCAGGGAGAAGTTTACTCACATTTGCTGTGGCACCTTGTAATTGACAATCAAAAGAAAGAAATACAGCGTACTAGAATATGCAAATGACTTGATCCCTACTATCCCAAGGACGATTTAACAATACAACTAAGAACTGTATGAAAAGGGAAAATGATAAAAAGTCCCTTCAAATCTACAATAATAGCATCCACAAGAGGAACAACCCTAAAGAGACTCTTAGACTCCGAAATGTAGAAATTAAGTTATAAGTTGAAGTAAAATAGAGTGATCGTAGACTCAAAGCTCACCTGAAATTAACATCAATAATATAGTGAGGACCACACTAATGCAACCAGACGAGTTGAAGGAACAACAAGAGATCTAAAACCGAACGCGATGTACTGCATGTGCATTACGGTGGCCAAACCCATGGTAATACATGCAGTTTTAGTATGGTGGTGCAAAGGACAGCTACAACTCCACTAAATAAATTATAAAGATTTGCTTGTCTGGGAATAATGGGTGGTATAAAAACAACTCCAGCAACGTCAACGAAGACATTGCTCTAAAAATTGGACATATGTGTGAAAGCATGCTGAATATGAAACCATATGATCCAAAAATTCATCTTCAACGTGAATTTCGAAGTTAATATTGTTCTTCTTCTTCTTTTACTCTTATATAGGCTATAAGCCTGTTTCTAACTACACATTTCGTGTAGTACTATGAGCCATGTTGGGCGTACCCCGGGCAGGTGGCTAGTCTGACCGGTTAGAAGAAGGAGAATGTACTTTACGACCGCCAAAGGTGTTTGTATGATGGCCGGTGAGCGCTCGATGTTTGCCGTTATTTTGACCTGGGAGTCGAACCCAGGGCCCGCCATGCGTTAGTCTGGCAGGGCGAAACCTTTACGTTGCGGCTGTCGCGCTCGAAGTTAATATTATGGATCAAAATACATGTACAAACGAAATAAGTAAAACGGGAACATATTTGGAAATACTACCTTATATAAAAAGGAATCGAAGACCGAATCTGGAAGTTAAGATGTTTACTAGACGAATATACATGTCTTTCAAGCGAAGATATTTGCTATACTGCAGTGAGCTAGGCAAAATAATTTAAAATAAATTCACTAACAGTCAATCATCCCTGCAGGAGGTAAATAACTCAAAGATAACATCCAGGCTGGTAAGGGAATGACACGAAGAACTCACCTCTGTAAAATTGCAGAAAAAAAGGAAGATGATAAGCTAATACAAGAAGTGTCATCAAATGCATATATAGACTTTGAACCGGCTCTGAAAGGTAAAATAAAAAAACTGGTGAGAGAATAGGTCAGGAAATAACATAAAAATTACTGGAAAACTTTAGCGGGACAAAGACATAAATAAACAATCATAAAAGGGTCACCCCACAAAAAAAACTGTTACAGGTCTCCTTACAAGGTATTGTTTTCTTAGAAGACGCCTTAACAAAAAGACAGTCGTACAAGTGAAACTTGAGCTGCAGGCAATGTGGAGGAAAACCAGAGATAATCATTATGGAAAACCAATAACGGATCCAGAAAATTATAGCAACTATTCTTGTACAAACTGGTAATACGGATAAGGATTTTATTGCGTACGAACAATGGTCGAAGTTTTTTTTGTGTGATCGTAACTAATCGCTTGTTTTCATAATAAACTTGAATGATATTAAGACATTGCTGCACATAATACGGCGCTATGACGTCTTTGCCATTTATTTAGATATCAACTGTACAAATACGAAACTTCTAACGTTTGCAGAACTCAAAAGGCTCGCCATTCAATTTCTAAAGTTCAGTGTGAATAATTTTATAGAAACAGTGGCGTTCTCAAAACTTAATTGAATTTATGATAATCCTATTTAATTTTTTTTTAATTCAGACAAGCTTTCTATATTGTTATCTTGCAATTTGTCATAAATATAAGCCATGTTTGGAAAAATAGTTTCCCGTCAGTGTTAACAATTATTTGGTAAGGTTTTTGCTACGTAGATGGAAATGATAATTTTATATAATCTACTTGTAAAATAATCAAATGCTGAATTATAAAAGCAAAAAATATAAATAAAAAAAGCGCTATTAATAAAAATTTGAGTGTTCTTAAGCTCTTTTTAAGACTACATTTTGAGTTAAATTTGCCATTATTATTTTAATACCATGTAAACGATTAGGCTTCCTATGTGTCTTTGCAGAACTCCCTCCCCCCCCACAAAAAAAAAGCGTCTTGAACATGCTGTGATCAAGAAAATACCAAAACTAGAAACTTCTTTCTCAAACAGTGTGCAGCGATCACAATCGTCGCCATCGACTTCAGTCACTTCAAGCCCAAATTGTAGTGTACTAAATGTAAAACTGCAAGAAGCTTCCAGTTCACAGACCTCTGAAAGCACTTTCAAATAGATAGATCCAATTACATTATTCGACCCGGCATTGTGGTGCGTAAATAGTGAAATTCCAGAGTTAGTAGCCTACATTCAAGAAAACGATAATTATATATGATGAGTTTGTACAAATCAGTTGTTTATAAAAGATTATTAAATGGAGAAGGCATTAATCTAAATTGGTTTATTCAAAATCAACTGGGCGAGTATTTTGTGGGCGATGCAAACACTAAGAGGTTTGATGATTGGAAAAATGACCGTATAACAATAACTTTGTTCACAGAAAATGTATTCCAAAAGTTATTAGTGAAAGTCATGTTTCACAAAGGGTGTATTCTAAAATTAAAGAACACTACAAAGAAGAATCTTTGTATTGACAAAATGTTTTCTTAAGAGTTGACGTTCTGAAGTTTTTAGCTTCCTGCGTACTGCCAATTCATAGAGATAATAAAATATAAGGGTGATTTGAATATTTTATTCTTTTATGGCCGAATATGTTGCAAAATTTGAAAATAAAGAAAGCCATGTTTGTTCATACTTATTAAGTATAACTGTTAATGAATTCATTACGCAATTAGCGGACCAAATTGAGGCAGATATTATTTAAAAGATTTAAATGTCAATTATTATATTATAATGTGGACTTACTTCAAGTTGTGTCGCAGACAAGCAACTAGCTTTTGTGGTAAGATATATGCTACCTACAAGAACTGTCGTTGAATGATTTATGACGAACTGTAAAGACAAATGCCGTAATGTTGATCCACTTCTTGGTCTAAATAAATGTAGAGGATAGAGCTATGATAGCGTCAGCAAACTAGACTACAATAAGTAAATCTTCTGGCCACATACATTCCTTGCACAGGCCGCTGTTTGTAACTAGTTGGATTTGCAGCTGCAGGGAGCAGCAAATATTTTGTTAAATTCTTTTCTTTAGAACGAGAAATCTATAACTTTTTTAATTCTTCAAACAAACGAATATTTCGTAGTCTCACCTCACCTTATCTTTAGAAAATTTGTCGACAACCCGATAGAGTGCCTGTGTTGATGTCAATTAAGCATTATACAAATCGTAGCAGAAAGTTCTTGATACTCTAATGATAAGAAAAAGGACGTATAGTATGAAGTAAATGTGATATTGAAAAAACCCACAAACCCTTGTTAAAATGGCATTAATGGTATATTTCTGGAACCATGCCCATGGTTATGTCCTTGTAAAATTTCAAGAAAAAATATAGACACAACGTTAGTTTGAATGTTTTATAAACACTCATTGAAACGAACATAAGTTTTCAATGCTGGAAAAAAGACAAAATTGATGTGTAAAACAAAAAGGAGAAAAGAAAAAAAGTTTCTCTTGAAAAAGCGCAATATATACAGAAATACATAAGAATTGCGGATTCCTATGGGAAGTCACTCAAATAGAAAATGACAGAATGCAGCAAAGGGCACATCTGCTATTGGATAGGTATGCTTCTGATTTAGATAAAACATTTCCTGAGAAATGTGTGCATTAGCAGTATTTTAATAATTAATAAAAATAATAACAAAAAAGATAGGAATAACAAACCACAAATACAATTTTTAACAAAAAAAATTCAAATTTCAATTTCCTTTTAAATTTTAATTTCCACATTCGTGCTGTTTGTTGTTAAGGAGTTCCGTCTTGTTTTCGCAGTCCAAGACTAGTCCAGAACGTCCTTGGCCATAGTTAGGTACCTACCTACCTTGTTTTTGGACTGTCATAAACCTAGCACTACTCAATCACTATACATTTCCTATTTGATTTTGAGGAGTTTCCTGGTGTATCTTCGAAGTCCAAGGTCCAATGGCAATGAAATTAAAATGGGACCACCCTTGAGGCATCCCCTTTCTAACAAAAAAATCATCTAAACCAGTTTATAAACAAAGAAGTTATGCCCGAACATCCATTATATATATATATATATATATATATATATATATATATATATATATATATATATATATATATATATATATATATATATACATATATATATATATATATATACACATACAATCGAATGAACCTCCTCATTGTTTGAAGTCATTAGAGCCATAGCCATTATTGAAGCCATCTAAATGTAGCAGTTACTAACTGCACTGTAGAACGATCCTTTTCAGTTCTTAAAAAACAAAAAACTTGTTGCGATCAATGTTGAAAAATGATTACGTTTACACTTTTATATATTGAGAGTGGGTTTTTCTTTTCATGATGTAGTCCAGAGGTTTACTAATGTCAAAGGCGGAAAACGAAATGCTTCTTAAATAAATTTTTTTTTTAGATAACATGAACGCTGTTTTTATTTTTTCTTACTTAGGTATGAATGCACTAGTCTAGTCAGATTAGTAAAAAAACGCTAAAAGCTCGAAATTTTTGTGGGTACACGTATCGAGGCGCATTCGATTCGTAAAAGCCTGAGAAAAAAATGTTACCACATATTTCTTTATTATAATACAAAAGTGCATTTGTGCACGCAAACAATGCAATTATTTAATGCATTTTTGCAGACCGTAAAGAATATCTTATTTCTCACTTAATATTGGCAAAAATAAGGTCATTCCCGTTACGCGGAAGTTTTTGTGTCGCTGATCACAAATATAATGCTTAGAAAGTGCCCCGATGCACTTGAGGGGGCAGAATCCTAAAGATGGGGGCACCAGAATACGAGTAGTGCATTGTTTCATTGAACATGATACGATTTGAATTATTCTAAAAAACAATTTATTTTAGATATTTTTACGAAAAAGATTGCTTGCACACGGAACAACCCCATTAAGGTGATCACTTATCAACAGTATTAAATAAATAGGCAAATAGAGGTTTTCAATATTTTTTAAGCGTTTTTTAAACTTCTGTTTTCAGTAAAACGTAATACTGTTAAAACGTGGACACTTATAGGGTTGTTTATGTGCATGAAATTTTTTTTTCGTAATATCTGGAAAAAAATCGTTTTTAAAAATAATTAAAATTGAATCATACTCAAATAAAAAAATTCCATACGCGTACCCTATTGCTCCAAAGTATCCTTCTCTAAAGTTCCCCAGGGCATTTTCTCACTTTGGTGCATTGAAACTTAATTTGAGAATCAAAATCGTTATCAGTGACCCCAAAAACCCTTGTATACACAGTTTAACCTCGAAAAACAAACAACTTTGAGCTGGTTTCCCAAAATCACTCCCAGCCCCAGGATTTTGCCCCGCCAAGTGCATTGGGGCAATTTCTAA
Source organism: Sinelater perroti (assembly GCA_036346155.1). NCBI lineage: Eukaryota > Metazoa > Arthropoda > Insecta > Coleoptera > Elateridae > Sinelater > Sinelater perroti. The sequence continues at coordinate 14,702,008 of JARFIY010000285.1, forward strand.
GCATCATATTCGTGATCAGCGACCCCAAAAGCCCTTGTATAGACAGTTTAAACTGAAAAAACAAACAAATTTGAGTTTTTTTCCCAAAATCGCCCCCATCCCTAGGATTATGCTCCCCTCCAAGTGCAATTTCCTTCTGTTACTAAATAATTCTATTGTTTTTACTCTTAAACTGCCTTTTTTGTCTTTTGCGGCTGTAGCTTGCGTCTATCATAAATTTGTTTCTGCTGGTGTTCATATCGTTCAAAGACGATTTCTGTAATTCAGAGATTTCTAAGTTTTTGTTCAATTATTGTTCATATTGTATCCGATTTTCTTTTAAAAGTTTCGCTTTTATCGTTAACTTTGGATTGTTTATTCGCTTTGTTTTTTCTAATGTTTTGTTTATTTTTATTTTTATTTCTAATATTCTGTGATCACTTCCTATGCCAATGTTATTTAATGATGTTACATCTTTAACACTTTCTTTATGCAATTATGTGGTCTATTTCGTTTTCATATTCTCCGTTAGGAATAACCCAAGTCTAATTTCTACTGAGTTTCTTTTTGAAAAATATATTCATTACATGTATGTAAATCCTCCAAAAGGACTACAATCTTAGCGTCAGGTGGTAACCCGTCGTAAAACATAACCAAAATAAATACTCCTAATTATGTAAAAAGTAAAAATAAATATGGGTCTAAATGTTAGGGCATACCCCGTAAGCGACAGCACGAGCTTAAAGTTAAGGGACAAAAACAAATGTTTGCAAACATTACAAACAAAGGTAATGGAGTGGGCGTGATACTGGACCATCACTTCAGAAATATAATCGTAAATATAGACAGAATATTAGATCGCCTTATTGCCGTTAAGTTAGCTTTGGATAAACAATCCATTTAAACATAGTGTGCGTTTGCGCTCCTCAAGTTGGATGTCAAGAACGAGAAAAAGGGATATACTGGGAAGAACTTGACGAAATAATTGCAAAAATACCACCGGAAGAAACAAAATTTGTTATGGGCGACCTAAACGGGCATGTTAGCAAGTCTAACATAACATATGAGTTCATTCATGAAGGATTTGGGTATGGAAGCTCGAACAAAGAAGGAACACATCCTTGAATATGTCGCAAGACATAATATGACCATGATTAACACAACATTTCAAAAAAGCCCGAACACCTCATAACATAGAAAAGTGGGAGGAAAATGTCACAAATCAATTTTATTCTAGCGGATGGCAAACTAAAAAAGGTTTTAAAAACTGTAAAGTAATCCCAGGGCATTTTTAACCTCTCAGCAGAGAATACTTGTAGGGGTGTTTGTGATGCCTAAACCGATTAAGACCATAATTCACAAAACAGCTCCCATTAAATAAAAGGAATTGCCAACCCAAAAGGGCAGAACAGTACTCGATAAACAACGCGACTATCTAACGAAGGATATAGAAAACACCTACAACAATGCCGAAGCAATCTGGTCGCTGTTCGAAAATCATTGCAGGGGTGAGGCAAGTGCTAAACTAGGAATTACTAAAGGAGGCCTAAGTACAGAACAGGACCCCATACGGTGGTGGCCGATGCGAAAATGAGTATTTAAAATAAAAAGATCTTGTTTAAAGGAAGTTAAAAGGCAACAAGAAGAATAATTGCCAAATCAAGAGCTATATAGCGCAAAGACATATAGAAAGATCGAGAAAGCTGAATGAAATACCAAAATTTTTAAATTATCCAAATCCAGGAACCAATCAACTCAGGATGTAAAATGTAATAAATTTATTAAAAACAAGAACCAAATATTATTAACAAACAATAAAGACATTACAAGCAAATGGTTTGAATACTATAAAGTACTTATGAATGAAGAATTCTTTAGAAACGAAATTATCCCTCTTCAACCAGTACTAGGGGCGATACTAATGATTGGTATAGATAAAGTCTGCAGTAAGAAAGATGAAAACCCGAAAAGCCATTGGTTCAGACGAAATTCCGACAGATATTTGGAAACTTCTCAATAAAGTTTTCAATCTCATTCTTCAAAATAAAAACATTCCACACTCTTGGCGTGGGAGTGTACTAATCCCATTCTACAAAAATAAGGGTGATGCCACAGAATGCGGTAACTATAAAGGTATCAAGGTGACGTCACATACCTTAAAAATATGGGAACGTATACTCAGCCATCGCATTCAAACGCTCACGGATATATCCCAAAACCAATTTGGATTCACTCCTTCAAAGTCAACAACTGACGCAATACAAGCAGTACGGATAATATCTGATAAACACCGCCTGAACAATGAAGATCTATATCTCATTTTCATAGTCTTGGAAAAAGCTTTCGACCGAGTACTTCGCAGTCTTGTATATCAAGCGCTGAGAGCTCAGCATCTTCCTGAAATCTACGTGCAGTTAATACAAGATTTGTACCATAAAGTTTCTACTATGGTCAAAAGCCCAATAGGAGTTAGTGAGGCGTTTGAAGAAAGCGTTGGAGTTCATCAGGGTTCGGGACTTAGCCCACTTCTTCAAAAAATATCCAATCCCCACCTCCCTCGAATCTCCTTTACGCGGACGACATCGTTCTGATCTCAAATACAGCCAACGAACTGCAGTCAACATTAAACCGATGGGTAAATACTCTAGAAAATGCGGGACTTAAAGTTAGCCGATCAAAAACCAAGCACCTAGAATGCCGATTTAGCAACAACTTACAATCAGCTACAATTACCTACCCGACAGTAAACCAGTACCTAAGATAACACAATTTACATACCTCGGATCAGTGATCACTGAAAATAGAGGTATAGACGCAGATGTAGCACACAGAGTTAATGTTGGCAATTTCTAACTGGCGTTATGTGTGACCCTCGTATGCCCGTTCGAACAAAGGGCAAGATTTACAAGAAGCAGTGAGACCAGCAATGATGTATGGGTCCGAATGGTGGCCGGTAAAGAAAACTAATGTACAAAAACTTCACACGGCAGAAATGAAAATCCTTAGATGGTTCGGAGGAGTAACAAGGATAGACAAGATCAGAAACGAATACAACCGGGGCAGTTTTAAAGTGGCACCTATACAAGATAAATTGAAAAAAGCAGATTAAGCTGGTACCGACACGTAATGAGGCGAGATGAAGAGTACGTGATGAAGAGAGCTCTAAGCCTACCAGAGAATAAAAGACGCAGAGGCCGCCCCCCAGCTTCATGGTGGACCAGCATGGCCTCACTATTAAAAAAAGAAAACTTACCTGACCCGACGACCCTAGACAGAATTTCTTGGCGAAGTAAAATTAGGACTGCCGACCCTACTTAAAGTGGGATACAGCAAAGAAGAATAAGAAGATTCATTACATATATGTTCTATTGTTCTGCAAAGTTAATTAGCGTTTGCTCACGTTCATTCCTTTTTCCTAGCTGGTAAATTCAGGTCTTATTTTTGCTTTCATATATTTTTTGCATACCTTGGCATTAAAATCTCTGATTATGAGTGCAAATTGGCATCGACTATTATCTGTTACTGCTGAAATTTCTTCGTAAAACAATTGAACCACTTCGTCATCATATTTTGTCTTTGGAGCGTATACCTGAATAATCTTTATATTACAAAGTTTAGATATGTTTAAGATGATATAATACAATCGCTTCGATATAGAGTTGCAATATTTTATATTGTGTGCTACTATTTTATGTATTATAAAACGTCCGCCCCCTATATTGTTGTTTTCTATTGCTGCTCCCATGTAGAAGTGTATGTATATAAGAAAAATTTAAAAAATCAAGTATTTATTTTGTCTAAACAATCAACAATTTTATTAATTTTTTGATAACACCCTAATTATGCAAAAATAAAAGAGAAGGCGGCTGAAAAATTGTCAGTCGTAAACCTTAATCAGGCCTCAATTAGATATAAAAGTTGTATGATCTAAAGGTCCATCAACTGAAAATACCTCTCTAAAAGTCTTTATGATGTCGTTAGGAAAATTATCCCAATTAGGCAATTTAAAAAAAATATTTAAGAAGAATACTGTTAATGTTCAAGCTTAATAACTAGAAAACAAAATTCGATACAAGGTCTTATCATGTACTTTGTAATCAATTTATATTTTCTTACCTTTTTGACAAGCTTTGTACTATTTTTCTATATTTTCTAATAATATATTAGACTTTTAGTTGGACATATTACAATAATACTAGTCTAATAAATTTTAAACAGCAACGCAAAATTTCAAGAAATGTTTTAAAAATTTATTTCTCTGAACTAATTGACTGTGTGTACACAGAGTAGAACGTAAATATTCAGCAGAAATTTTCAATTTAGTTGCAAACAGTAAGATACGATTGTCTGGATTAATTTATAGATTTTAATAGAAACTCCAAATCCCCATTTAGTTATGCAAATCCTACTGAATTATTCGAGGCTGACTGGTGACAACCTAATAGACGCGAATGCAGGGGCGCTAAAATTGAGCGAAATCCTTCACTCCTTGGGGCGCTTAAATAACGACGCGTCTAACCCATAAGAAAGATAAAATATAATACACCCTAAATAACTTGCCAAAAGAAAATGTAATGAACATATATTGTCGCCTGTAGCAATACATGCAGTTTCTAGTGCTAGGCTGTAATACACACGCAACTTCCTGTGCGTGCCTCCATTTATGCATGCTGCAATTTCGCTTTTAATAACCTTCGTAATTTCACCGTGGAAAGTCTATTTCGCGTGTAGTTCCGTTACGCAAACGGCCGTCATGATACCTGCATTTAATTAACGTATTGCATGGACGCAAAATGACACCGGTTGCGCCCGCTTCTTCCTCGCCTTTGAGACCTACCTTTAACCTTTTGGCTTCGATGACGGTGGTCGTGAGTCTGTTGAGATTCTCGTTGTACACCAAGGAAATTAGAATCTCTCCCAGGTCGGACTTCAGCTCCTGCACTTCCTACAAATAAAAATTCCGTTTCAGCTCGCTTCTGTTCCGTGAATGCAGCAACGAAAATTGCTTCGCAGAATTGCCTGGCTTCACATGAAGTTGAGCAAAGCAAATTGTCTGGTTAATTACCTCCTTTATTTGTGCTACGAGAACGAAAAATGCAGTGAACGTATGAGAACAGGTAAACACTAGAGGGATTGGCATGCAATCCGCTGTGAAGTAAGTGACCTATTGCTGGTTTTCATGGCGTTATATAATAAAAATAGGAGGTAAGATTTCTTTAAAAGGCGCGTGGGCAACATTCACAGATGTTTTGCGATAGGCTAATAACCTGTACGTGCTGTTTTCACCTTGTTATGCAAGTGATGCGAATGAAAAGAAAGAAACATAACTTAATTATGTTATTTTATTTATTACTAACAAAAACTAATCATTAAGGAACCATAATATGTATGCATGCCTATCAATTTAATGTTGGTAACTATGTCCTGCAATATTAAATATAACTGAGCTAGACAAAGTTCTACAGTCCTTACATAAAAGTTGTACTTCTAAAAATATTCATGTTCTGATGCTCTAATTTAAAATATCAATAAACTAAAGGGAATACAAAATAAATCTCCGCCGTTTGACAAAAGATGGCCCCACCAATAAGTTATGCTTGAAATTCTCAAATATAAAACGTCATATCGTAAGGTTGGACATCTGGCAACACCATAACCATAAAATATTAGCGATTTTTTATCAGCATCACATAATTTTTTTCGTGCGAAAATGTCGAGTTTTGAGCCGAATAAGCGTCATTTGCGGGAACTTTTGATTTACTTCTTTAATTTAAAGAAATCTGCAGCTGAAGCGCATCTATTGCTTGTAGAAGCATATGATGAGGCTGCTTTAAGTGAGAAAATTGTTGTGAGTAGTTTCTTAAGTTTAAGAACGCTGAGTTTGAGACAAAGAACGTAGGTGAAGGTCAAAACTGCACGAAGACGCGGAAATGGAAGCACTATCGGAGGAAGTTCTTACCAAACACAAGAAAAACTTGCACTTTCATTAGGAGTAACTCAACAAGCAATTTAACATCGTTTAAATCATTGGGAATAATTCAAAAGCAAGGAAATTGGGCTCCATATGAACTGAAGCCGAGAAACGTCGAATGCCAATTTTGTACTTGTGAAATGCTGATTGCCAAGCATAAAAAGTTTTTTTGCATCGTACAGTCACTGGAACATGATAAGTAGGTCCACTACAATAACCCAAAGAAGAGGAAATTATGGGACTACACGGCCATACTTGAACCTCGACAGTCAAGCCGAATATTCATGGAAAAAACTCATGTTGTGTATTTGGTAGGATTAGCTTGGTGTCGTGCATTATGAGTTGCTCAAAGCGAACGAAACCCTTACTGGAGCTCTCTACCAAACACAATTGATAAGATTGGGCCGAGCACTTAAGAAAAATGCACCTACTACTACTCCAGGCATGACAAAATTGAAAACCTTGAATGCTGATTTTGCACATGTAAAATGCTGTTTTCCAAGCACAAACGAAACGGTTTTTGCATCGTATATTCACTGGTGATCAAAAATGGATCCACTTTGATAACCCAGAGAAGAGAAAATTATGGGGACCACGTGGCCATGCTTGAACATCTATAGCCAAGTCGAATATTCATGGAGAAAAAATCATGTTGTGTATTTGGTGGGATCAGTTTGGTGTCGTGTATTATGAGTTGCTCAAACCGAACGAAACTATTACTGAGGCTCTCTGTCAAACAATATTGATGAGATTGAGCCGAACACTCAAGGAAAAACGCACTACTACTCCAGACACGACAAAATTATTCACCTTCATGATAATGTTCGTCCAAATGTTGCGGCACCGGTCAAAACCTACTTGGAAACATTTAATTGGGAAGTCCTACCCCACCCGCCGTATTCATTAGACATTGGCCCTTCCGATTATCACTTGTTCCGATCGATGGCACATGGCCTGTATGAGCAGCACTTCTCACATCATATGAAGATACCAAAAATTGGATCAATTCGTGGATAGTCTCAAAAGATGAAGCATTCTTCCGAAGTGGTATCCATATGCTTCCAGAAAGATGGGAAAAAATTAATGGCTAGCGATGGACAATACTTTGAATAAAACATAAGGTTTCTGGCACGATAAATGCTCAATTTTTGTTAAAACACGGGAGAGACTTATCTTTACTCCATATATTTCTCTATTTTTTATTTCTAAATCAAACTATGCTTAATTTAATTATTAAATTAAATTCAATAAAAATGATATTTTATTTTAAATTAACATATTGTCCCAGATATTTTTTGTTTTAGTCAATTTGCAGAGGCTGTTTTATATTTTAGGCAAGTATTCAACATTAATAGCTCTATGACCAGCAATCGTTATATTTTTTCAGTAGTATCAAGAATGTTTCCTTTTTTTTTCAGTCAGATATATGCTATCTATAGCTAATGTGATAATTAATTGATTTGAAAATTAATGTAGCTGGTGGATGGATTGAATATTCGAGCAGGTGCCACTGCCGGTCCCAAGCCCGTGCAAAAAAAGGGAAGTTTCAGAAGAAACTAAAAACCTATCTGTTGTAAAAGAAACAACTCAAAAATCCAAGCAACGGAACGGACAATATTAAGGAATATGGTCATAACATGAAGCAAATAATAAATACAAATTAATTTAAAATGTGGATAGCAGAATTAATAATAAGCCTTGGAATGGACAGATCAAATTAAGACGGAAATAACTAGGAAAAGATTTAGAGATTGAAAAAAGTAACATTATAAGACTGGCCACTTGGAACGTAAGACCATGGAGTAATAAATATCAAGAGACTGTAATACAACTTGAACCACATAAGAATGGCGTATATGCTATCACAGAAACAACAACGGTAAAAGACTGATAGATTCCTATATAATAAATGATCTGCTAATAACGAATTCATTCTTTATGCATAAAGATATACATAAATATACAAGAGTAGGGGAGAGAAATCGATAATAGATTACATAATTATAAGCAGAAGCTACAAAAAGAAAATACAGAATACAAGAGTTGTTTGGTGCTCATCTCTAAACCCCCTTGTCCCGAATCCCATCTCTACCTGTAACTTTGATTGTCCGCTACCCACCCTAGTCACAACTAAACGGGATTTTACCGCCGCCCGGCATTCTGATTCGAACCCTCGTGAGCGACGAACCCGCCGGCCAGCCGACCAGGTGCTCTATTGCGCTGTGCTTGCACGCTGTCGCTGCCTTTTGTACGTTCCGCCCCATCCGTGGTGCCGCAGTACATTTGGCCAAGGAAATCCCACCCCCGGGTTGAAGCCGCCAACGAAGAGCACGCCGAAATCCGCCGTCCAGGCTACCAGAAACCATTACTTGCGGTAAGTCTCGTTTTAGTTGTTCAGTCGTGCATTTGTTCCCAACAACACCTTTTTCCCGCAGTCTGGAGAGTGCACAACTGACCTGCCGCCCACCATATTTGAAGTTATTCAAGCATAGTTGTATTGTTTTTGTTTTTTCTCAATTTCTTTGTTTGCTTAATTGTTACTTTGTTATTAATTTTGTTTTGCCAAATATATAGTTTACACAGCTCTGTTTTGTTTATTGAGTTACTTAACTGTGCTTAATTATCAAATAAGAGTAAAATGGGGCCAGAAACATACTCCGACCATTACTTAGTGCTAGCAAAAATGAAGATACGACAGGGAAACCGGAAAAACAGGAGAGAAAATAAAAACAAAATTAGGGAAAAAAAAAAAATATAAATTGAGAGAAAAAGAGACGACAAGAATTTATAATGAAAGAGTCGAAGAGAAGATGAGTAAATTCAATAATAACATAGAAGCATAATCGCTTGAAGAAGAATAAAAGGGCATAAAAAATACTAATAACGACAGCAAGAATAGTGTGTGGAAAGACTAATATTGTAAAGAGTAAAAAACAAACGAGCTGGTGTACCTAGGTAGCAGAACAGAAGAAAAGTATAACAGATATAAGGACCAGAGAAGGAAAGTAAAAGAAATGATAAAAAGGAAACAAAAAGGCTGGGAAGAATTTGGAGAGAAGATGGAACAGGACAGACACGGAAATAAAAAACTATTCTACAAGATACTTAGATAGCTTTGCAAAGGAAACCGATACAAAGTTGGCCATATAAAGAATAAAAAGGGAAGAATACTAGGGAATGAAGATGAAATCATAGAGATAGAGGGAATATTTTGAAGACATGTTAGCAACAGAACAAACACTTGAACTAGAATTAGAAAAAAAGAGAAAAGCAAATAGAACAGATAATAACAAACAATACAGAGAGCAAGTGCAAATACAAGTAGAAGAAATATTAGAGGCGGTGAAAAAACTGAAAAGCGGAAAAGCAGCAGGTTATGACGATATAGCACCAGAGATCGTTAAAAATTTGGGAGTAAAAAGCATAGAAGGGATCACTAATAAAGCATGGCAAGAAGAAAAAATACCCAAAGAGTGGAATATAGGAGTACTTCTACCGATATTTAAAAAAGGAGATAGAAGAGATTGTTTCAATTATAGGGAAATAGCCTTGCTACCGATAATAGGAAAACTGCATGAGAGTGTACTAGAAATGAAATTGAAGCCAGAAATTGAAAGCCATTTAGAAGATGCACAGTGGGGATTCAGGAAAAGTAGAGAATACAAGACCACATATTTGTACTAAAACAACTAATAGAAAAATTCACTACAGACAAAATATTCGTAGCCTTCATAGATTTAGAAAAACTATTTGATAGCGTGTGCAGGGCAACAGTATGGAATAGTCTAGAACGGAGAAAAATAAATGAAAAATTGATAAATTGTATCAGGAGTGTGTACAAAAAATACACGAAATATAGTGAGAACAGGAAACATCCACTCAAAAGAATTCACAACAAAAGAAGGACTGAGATAAGGCGGAGTATTAAGCCCAGCGCTGTTTAATTTAGTAATAGATGATGTAGTGAAAGAAGTGAAAGGAAAAGTGAAAAAACTACAAGTGTAATATAGACATATGACAAGGGTAGAAGTATCAGAAAGTGTATATGCAGACGATTTAATGATATACGATAAAAATAAACAAAACCTACAACACAACTTGGAAGTATGGAAGAACGTCTTAGAAAATAGAAATCTAAAAATAAATGCGGAGAAGACCAAGGTTATGGTTTTAGGTAATAAGGGTATAGACATATCAATAAAAATAAAAATAAACGAGAAAGAAATTGAGCAAGTACGAGCATTTAAATACTTGGGAGTGGCAATTCAGTGCAGTGAAAGTATCAAAGCCAAAATAAATGAAAGAATAGAAAATGCGATGAAGGTACACCACGCACTAAACAACACTTTTATAGGAAAAAGGAAATATTAAAGCAAACGAAAATTACAGTATACAAAACAATCTTTAAACCTATATTAATATATGGGAACGAGAGCTGGGTCCTGACGAAACAACTGGAAAGTAATATACAGGCGGTAGAGATGAAATACTTACGAGGAGTAAAAGGCATAACAAAACAAGATAGAATTAGAAATGAGGTGTTAGGGCAAAAATTATTAAAAAACAGCAATTAAGATGGTTCGGACACACAGTAAGGATAGACGAGAAGAGAACAACAAGAAGAATATGGAAGACAAGAGTACAACAGAAAAGAGGCAAAGGTAGATCAAGGAAAACCTGGGATAAAGACGTAGCAGAGAACCTGAATTAAATAGGAATAACGTGGAATAAAGGAAAAAGGGCAAGGAATAAAAAGGAATGGGCCAAGAGAATATATAGTAAGTACAAAAAAGATCATTACAGAAAGTATTTTTGATTTTTAATTTGTAGTACAAAATGTATGAATAATATAATAAGTTTAAGTGAAATGTATTAAAATTGGCTAAATGTAACAACTTAACACCGAAAGATAAATAAGGTTTTGATTATAATAATAATAATAATATGCCATCACAAAGACTAAGCGGAAAGTAAAAGAAGTAGCAGAATTCAATAACTACTTCCTCATATTTAACGGAGTATAGAAAGCGTTGAGAGTCCAAGAGAAAGTCAGTATTCTAATCCACAAAAAAGATAAAGAAAACATTAGGGAATGTAAATGTAAATTGGAAGGGATACTAATGGTAACACTGTAGACGAAAAAAACGCAAGTTAACATAATGTCGGTATATGCACCGGAAGACAATAAACCAATATACGAGAAAAAAATTTTGACGACATACAAAAAATACTAAATAATAATAAGCCAGATGAAGCAATCATAATAATGTGTGACTCGAAAGGAAGAATCGGAGATAATACAATTTCCGAAATCAAACAAAGCTTTAATGATGATGTGACCAATGGCACTGAAGAAAATTTAAAAATTCTCGGTACAAACAATAAGCTAAGAGTAAATAACACCATTATTCGACCAGAAACAACAACATAAATATATTTTTGAAAACTCAAGAAACATAATTGATTACATAATCACAAACTGGAAAGCACACTCCTCACAAATACTAGATGCACAATGTTTGAATTCTGCTAATATGGACAGCTATCACAAACTGTGTAAGTTAAGAAAAAGAACAGGTAAAATCGAAATACACATAGTACATAGCCTAGAAAAAAGTTTAACATAGAATCTCCATAAGAAATCCATATAGAAAAAGATTAGACTAAATTCGATAGATATTGAGGAAGAATATAATAGAAGCAGAAGAAGAAGCAATAGAAGTAGCAAACTTAAAAGAAGGCAAAAAGAAGTACAAGAAGATACCAAAAAGCGCCACCTAGCATATACTACAAGTGATCGCCACCGTGAACCTGTTGCAGGTAGTTGAAATTAATGAGTGTGAGAAGTAGGGTCACAGCTTTATGGAACAACAAGTAAAAATCCAATTTTGCTACAAAGCGGAAACAACGAGGACTGAGGCGCATGAACTATTGAGGAAAGTCTACGGAACGGGCGCCATTAGCAAAAAAGATGTGTTGACCACTAGTTCAAACGCTTTTACGCCAAGAAGAGGATCACATTTAAGTAGATCGTCAACAAATAAAACCTCAAACATGATCGAGAAATGTTGACATGAGATTGGTGACTCCCACTGCGATTAATGGGGCAAGACTTGGGTATTAACAAAAATAAGGTGCATATCATCATCCGCAAAGATTACAGACAAACACAAAACGGATCGGTAGATTTCATTACTATGCGTGACCAGAATACACCTTTTTGCAGACCACCGTCACAAAAAATGAGACCTGCTACTACCAGCTCAATCAGGACTCCAAGCGTTTAACAAGAGCTCAGCGGTCCTGCTGTCGATTGCTAAAGAAACCTTTACTGTTAGTTTTCAAATGCTTCATGAAAGTTTCCGGAAGTGTGTTGTGAAGGATGACGGTTATTTTGAAAACCAAAACCAATAAAGGTAACCTATAGGTATCTTCTATTATATTTATTTTTTAACGCCATTCAATGGCACTTAAGGTATGATTACTTAAAACAAAAAAAAACTAACTAAAGAAGAAAACACAAGAAAGAACAAATAAAATTAATTTTTAGAATTTCAATTCTTCTGGGAAATTAATTATGAAAAAAATTATAAAATTTTATTTTGAAAAGTTTGATACTAGCGACTTAACGAGCTTAACGTCGCCCTTTCAATATTAGAGATCCAAGTTTCATTTCCATGATTAGACGTTTAGTTTTCGGGTCCAGTAAAGAATAATACAAAATCTGAAATACCACGTTCAACCTGAAGTGAAGCTAATATTTAGTAAACACGAGAGACTGTTGAGGAAAACCAGGAACATCAACTTGAAGTTCTCTTCAGTTAAACATTGCTCGGAGATTATTGCAGCACTCAATAATTGAAGCTGCGAGCTGTCGCAATACTTAAATTACGCCGTACAGTTTCAAGAATTGACTCGAGAAAATAAATATTTTATCCATCATTTGATAATAAAGCTCATTTTTTAGTTTGATGGCTTTGTTAAAAAACTGAACTGTCAAATATGAGCAAACAAAAATCCCAGGCTTACTCATGAGAAACCATTACGTCCGCTCAAATGCACGATCTGGTGCGGTATGACATTCCAAAAGATTATTGGGCACATTTTTTTGAAAACCATGAGAGGAATGCTATAACTGTAACTCACTTTATCCTAGGCCTTTATTACTTTAGGTGTAAGGCTAGTGGAGTTGAGTCCTATATTACTGTGTCCACCGTTTTTCTATCTTACGGTAGATTTTATATTCCATCCCATTTTATTACATTTTTTCTGTTTCTTCTTTAATTCTGTCAATCCATATTGTATTTGGTCGTCTTTTCTTATTTCCTCCCGCCACTCGCGTTTCAAACAGTCCACACATGTCCAAACCATTTGAGTTGCTTTTCTCAAATCTTTTTATTAGTTGGTTCTATTTGTAAGTTTTGTGTAAATGTTTTTTTTCTGATTTTGTTTCTCCTGTTTTTGTATTCTATTTTTCTCAGAAATCTTATTTCTATTGTGTTAATTCTTGATTTTTGTTAATGTCCATGTCTCACTCCTCTATATGACTGTTGGCCTAACCACTTTTTTACAGCTTTGGTTTTATCTTTTTTCGCACTTCTCTTCTTCTCAGGAATGTTCTCTTCATTGTGTTGAATATGTTTCCTACTTTTCCCAGTCTCTCATTTATTGTATTTTCTTGTCCAACTTTCTGTTTTCTTCTATTATTGCTCCTAACTATTTGAAGTCTTCTATTTGTTCAATTTGTTTTTTGTCCAGTCTTATTTTGTGGATTTTTTGTATCAGAAATTATAATCGCTTTTGTTTTTTCAGTAATAATTTTTATATTTATCTTCTTTAGCTTAACGTCGATTTCTTTAGCGTTGTAAATTCTCTTTCGTCTCCGCTATCAAGGCCATGTCATCTAAGAACTTCAATTCTGTAGACTTTGTTTGTCTTATTTACCAGTATTCCAGTCTTCCTTCATCTTTTCCTTGGCCTTCTTTAATGCCTCATCTAGTACCACTAAAAATATGAGGACGCTTAATACATTGTTTAACTCCTTGTCCAGTTTCAAATTCCTTAGATTCTTTGTTATTTGTTCTTACTATGTGCGTATTCCCTTTATACATGTACGTTATTACTTCTATAGGTTTTTGTTTACTCCTCTTTTCTGTAGCACTTTCCATATTCTTCTTTTCATATTATATTGAACGCATCAATAAAACATATGTGCATTTCTCTATTCTTATTCATTAATTTTTCACTCGCTTGACGAATTATGAATATCAGGTTTTGAGTATTTTTATTTTTCCTGAATCCACATTGCGTGTCTTCCAGTGTATCAATTTTATTTCTTTTTCTTTTTTTTGCAAATAGATTTCCAGGGACACCTGATAGCGTTATTTGTTCTAAAATTATTTTTTCTATAGATGTATATTTATTAGCAATCAGAACTACTACATTCTATGGGCTAATTGTATATCAGAATTTCAGCTTGAAATGACGTGACGAGAGCTCTTCCAGTGAAGGACTCTCTTAATCCACAAAAAGGTCTGCTGGCCAAAGTCTATGTAGTCGTCGTGGGTGGTCTCTTTCCAGTAATGGTTGAAGCAGGTTATTTGAGTGGGCTGCCAATATATCGTGGTGGGTTCTACTTCGTAGCTTGATGACATCTTTGACATAAGGGGTCCTCAGGTCGTCGTGTAGCTTTTGGTTTGAGACATACCACGGTGCTTGAGATATCATACGTAGCACTTTAGATTGGCTTTTTTGCTTGCGTAACCCCAGATTTCTATTCCATACGTCCAAATAGGGATGATGATTGTTTTATGTAGCAGTATTTTGTTTTCTAGGGAAAGTTTTGAGTTCTTCCCTAACAACCAATAGAGTTCTTTGATCTTCAAGTCAATCTGCTTCCGGTTTTTGGTAATGTGATCTTTCCATGTTAACCTAGTGTCCAGATGGAATCCAAAATATTTGATATATACAGCTCGAGGGAGTTCGACGTTATTGAGAAAAAGCGGAGGACAACGTTCGTCTCTTAGAGTGAAGTCTATGTGCTGTGATTTGTTTTCGTTTATTTTACTTTTCCAGAGATGCAACCAAGCCTGGAGTACATTTAAGTGGATTTGTACTAGGTTAGATGCTATTGCTGGGTCTTCATGAGCTGCTAGTATGGCAGTGTCGTCAGCAAAAGTACAGCTAGTAGTTTCAGTGGTTGTTGGGATATCGGATGTATATAGGTTGCAGAGGGTCGGTCCCAATACGCTTCCCTGTGGTACACTTGCTTCTACGGAATGATAGTCTGATTTGGCATCTCCTACTTTGGTTCTAAATTTGCGGTCTGAAAGGTAGGATTTCAAGATGTCGAAATATTTTAGTGGGAGGGTTTCCTTGACTTTATATAAGAGACCTGTATGCCAGACCTTATCAAAGCCCTGGCTAACGTCCAGTAGAACTGAAGTACAAAGTTCAAAAGCGTGGTTAATAACTTGGATTAATCTATGTGTTTGCTGAACTGTAGAATGTCCTGCTCGGAAACCAAATTGGTGGGGAGGAAGCCAGGTATCGGTGAAATATCGGCATTTAGTCTCTGTAGTAATAAGCGTTCTAATACCTTGGAAATTGTAGGGAGCAAACTAATTGGACCATATGAGGTTACGTCATTTGGGTTCTTTCCTGGCTTATTTATTAAGATTATTTCTGCCGTTTTTAGCATTGGAGGCCATTGCTGCAGTCTTAAAATAGCATTAAAAATGAGGTAGTAAAGAGTATCCCTTTTTTCGGCAATTTCCTAAGCATTTTTGGCGTCACACCGTCTGTGCCTGGTGCTTTTCGGATGTTAAGATGGTTAAGTTCGTTCTGAACTTCGTGTGGAATGAAGGATTTAATTCGAAATGGGGATTGTGGAATGGTGGATAAACTTGTTACGATGTCATTAATTATATCTTGATTGTTGGGCTTAAAGACAGATGCGAGATGATTTGCAAAAAGATCAGCCTTTTCTTGGTAGCTTCTCGTCCATTTAGCGTTGTGATCAGCAAGATTTTTATTGGAGCATTGTGTTATTTTGGTTTTTTCTTGGATTTAATTGGTCTCCAGATACAGTTGTCGAATCTATTTAATCTTGTCACGTAGTCAGTGAAGGATTGTTCACAAAGTTCTCTAAATTGCGCCTTTAATTGATTGCTAATGCGATTCAGTATATTTTTATCCACGGGTGCCTGGGTTGTGTGCCACCTAGACCGTGCCTTCCGTTTTTTACCAATTAAATGTTTTATTTCAAGTGGTATTGATTTTGTGGTATTAGCTATTGGCAGAGATGGAGTACTTTCTATAACTGAATGTTTAAGGGTACTTGTGAGGGCATCCAAAGCGTCTTCGACATCGTTATGGGTTTTGAGGCTTGTTTTTAGATTAATCCGTTGTTCCACTTCATGTTTGTATTTATCCCAGTTGGTTTTGTTGTTATAAAGTTTAGGTGTAATATTCTTAATAATTACGAAAGTACTAATAGTTGCAATTATCGGGGAATGGTCAGATGACAAATCATCACTAGGAAATACTTCCATATGGTGAGGAGATTCCGTTGGTGATGAAGAAGTCCAACAGATCAGTAGATTTATTTGGATCACTGGGCCAGTATGTTGGTTTACCGATGGACATAAATAAGTAGTTTTTTCCTGGATTAGATTAGCTAGCTCACGACCTTTGGTAGTTGTTAGCCGAGAGACCCAGAGAGTATGTTTCCTGTTGAAATCACCTCCAGTAATAAATTTGGAGCCGAGTGTGTTGAAGAAGTCCCTGAAGCGATTGAGTTTCAAGTAGTGCCTAGGAGGGCAATATACTGCAAAAACTGTTATCTCGTAGGAGGACGTTTTGGCTTTGAGTGAAGTGGCTTGAAACTGATTTTATTCATACTTTGGTAATATGTAGTGACTTATAGTATTTTTTATTAAAATTGCAGTACCTGCATGTGCAGTGTTGTCCGGGTGGTTTGTATTATAGGTTAAATAGGATGGAATACGAAAGAAGGATCTGTCGGTAAAGTGCGTTTCAACAAGTAGTATGTCGATTGAATTGTGATGTAGAAAAGTCTCTACTTCGTTTTTGTGTTGAATGATGCCGTTGGCATTCCATTGGGCAATTCGTACAAATTTAGCGAATTTTATTGATGAGCGTTGTAAGCATGGTAAGAATTGAGCTATTTTATTGCATTAGCTGTGGGAACATATTTTTGAACTCATTTAGAAAAGTGCTGAGAGTAATTGAGTTTTCCTCTGGTGGTTTTTGGTGGTTTTGATTTCTTAGTATATTCGAATACGTATTGGCCTGTTGTGCCTAAATTATTGGTTGTATTCTGTGTCGTGGGCTAGGGTGTATCGGTGCTGGTAATTGTTGAATATTAAGTTTGTTGTTGGCATTATTGGGTTGTTTGAGGAGAGTATGGTAGAATTCGCATCCTCTATAGTTAGCAGGGTGGGGACCACCGCATAGTGCACATGTGGCAGGGTGTTGTTTGCTTTTATACAGCTTGTGGAATTATGGGCTGCTCCACATTTCACACAGTAGTAAGGTCTGTTACAATATGTTTTAGTGTGACCATATTGCTGACAACGTGTACACTGAGTAAGGCCCTTGGTTTTTCTGGGTGGCCCGACTTGTACTATTCTGTTGTGAATACCTCGTAAATTATATATTCCTTTATTGTTAACCGCTGGCTCGAGGTCTACAAAGAATAGGTTTAATGGTTCTTTAGACACTCTACTTCTTCCATTTAAAATATTATCGTTTACGACTTCTTGAATTTCTTCGTCACTAGTAGACATCATTCGATAGAGAATTCTGTCGTTGTTGGTTAAAGATTGTGAGGTAGTTGTCATCAAATTGTCGTTGAGATTGGTGGGAGGATACTGATTTTGATGTACGTTAAAATTGTTACCTGTTGATAGCGGTTTATCTTACGAAGGTTGGTGGGAAGTGGAAGTTGCATTGGAGCACCCTGTGCGTAGTTGATGTTCGAATTATTAGGTTGTCCGTAGGCGATGCTTGTTTGTTGATCCATTGATTCCATTTTTGTTGTTTGCTAGCGCTGTTTAATCACAGGTATGTGGCTGTGCCGATGGCGCGGCGCGGTCACCGATACCGCGCGAGAATATCGCAGGAAACACTCTGAGAACACTCTGAATTCCCACGTCTGCACTGCTTGAGCTACAAAACTCGAATGTCGTTCTAAAATTATTGCAGTTTCTCTTGTCCCTTTCTTATATATGACTAAGACGATGTCTATTTTCTAATGCTTCGGTATTTTTGGATTTCCTCTATTCCTCTATTATTATTTCCAACTCGGCCATATAGATCATCCATTATTATTACATGTTTTCTCTATTATCTGTTTGTTGTTGTAGCTCATCATAGAATTCGTCCTTTTTTTCTTTTCTCGTATTCTCATTTTTTTCATATGCTTTAATTATTGTTCATATTTTATTTTGCCTGTTAACACTCATTCATTTACATACTCTTCTTGTGTTACATATTTCAGTCTATTTGGGCGATTATTAATACAATCAGTTCCTTTGCTCTTCCTTCATGTCTACTTCAAACCAAAATATTCAGTATCCTCTATTTTCTTTAACCCTTTTCCTTTCTTTTTATTTATGTGATTCCAAGTACTTCTATGTTTTGCTGTATTATTTCTTCTACTAGCTCTTCTATTTTTTCCCATATTTTTACATACTTTTGTACATATATCTGTTTTATTTTTAAGATTATTTTTATCTCTATTGCATTTCCTTTATCTTTACGTTTGTCATCATCGTTTGGTCAATCCTCTTCATACTATCTTTCTCTCCATTTTCATTGAGGTTTATTGGCGATCTCTGGTATCGTTTTAAATTTTTCTTTTTTCGTCATGTTTTTGTTGTTATTCTGATGCTTTATTGTTTGATTTTCTAATTGTAGGTCAATCTGGTCTTGTGTTTGTTCTATTATGTATCATTCACCATTTATTATTACTTTGTTTTGGTCTAAGATTGACTTATCCTTTTGATCTAGCTTCTGTCATGTACGGTATCAGTACTTTCCTTTGTTCTTGTACTTGTTTACTGTACAAATATTTATTCCTTTTAGCTTTTTGTCGCTTTTAATACTACAATTTTCTTACTCCATGATCCAAATTCTATTAGAATTGGTGTTGGTGTGGTTTTATTCTGCAACTTTTTGCAAAAATTGCTACCTTATCTTACCACTATAGTGCCACATATAATTTTAAATAAGTACATATATGTACATATAGAATAATAATATAAATTTTACTGTTTATATTTATAACACTGATTGAAAGCGTTATATATCCATCAAATATAGGTTTTCCTTTGTTAAGTTACATAAGCATATATAAGTAGAATAAATTAAAATATATAATGTAAAATTTAAAATGTTATAATGAATGATAATTTGTAAATTATAAACCATATAAAAT
The DNA here is from genome assembly GCA_036346155.1 of Sinelater perroti. Lineage (NCBI taxonomy): Eukaryota > Metazoa > Arthropoda > Insecta > Coleoptera > Elateridae > Sinelater > Sinelater perroti. Next base: position 14,721,420 of record JARFIY010000285.1, read on the forward strand.
GACAGGTACCAGCACCAGCACCTAGATAACAAAATTCAGATTAATTTAAACCCTTCAAGTGCCAAAGTAGTATTTAAGATTATCTATTGCTAATTGACGATTAAAAATAATATTATCTTGATACATCTAATTTGCACTTATAAAAATACTGGAAAGAGCTAGAGGATTTAGTTATCAAAAGCTTTTCTTAATTCGGCTCTAATCACTGCTTGATGCTTAAGCTCTTTTTCGTGAGGAAATATACAGTTACATCCGCCGGTTCAAAAAAAAATGTCTTAAATATATCAAAAATGTAGCTTCCATTATTTGCTAAAATTATTAGTAATAATTTTAGTCTTAGTGTCACGACAGAGATGTTGCGTGATTACAGTGTTGTGTCCGCATCTATTACTTTTAACTGGTATAGTACTATCTTACTGTATATTTTATTTTTTAACTAATAATCTTGTATATGTAGATCGTTACAATACAAAAAAATTATGAAAAATTAAAAATAATAGTCTCACTAAACGCATATATTTTATTAAAAAAAAAGCTATTAAATCTATTTACATTGTGAGAAAGACGTTACTAAAAAGATCCTTAACTGTCCTTGCATTACTAATCAAGGAGCTTTTGGTAAGAAAAATCTCCTTTATAGCTCCAATTCCAATTCCAAAGAAAGTAGTGGTACAGTTGAGAATATAAATATGTACACGCCTTTCTACAAGAAAAGAAAGCTCAACGAGTGCGATGAAGAGCATTTTACTGTTATTGAAGAGCGAAAATTAGGATATGGCCAATTCCCATTATCATCCACATTACGGCTTTGAGCGGTGACAGTAAAGGGCTACAATGTCCCAGAAAATAAATAATGTGACGTCGTCAAGAAATCACTAATCCCTCTATGTAAAATGCAATAATTAATGCTCACCTCTACAGACCCACATGCTACATTTAAAGTAGATTCTAATCATTGTGCAACGGCTTTAAGAAATAGAGAGTTAAACATGAACACCGCTTTTAAAACCTCAGACACATTTTAATTGTAATATGTAATTTTATAAATTACAGTGTTCTTAAGTTTGTTAAGGGGGTAAGAGATCACCACTTGGGAAATTGTGTTAATATCAATAAAAAAAAAGCTTTTACCGTCTACTTGAGGATATTTGTGAAACCCATCTACGTTACCAGTACTAATAAGACCTCATAGAAATGTAATATCTTTCCTCATCAATCCCCTTCGCAATGGAAAATACCTTTGCTAGAATAAAAGATAAAAATCGCAAAAATCACTCTAATGATCAGCAAAAGTGCAAAAAACGAATTGCAAAAACTCAAATCTGCTGGCGAAAGAGTGCAAAGAGCTCACTCAAAGTCATCAAGCTAGCTATTTAGATCTTAACAAAGAGTCCCGGACACCGCTTATTCACAGGAAGAACAGCGTTGTCCAACTAAAGCCTTTAAGCAACGAGGTAGTCATGTCAGATTTCAATACTTTGTTCCGACATTAGCAACAATATAAAATTAATAAAAATGGTAGACTGAGGCAAAAAAAAAAAACATGAACATTCTTAAAGAAATAAATATGTAAACACACATGAATTGATGTTATTGCAACAGATTATTATCTATAGGTGGAAACAAAAAACTATCATTAAATATAAAGTATGTTTGATCAAAAAATACATAACAATAAAATATATAAATACACTTAAAATATGCATGTAGGGGTGAAGGTTAGGTTGCAGAAGTTACACTTGAAAAGTAATAGGTCACACCAAATATCTTTGGTAGAAGTTGGATCAGAGTGACTGGTTCTCGCAAGGTACCCAGCTCTCACCTACGATTCCAGCTGCTACACTACAGAAAACTATGTTGATCTGCAGGCTAAACTAGCTTAGGGTACCCAGATATGGTGAAGTGTAGTATCCGATTCAAAGTGCTGCTGTAAACAGCGCTTGTTCTCTAATTTGAGGTGGCTGCTTTTAAACTAGAGAAGGCAAAGGAATACAATTCTGGTATATCATTCCCAGTCACTGTCAAGAACCGTAACAAAAAAAACACCTAGCCCCGGGCTGCCCATAGTTGAGGCAGAGTGCTAAGAATATCCCGGCTCAAAGTAGTAAAGGCTAAAATTTGAATAGAACATAGAATGTGAGAAATTTATTTGCAGCTATTTGTACTACTCTAAAAGAAACGTTGGCCCATAATATACAAAATATGTCAAGAACTACACACCAATCTTTAATAGAATTGCACTGAAGTATTTTCAAGATCACACTTTTGATATTAACATACTCCAAGTGTACGTTCTAACATTTGAGAGAAAATAAAATAAAGAATAGGAAAATTCTACAACACCACTGATAACGTTCTTAAGTCAATAAATAATAATAGCACAACGTTGGTATTGTATATAATAATACAAAGGTGACAAGATAGATATGCAGATTATGCAATACCTAAGTTCTCTATTATTTACTGTATATTTACAACTAGTCTGACAAGACTTGCAAGCAAATGAGTTAGCGTACATAACATGTGGGAAGGAACACCAAGAGTAGTGGCCTCCTGTCATTATATAAGGTATACAAGTCTTATATATTAATTTGTTAGATCACTAAATTTTGTCCGTTTTAGGCGTCTAACTGCGTTAGCATTATTTAATAAGTCTGTCACCAGAATAGTAGGATGATCACTAATCCGACCTTTGTATCTACTGCAGCAATATTGGTGACATCTTTAATCCATGGGATTTCCAGGTCGCTGTGTAATGTGCGGTTGTTCAAATACCATTCGGCGTTTGTTGAAGTGCAAATTGCTTTGCTTTGGAATCCTTGCAAGATTTCGATGTTTGATGACTAGCAAATCCCCACATCTGGATCCTATATTTCCATATCGGCACTATTATGGGTTTATATAACACCTTGTTTGATAAACTGAGTTGGGATTTTCGTCCAAGGAGCCAGAACATCTTCTTCACGCGGATATCTAGTTCTTTTCACTTGGTCTGTAAGTGTTTTCCTCAGGTAAGTTGTCAAAATGTATACCGAAGTATTCGATATCTCCTTTGTGTGGTATGTTAGTGCGTTAAAGGTTATAGGGAGCGGATCAACTTTACAAATGGTATAAATCACTGATGCCGATTTGTTTTAGTTTATTCTGAGGCGCCAAGTCTTTGTCCAGCTCCATAATCCTATCAGAGCATTTTGTAGATAACGCTTGAAATAGATTTCTGTGTGAAGATAATAGAGACATGTCGTCCGCAAACGTAGCAATTACAACATTGTCAGTAACAGCTAAGTCCTAAACAACTGTAAACAACTGGTATAATGTTGGGCCCAGTACACTACCTTGCGGTAGACTGGGTAGATTTCTGAGTGGCTAGAAGTATCTGTTTTTTAGATACGACTTGAAAAGCAAATAATACTGTTGCGGCAGGTTTTCTTGATTTTATATAGCAGGCCAATGTGCTAGACTCGATCGAATGCTTGGCCCACATACAAAATACTGCTAAACAGGATCGTTTTTCTGCAAAAGCTTTTTTAACGTTATCCACTATCCTGTAGACTTGTTCCAATGTTGAGTATTTCCTGCAAAAACTGAATTGGTGTTCAGGGATTATATGCAGGTTTTCTATAATAGGTTCTAGTCTTTTTAGTACAATTCGTTTAAAGAGCTTAGGGATGAGTGGTAATAGCGATATCGGTCTGTATGAAGCTGATGATTGAGCTGGTTTGCCTGGCTTTTAAATGACAATAACTTCCACAAATTTCCATTGAATTTGATAGTATTGGGTTCTGAAGAACGTATTATACATCCGTGTTACAGATGTTTTTTTTTCTTGCCAGTTGACGAAGTAATTCTAATATAATTAGGTCGTATCTAAGTGCTGTCTGCAGTTTGTAGAGTTGGAGTAGTGATTTAAGGAATTCGAGAATTTCGTAGTCATCTTGTTGAGTTCTGTCTGTTTCGTGCAGTTGAAAAGTTGAAACTAAGTGTTCTCAGAATAACACCTCTTTTTCTTTGTCACAGCGGACCCAAGAGTTATCATTTTTACAAATAGAAGAGATAATACTAATACATTTTTTCACATTCCTAGTTGCTCGCCATAGGGAGTAGTCATCGTGTTGTCTGTGGGATAAGTTTCTTACGTAGTCGTTGAACGTTTCGTTTTTACGTTCTTTTATTAATCTTTTTCGTTGTGTAGTAAGGGTGTTCAGTTTATTTTTGTCTCTTGGGTGTCTTGTTTGTTGTCAGATCAGGCTTTCTTTTCTTTTGTCGCTGATCTTCTGTCTAACTTTTAAGGAGTGGTTATTAGTGTTTTTGTTACATTTATGTTGTGGTTTTATAGGCGTAGTTGTCCAAGAAGCATACTGTAAAATTTGTGTTATTTGTTCTATTGCTGTCTTAATTTAAAATAAAAATAAATAAAAAGGTGTTCGTCGATATATTGTCGAAAAATATCCCAATCCGTACGATTGATGTATAAGCTGGGCCTTGCAAGTTTGTTGATTATGTAGGTAGTTAACGTGCACATTATAACAAAGTGATCAGAGTTTAGATCGCAAAATTGGCAGCATAATGTAGTTAGGAGCATATAGTTTTGTTATGCAGTAATGGCTAATGCATCCGAGTTTCATTCAGATCACTTGGATAATGTCATGGTGAGAGTGTTATCCTGTGTGCTACTGTATTTAAAATTATCTAAGATTTGTTTGCGTTTAGTTGAGTTGTGGCCGTCTTTGGAGTTTAGGGTACTTGCATTCTAGGGATGGTATAGTGGTTTCCTCTTTTAGACTGAAGATGTTGGTATACAGAGCATCCTTTATAGTTTACTGGGTGGGCTTTATTGTACAATAAACATGTAGCAGGTGTGTTTTTTGACTTTGTACACGTCATCGTATTGTGGTCACCACCACATTTTGGGCAAGTAAATGGTTTTCTGCAGTAAGTTTTGCTGTGTCCATATGGTTCGTAGCGAGTACACAAGATTATACTGGCGTTTTCCTTTGGAGGTTCGACGCTAATGATCATATTTAATAGAGATTTAAGTTCGTATGTCTCTTTGTTGTTACTGGCATGTTCGAAATCTACAAAGATTAAAGAAAATGGTGTTTTGTCTACTCTGTGTCTTATATTTGTTAAATTGCGTACAGTACGTCGTTTCTCTATCAGTCCTTCTTTTATCAGCCCAATATTGACTGTTAGGTGAATGTTTCTGATTACTACTCTAAATGTCCTTCCTTCCTTAATTTGATATGCATGAAAAATAATTTTCTAGTCGTCAAGATGTTTTAAAGTTTTCGATGTGTTTCAAAGTTATTAGTATTTATCTTGACGACGTGTTTTTCCTAGTGTTTTGAGTTGTATTTTTCAGCTTCTAATACTTTTGTAAGGTTTGCGGTCGTAGTAATTGTCGTTGTGTTTGTGTACTGGAGGGGGTCTGATAACTACAATTTGTGGCTCGTCTCCAGCCGTTCTCATAACGTTATCTTCGTGTGTGTCGTTTAGTAAATTAACTCTGTTGTTATCGTTGATTTAGCTTTATAATTAGAGGTTATTAACATGGAAACGTAGGCATCTTTTCTCTTTTTTTACTATTTGCCAATCGTGAGAGCTCGCTTGGGGTTGGTCATTGTTTGTTTCGGTTGTTTCTGGTGCTGAATGCTGGTTATTAGGATTCTATGGTAGCCAATACATGGATTGTGAGATATTAGTATACGATACTTATGTATGACTTAATAATTGTTGCATGTGCGGGGTAGTGCTGAGCATTGATCGCTAGTTTGCGTACAATAATTGTTGATGAAAAAATAGAATTTGTTGTTGAGTAGTAGGAATCTGTTATTAAAACGGAAACGTAAGTAAATAAAATAAACTCACTGAATAATGCGGGTCACTGGCAATCGAGTGCATGCATAGATAACACGCGCGTTAGGGGCAACTACGGCTTAAGTGAAAGTAACCAAAGACGAGACCAACTCTACTAAAGAGAAATATAATATTATTTAATATATAGTTAAAGCTACCAAATCTCCACCTATGCACGTGAAAACCACTTTCAAATAACCCAAAAATCCAGAACCCATTCTAAATAAAATTAATTTGTTTCATTTACATACAAATATTGTAGGGATACCATCAAAAAAGCAACAACATATGCATTTATAAAAGAACAAAGATTGCTAAAACATAACAGGCCTAGATAAAAAAATTAAAAAGCAAATCGAGATTGTTCACTTTCTGCAATGATAGCGTAAACTATAAATTAAGACAGAGAATGCTCTTTCGCATAAAGGCGTGGACGCTAAACATAACATTAGTGATTTGCTATATAGAAAGAGATTACAAATATTATGAATCTAGAGAATTACAAGTATCGAAGTCCTAAGGGAAGCTGCAAAACAGTCTATATTGGTTATCTACTACGGCGAGAGAAATATTATCTATTGCAATTTACTCTAAAGGGTAAAATTGGGGACAAGGAAAAAGAAAGGGGCAAGTAGTAAAAACAAACGCGATTAATAACGCACACAACTGTTAAAAAACTTCTTGAATAATTAAAAAATTAGTTAGTAATAATAGCAGTAGCTTTAATAAAAAGTATAATAACTATAAATAATTTTCAAGAAAGTAATTAACAGCTTTTGAAATGAAGCATAAATAAACTGATTAAAATTAAATAAATAAAATTTGATATAATTAAAAGAGTTAGAAAATTACGAAATCTGCCAACGTAAAAAATTTAATAACATTTATTTATGGGAAAAAATTACCGGTACTGAAATATTAAAATAAACTACAAAAATAAATAAATGAATTGAAATGGAGTTTGAGATAAAGACTTAAAAACCAAAAAAAGATTAAGGCAATAGCAAGAAAGAAAACTCTTATTTGCTGTAGAATTGTTTACGCCGAATGCCTGATATACGAATAGGCCACTAAACATGCAGCCGTGCTCGAAGAACGTGTTTATTTGAAAACCCGCAGCAGCAACCTGATCAAATTATAACTTCGCATCTCGCCTAAAACCAATAAAACTTCCTGTCAGGCCTGCTCTGCCCAATTTTGGGAGCCGAGGAAAGCGATGGCGGCTTGTTCAACAACAGTCGCTCGTTTATCTTACCTTCTCGAGATCGAACTTAAACAGTTGCTGCTCCGTTCCGTCTCCGATTTCCAGTTCCTTCAGAGGGAAGGTGACGTGCCCTATTTCGGCCCTTCTCTTAGGCCGGCCGCCGTCGATTACCGTCAGCTTCAGCGTGTGGTCGGTCATGTCTTTGGCAGATACCTGAAACAAAGCGCATTTCGTTAAATATTGCATTGGCAGTACATAAAGTACATGAAGTAATAAAGGACTTAAGCTAATATAGTGCGCAAATAGCAATACAGTTTTTATTTTTACATTTCGTCGAAGACACTCGGGACTCCAAAAAAATTATTTGGCTTGGGGGAAGCGACTGCACTAAGGCAAGTCTGTAAGTGGAACTAAAATCACTGAACAATTCAGTTAACTCTGCTGCAATTTCCTCTATTTCGTCTGCCTATTTAACTTATTTTTTGTTAATTATAAAGTTTGTTTATTAAAAAAGTGAAACAGCAGTATCATCAATTTAGAGATTATGTTTTCCATAGACAAAAAAAGGTTTGGTTTTAATGTAATTAGCGCGTTTAATTATCCAGCTTAATATTAGGACCTTGTAAATACTTTACCACAAATATTAATAGCAGCTTAGGATTAAATAACACAAGGTAATGTAAGCTTAACTGAATTGGTTTGATTAATTTAGTACCGACTTTATAAAGGGCCTTCTTAAAACATCCTAAAGTGGCTATTAAGCTTGCTCAGAGTAATAATAGTTATTAACATTTTAATCATGCAATCTTTGTCAAAAATATTTTAAGACTGATTTTTTAACTGTTTACCTGTAATACCCAAACACAAGATATGGATGTTATTCAGTCACCTGATCCATCCATCCATTGAGCCGTACAATTTTGCGAATTATGGCTACGCCATTTTAAAGCGTTTTCAATCCATTTATTGGGGAGGATCAGTCCCCTTGTTCTTACATTCTTTCACAGTTTGTTGTTAGTTCTGGCGGTCTCTATTAACTTCTTCCATTCCTTTCTATCTCTGCATTTCGACCTCCAATCTTCTATTCCCATTATCTTTATGTCCCCTTCCAGAGCATTTCTCCATCTCTTTCTTGGTCTTCCTCGTTTTCTGGGTCCAAAGGGTGTCCACTGCGTCACCTTCCGTATCATTTCCTCTGGTTTGCTTCTCCAGATATGTTTTTAAGTTGTGTTTTGTAGTCTATGTTTCTCCTCCTAGTTCTTCTTCTATTTCTTTATTCTTTTCAACCTTCTTTCTCCATCCCTTGTTTCTGCTAATTGCCTATTTTGTTCCGTTTGCTCTTTATTATGTTGTTGTTTCCTCTAATTATTGGGTCGTTCCATATTTTTATTTTGTGTCTTAATTTTTCTTCCATTCTTCTTTCAGTTTTACTGTCCTGTTTTGTCCTATCGACCGATAGTTAAAGGTGGTTCTCAATCAGTGCTCTTATAATTTTTAAATTTGTGGTGCTATTTTTATCTTCATTATTTTGTTTTCTTTCTTTTCATGCCAAATTTCCGTGCTTCTTCGTCTAGTTGATCTACGGCTCTTGCAATGTCTTCTTTCCTAGTTCCTATGATTGCTATGTCATCCGCATACGCTATTATTTGTATTTGATTGGTCATGATGTTTTTCCTATGCAGATTAGTTCTTCGTACAATGCTTTCTAGAGTTAGATTAAATATAGTTGGGGATAGGGAGTCCCCTGTTTCACTCCTCTGTTTGTTTCAAGTTCTGTTACTGTTCCTTGAATCGTACTTTTTTGTATTTGTAAGGGTCATTTCTAACAGTGCTAGTAGTTTCCAGGTATTCCTAGGTGTTCTAGTTCTCTTATTAGTTCTTTCCTGCTCACTGAATCGAAGGCATTTTGAAGTCTATAAAAATAATGTGTTACTTTATTATGTTCCCATTGTTTTTCGGTTCTTTGTTCTAGGGTATGTATGGCATTTATGGCCGATCGGCCAGGTCTAAATCCATTCTGGTAATCCCCAAGTATATTTTCGGCGTACGTCTTTAGTCTTTTGTTCACTAGGTTTGCTGGAATTTTATAGGTGGTGTTTAAGAGCGCTATTGGTCTGTAATTTTTATAATTATCTGTTCCCCCTTTTTTATTTATATATTGGGATTATTATGCTGTTATTCCAGTCCTTTGGCATCTTGTTTTGTCTCCATATTTATTTTATTAGGTGGCATATTTGTGTTCATATTTGTTGTCCCCTATATTTTAGTAGTTCTCTTCGCCTGGTCTTTACCTTTTTATTTTCTTAATTCTTCCTGGATTTCTTCATCATCGGGATCTTCTTCTTCTGGTCAGGTCTGTTTTCCTTTTCCATATCCTCTGTGTTAGCATTTCTTGATATTCTTTTCCATATCACTCATCCTTTGTGGTCTTCATTTTTGCGGTTTTGTTTATATTCCTCGTTTTCTTCTTTGTGGAGCTTAGTTTCTTGTAGAATTGTTTTAGTTGGCTTCTGCTTCTTGTTTATTTCGTCTAATTTTTGTATAGCTTTTCTTTGTATGTTGTTTGGCTTTCTTTTAGTTTCGTATTGTTGTTGGTCTCTTTCCTTCAATTTTTTAATTCTTGCTAAACTTTTTTGTTTTCTAGCTTCCTCGCATTCTTGATCAAACCAATCCTTTCTTGGTCGCGAATTTGTGGGGATTTTCAGTGATTCCTCTGCTGCTTTCGTTATGTTGTCCTTCATTTCTTTCCATATTTCCTCTATGTTTGTTGCGTCTTTTGGTGCCTTTCTTGTGATGGTTTCTTCTAGTTTTCTTTTGGTTTCGTCGTTTTGTAGTTGTTCTACATCCCATTTTTTACGGTTTTTACTTGTGCTGTAGATCTATCTTTCTGACCTTTGCTACTACTAGATAATGATCTCTTTCAGTTTGTGCACCTCTGTATGATCGTGTGTCTATTATCTTCCTGCCTGTGTCTTTTGTGGTCATTATATGGTCAATTTGGTTTTCAATGTCTCCTGCTGGATGTCTCCAAGTAACTTTGTGCTTTCGTGGATGCTGGAATTTTGTTGTTTGTAGGGTCATATTTAATGATCCTGCTAGTTGAGTTATTCTGTGCCCATTATCGTTTGTTTCATTGTGTATAATTCCTTTTCCCTGTTACTTCACTTAGATATGGCTCCTTCCCTATTTGCGCATTCGCGTCTCCCAGTATTATCACTTCGTCTTCACAAATTTTACTTAGTTTTTTGTAATAGTTATCTTTTACCGTATTTTCCGAAACTTCTATGGGTGCGTATATATTTACTATCGAAACAAACTTCAATCGGAGTACTGCTATTCTTTCATCTACCGGGTTAAATTCTATTATATTATTTACTAACTTCTTTCTTATATAGAAGCCGACACCATTGCTCCCTCTTTTTTCTTCTCCGCTATACATGAATGTGTATTTATCTTTCGTTATTTCGCCTGCTCATTCCCATCTCATTTCCTGTATGGCCATTATGTCTATGTTGTATTTATCTAATTCTCTCGCTATTTCCTCCATTTTACCTACCCTTAACATTGTGTTGATATTCCAAGTTGCAATCTGTATTTGTTTGTTTATTTTTGTTTTTTCTTTGTTCTTCTTGTTTTTTTGTTTTATGTTTGTGTTTGTAGCCTTATTTATTTTATTCTTTTCCCATTCGTTGTCCTTGTTTGTTTCTCAGGTCGTTATCGGTAATCGTCTCCTGCCTTGGTTTACTCGTTTTTTGAAAGTCTACTCGTTTTTGTTATCTTGAGTAGTCTTTCCCGTAGATGTTCATTATCGCTGTTCTCTGGGGATCTCTGATTCAACGTTCTTCCTTTTTTTTGGTTATTTGAGGTTTTACTCGAGTCAGCTCTAGTTGAGTCTCTTTTTTATTTTCTTGGTTGGTGTTTGTGTTCTTTCCCTATTGTTATTAAGGTTTATTAAGCTGTTTAGAGCAAACGCTTCCCCATCAATTATCAGTTTGTAAAATCTTAGCGTGGTGACCCATTTTTCTGTATTGTTTCATAGTCTGTATTAGTTCCTTTCGTTATTCTCTAATTTCCTTTGAAAAATCTTTCTCGAAATAAATTTTTGTGACCTTTAGTTTTTTTTGCTGAGTTTAGAATTCCAATCTTTTTGTTCCAATTTCTTAATTCTATCATTATTGGTCTTTTCCTTCCTGCGTGCTCTCTTCCCAATCTTCTTATCTGTGTTATCTCCTCCTCAATATTTAAAGATACGTCTATGTCTCTTAGGATTACCCTTACTTTTTCTTTTATTACTATGTCCTTCTCTTCTTCTTGCTCCTCCACTCTTTGTATAATTATATAATTCTTTCTAATTTCCCTCTCAAGATTTTCGATTCTTCTTTCTTGCATAATTAATCCTCGTTTCAGTGATTTATTCTCATTAATTAATTGCGCGTTGTCATTTTTTAGTTTTTTAATATCCTCCTGGTACTTATCAATCTTCTTCTCCAATCTATTATTTCTGTCTTCTAGTTTATCTAATTTCCGTTTATATCCTGTAGTAATTTCGTCATAGCTTGAGGGTCTGCTGTATCTTTTCCCATTTTCATGAGTTGTCTTCAGATTCTGGCTGTGGAGGTGGCGTGAAAAATAATTTGGATGTACCTGTATTTCAAAACCAAAGTGTGTATTGACTCCGCGGAGATCGTCGCCCGCTTCTTGTCGTCAACTAATCTACTACAAGCTGAGAAACTGTCTCCCCCCTACTTTACAGGGATATTTCTTCCATTTTTATATCGTACTTCACCTTTTAAGTGGTACCGGTTAGAGATCTAAATCAACGCATTAGGAATTCCTGTCCTGTTCCAGGACTGATCTGAAGATAACGGCGAGGCAGATAGTGCTGTGTGTTTTGGTTATGTTTATTAGTCTCGCTATTAAATTGTATGAAAGCAATCTTTAGTTTTGTTTTTATGAAATTAAAATTGATAGGAAAATTTATATCTATTTATATTTGTGTTATCGTGTAGACTTTCTGCTCGGCGTTAAGACGGTGGACCTTGACTTTTATCGGAAATATTATTTCCGAGAATACCTATTTAGGTTATTTCGTGGAACTTATTACTTAATTTTACCTTACTTTTACTGATGTGATGTTATTAAAAACCTTACTGCCGGACCCTTACACTTCACTTTTCACTCTGCACCTCTTTTATTAATTAAATTACCCGTTTCTCTATTTAAATTAACAATTTATTGCGGAGTGCGAAATCAACCTGCTGTTCTCACGAGCGCCAGTTTAAACTTCGTCCAGTCACCTGATACGTGTTCTAAACAGACATGGTCTTGAAAGTGTTTCCATGTAAACTCACTAGGTGATAAGGCTTAACCTAGCAACACACAATTTGGCTTGCTGGAGCATTTAGTTACACGACTCACCTGGTAGATTTCGAGCAGAGAGTTAACATAGTTAAATTAGAAAAACTTCTGATAAAATATGGAATATAATGCAGCAAGCATATGGTGGCGAGAAGTTATCGAGAAGCCGTGTCTTTGAACGGTATAAAAGGTTTGGGGAGGGCAGAGATTTAGTACGAGACGACCCCAGAACAGACCGCTCGTCAACATCATATACCACTGCAAATATGGCACGTGTGAAGCATTTACTGCTGAGCGCTCGATATTAGAAAGTTGAATTTTAATAGAGATATTTGTCTTTAAAATAATCTCTCACACACTTACAGAGCAACAAAAAAACAGACTACTAAACAGTTGTAAAGGGCGAGAATTGATCCCATATTTGTGTTAGACATGACTACTGGAGATAAAAGTTGATGCTCTAGTATGACCATCAAACGCAGCGTTAAAGTACCAAAAGGCGAGGTCATAAATCACCATCACACCCCACCCCCCAAAAAAGTAAAGCAACAATATTTAAAAATATAGGTAATCTTTATTGCACTTTTTGATGTTGGAGGTTTGGTTTACTATGAATATCTGCCTAAAAGATAAACAATAAACCAACACTCTTAAATTAACGCGCTGAAACATTTGCGCCAAGGCCCCATATTATTGTATCAGTACAGGAATATCTTGACAAACATCATATATCCACTCTACCACATCTCTATATTCAGCCGGCCTGTCTTTATATGACTTTTTTATTTTTCCATGTGAAACTGTCACTGAAAGGAAAACGCCATAAAAGTACTGCAGCCACCCAAAGGGCTGCCAATAAACATCCCGGATGAAGTTTCTTCTGTTTACTTACAGTATTAGCTGTACATAGATAGCCAAGGCGGCTATCTTAATAAAGGCCAGGACCGTTAGCTGATAAGTTAAATAAATTCAATTAAATTAATTCTGGTAATAAATGCAGTCCTTAAAAAAAATATATAAACAAGTGATTAGTAGAGTAATGAAAAATACTAGCATACCTAAAATTACACAGTTAATTAGTATTACAAAGTCTTTGGCATTTGTACATATGTAAAAATTTGGCTAAAGCTTTAATATAACTAAAACCCAATCTTTCCATTTAGATAAGACTACAACAATTTTTATATTTTTGTTTTTGTACTTACTAAGTCATATACTCAAACACTACAACCATCAATCACTGCAGGTCAATTGAGAAACGCAAACTATTAACATTTTGTTGCAAGAATGCATTCACTCCTATCACTTGCAGATAATCAAGTTCTGATAGCTAGAGATGAGTATGAGCGATTACATGGTGAGAAAACTAGCGTAAGTGTACAAATAGCCTAAAGATAAATTATGGAAAAACAAAAATCTAGTGACAGAAGAACAAGGAAATAACCTCAACATTCATGGAGAAGTAAAGAACATGTGAGGAATATAATAATTTGGAAACCATATCTGTAAAAGGAAACGTAAAAAGAGAAAATGTGAGAAAAATGTGGTCAAAGAAAATTAGAAATAAAATCAATACTCAGATACGGCGATACTCGTCACAAAACGAGATAAGTAAAGATTGGAGGTGGTGGAAATGGACTTTTTGAGGCGAGGAGTAGAGTATCAAAATCCACAAAAAAGTGGATACGTTTATCCAACCAAAATATGCTCGAGTTTTAAGAAAATATTTATTCACTCCGATAGTATTCCAAGTAAAGTCAGTGTACTGTTTCAAAGATTGCAGTTTCAAATGATTTCACTTTGATTAGAATTGGGCCTGTTCTGACAACGTTATGGGCCTAAGAATATGTGTAACACAAAATAATGGAAAGTGAAAAGGTGATTATGAAAGGAAAAAAATGAAATCGTTAGTTGAAATTAATTTAATGATTTTTCAATACATGGTTTTGCCACCTCTGCTCCTAACTGCACTTTCCAAGCAATTACGCATGGATCGGATGACTTTTCCTACGCTGTCTTGAGGGATTGCTTCCCATTCTTTAATCAACGTCACTCTCAGTTTCATCACGCTACCTGGTGCAAGATTTCTAGGCCGGACTCTTCGTTTAAGCTCATCACAAATATGCTCAATGGGATTTAAGTCTGGGCTACAAGGAAGCCAGTCCATTTTCGGTATACCGACGTGAGCCAGGTAGGTAGTGATATTGATGCGGTGTGGCGTCGCGCATTGTTGTGCATTAGCATAAAGTCCAACAAATCCCGCAAACGGCACAAGATGTTACTCCAGAATTTCCTGATGTAGCGGTCCGCTGTTAAACCTCCTCCGCGTCCTCCATTAGGCACGAAAATCAACTCACTTTTTCTATGCATGAAAATACCCTCTCAGAACATTCAAAATCCACCTCCATATACGACAGCTTCGCTCCTCTAACCTTTTATAGACTCGACGTTTCCTGTCGTTGCTATGTAGACACATCCTGGACTCGTTGGTGAATAATGTCTTACTCCAGTGGCCGAAGTCTCAATCGAGATGTTTGCGAACCTTTGCTTTTGAATTGCAGTTATCTTGGGACCAGCAGCTGCCTTTTTTGGGATCAGGTTGGCTGACTGACTACTACACCTCTGACAGCACTCAGCTCTTGCTTGAGATCAACGCCAATCATTTCTCAATTTCTAAGGAATATTGAGACAAAAAAGCAATCGTTTCTTCCTGTTGTCACGCGCCTACGGCCGGCTCCTTGCCGGCGAACGTAGCCATAGGTTTTCCGGTACCGACGCCACCTCTCGACTAGCCTAGATAAGAGTAGAAACAGAAGAATTTATACTTAATCTAGCCTCGTATTTTTTTGTTTTATTAGCACAATTTACCACTGAATTTTATTAAAACAACCATAAGAAATTTTCCTTATAATTGTATTACCAAATTAAGCAAACTGGCGCAGAGTAGTCCCAAGTACCTCGGTGGAACTTACAAAACACAAACCGATTCGATGATGATCTGACAATACAACCCCAACTTCGGGGAATTACCTGCTATATGGCGCAAGCGACATCCTTTCGGCATTTCGGCATGCTTTTGACTGTAACTAGCTAATACTGACGAGGGTTGCATTAAAGCCGAGTAGACGTAACTAACTTGCCCCAGTCGCTAAGGATTTCGTCGATGCCGCTCAGACGCTCCGGCCGCATTTCCTTGGAGAAGGCCTGATTTCATACATGAGGGAGAAAGCCACTTTGTATGGAGACCGGGAAATTAACGAAATTGTGGATAGCTGAGAGCAAATCACCTTTGACGACTACAAAGTGTTATTACTTATTATGTTAAATCAATTTATAACAAAATATTATAATAATAATATAATAGTTATTTTAGTAATACACTTTTAACACGTTAAATATAAGAAATATATCTAATATACTAGATCAAGCTATATGATAAATAATTGGCAGCTAGATTAATTCAATTATAAATTACAAATAAGTAAATGTCTATTCGTAAATATATAATATTATATATTTGCTAAAAACCAAAACTAAAATAAAGAATGGAAAGAAAAAACGTTTCTTCATTTAATTACATTGGGTTTTCTTTAACCTTAAAGTAATTTTTGATCTATTGGGGAAATTGCTCATTATGTCATTTCAATCTTAAGTATTTTATAAGTTACATTGAACGATTTTCCTTTTACATATTCAACTTTCTCAGATGCGTTTACTATCTCTTTTTGTTTTTTTATGTCTACATTTATGGAATATTTATATCTTTCTCTATTTCTATTACTTGTATACCTTTGTTACTTATTAAGAATATTTTTAGTAGATCTACGGTTTTTCACTTTTCATTATTTAATATCTGATTAGCTAGTATTATATTTTCACCGAACTTAAAAAGTTCGTTACTGAATTCTATATGTCTGTCGGTCTGTCTGTCACTGTCACAAAATTATGAATTTTTTTAAATTTTAAAATGGATTCTTATAGGAAATTTTACGCTGATTTCAAAATCGAAATCAAAAAGTTTCTATCTCGAATAGTTTTCGAGATATTCGACTTCGAATTTCGGGAAAATTTCGACATTGCGATTTTATGAGTAATTCTTAAAGAAACTTTTACGCTGATTTCAATAATGAAATCGAAAAAATTCTACGTCGAATAGTTTTCGAGATATTCGACTTCGAATTTCGGGAAAATTTTCGACATTACGATTTTAAATGTGATTCTTATAGTAAATTTTTAAAATGAAGAAAAAATTCTATGTCGAATAATTTTCCAGATATTCGATTTCAAATTTTCCCGAAATTCGAAATCGAAATCGAAAGGTTTTCTTAAGTTCGTTCTGGGATTGCTTACAGAGCAATCTCTTCGCCGGCCCCATGTTTTCTTTATGTGTTTAATTTTACTATATCGTATTTAACTGTTTTCTACATATCTGTGACAGTTGTGTCTTATTATATATCACTAAATATTAAAGTTACGTCTTCACTTCGAACCATTCCACTCTAAGACTGAATTTTATCTTTATGTGTTTTTCTATAATTAGTTTTATTTGTTGTGATTAAATTTGTTAAATAATCTCTACATTTCTTGTTTTTCTTGCCAATTCTATCATTAATTTTCTTTAACCAAGATAAAAAAGAGTACAAAACAACAATAGAAATATCGTTAAAACATAATGTTTCGAAATTGGGTAAGATAAGGATTAATATGCAGTACATAAGATGACGATTATCATTTAAACGCTAAAAAGAAGAAAAACAACTTCTACAATAAAGACTGACAATATCGCTATTTTTAGTTATGTTTGATAGTTTACATAAAACATTATCTTCTGATTGAAACTATTTCTGTAAAGCTTTATATCTAAATAAACTCTGTTATGGGGTGCAAGACAATGACCCAGTTTCTGCACGTTTCAGTACTTAAACATTATCGATTGGTAATGATAATGCCAAAGACACTTTTGTCATCTTTTTTTACATTTTACCTTATCTTGTTTTTTTAATGGCACCGCCTAGTAAATGGGGATCCGCGATTCTAGAGCTGCTTAACTTGGTTGTTCGGTCTGCAGACATCAAGAAACGTTTCGGTGCCCCGCGATCAACCATCCATGACACCACCAAACGATACAAGAAGCTGAAGACGGTTGTTGTCAAAGCCATTCAAGAGAGATTTTAGATTAACCCCTGACGATCCATGTGGCAACTTGCCCAAGACTTTAATATAAGAAATTTTAGCGTTCGTTTCATTGTCAAATCACGTTTGGGACTTTACCTTTACCGTACAATCAAGTATAAACAACTGGCTGATAAGCAGAAAGCGACTAAGAAAAAAGTGACCAAGAATTTTTTGACCTGATTTTATCTGGAACGCTGGTACGACATCGTCTGGTAAACAAAGCTATTTTCACTGTTCAAGCGGTGGCAAACAGTCAAAACACTAGGATATTTGCCCCATCCCCTGAGTATGTCAATTAAGTGCTCCTCTCATCATGGAGTCATCACGGTTGATGGAAAACTCCTCTTCTTTTTATTGATCAGGGCATCAAGATAAATGTGGAAGTATACAAGAACAACATGCTAGAGCCCATCTACCTCGGTTGGACCCCCAAATACTTTGTATTTCGTCACTGGGTTTGACTCCCAAATTACGCGCTAAGCCTACCCAGGACTGGCTGCGCACCCACATCCTTGATACATTGCTTCCAAAAGTGTCCCCCTTACTTCCCCGACTGTAATCCAATAGACTTCTCTATCTGGGCAGAGTTGGAGAGCGAATGTCTGCGCTACTCCTCACTCATCTGTAGAATCTTTAAAGTAATCCCTCTCAAGGCCTGCCACTGTCGATGGCGTTCCCAAGAGACTTCACTCCCTTATTCGTGTAGATGGAGATCGATTCGAGAACTATGTTATACTAAAACCAGTAGAGTATTACTGTTATAGTTCAGTTGATTTTACTTTTGAAATAAGAGAATACCGGTGCGAAACCTTTATTCGTGTAATTATCTCTCACTCCGTATAGCCACATAGGTAGTTTAATAGGTGCAATGCACTATTAAACTATACGATTACTCTATATGTATTAAAGTAAAGCAGTTTTTGTTGACACAAACCAACACATTTTTATATAAGTATTAGAAATAGATACCTAAAGTATATTCAGAGGTACACTACGACTTTAAACTTGTTACGACAAAGTGTTTTTATTGAAACTACAACAAACGTCTGTTTTTATCAATCCGGTGATTACCAAAACTCCCCACGATACATGCTTACATTATGGTATCCGATTTCGTCTAATATGCGTCTTCCTATTCTAGGTGGGTATTTTCCTCTCCTCATTCTCATTTTCAATAACAATAATAATAATAGTTCTCCGTAACAGGCCACGAAAGCCTATGGGGTCGTAACAGGATAGGTCTGCTACAATCTAAAGCCTACGGTTCACAAGGGTAGTAACCTGGCTAGCGCTACGCACCGACCGCCTATTATTACCCCAGAGTTTGAACTCCAGGTACTCATGTTATTGCAACCTGAGTCGAGCTGGGCCGTAAAAATGCCAGCGATTAAATTGGCGAGAGCGGGATTCGAACCCGCAACTCTTGGTTTCGTAAACAAGCGACCTATCCAATAGATAAATAACAATAATCAAAGTAAATTTAGTTGATTGCAAAGCGTCTATCATAGATAACCGGGTTTTGTTATTACTTTATTGTAATGTACTACTTTAAAAATACCCGAAAAACAATCAGATAATGTAAATTTCAAAGTTAATGTAATAAAATATGTGAGAGAACATTCAAGAAAACAAGCGGTCCATAAATTCAAAGCGTCGTATTTTGTAAACAATTCGATAATTTATGTGCTGCGGAAGTTGATCAAAGGCAAATAAAATAATAATGCAACAATATGACTACAAATAAACAGCGATGAACTTGAGAAATTAGTGTACACGTGTATTATTGAAAAAAAACTTAATTGTACTTGTATTTCTAAAAAGATAATCTAAAAAATTATACATGTATTTATTCGTGTCATTGAAAACAAGTGCCAGGATGATGGAGGGGTATACTGCATACCTTGCTCATGTAAGCAAGCCTACATTGGGACTACGACCGAACGATTACCACTAGGATAAAGGAACATAAACATCATCTACACCTTAACCACAGTTGCTGAACATGCTTTGAAAAATCCTAACCGCGAATTAGAATTCGGACAAACACAAGTTTTATCTAACTGTAGGAATTACTACCCGAGATTATACAGAAAGGCAGTAGAAATTTATAATTATAAAAATAATTTTAACAGGGACAACGAATTCAATCTACCTAGGTCTTGGTTTATACCTCTCAAGGGGCAAAAAAACAAAAAGAAAGAGTGACGTCAGAAAATGCCAAAATATTACCTGCAACAACCCGATTGACGTCAGCAGCTAGTCTGATCACTTTATCTAGCATCCCGGTGACGTCAACAACTCTCCCCCAACACAATTCCTACCATACTCGCAGGAGTATAGAAGCGAAAACGTACGGGACAATCACTTAATTTTTAGAAGATTACTTTCTGAAGATATCTGCTGCAATTGTGGACGAAACGTCAAGAGCTTCTGAACTCCAACCACGGCCTTATAACCCGAGAACCAACCACACGATGAACTATAACACCAGCCGTGAATGGCTTCGCATCTATTTAAAATATTTGATACATTATACAAAAACTCCATATTTTTGTTTATTTCTCCACACAAACTCCATAAACATTGTAACATTTATTCCAGCGCGACAGTCGTTTAAGCATCTCTTTACGCTACTGCTGATGTCAAGTTGCTTGACGGTATCTTGCAATTTTTACTGATTCGCAAAGCATCCCTCCACCAAAAATTTCTTCAAAGATCTGAATAAATGAAAATCCAAGGGGGCTAAATCTGGACTATAAGGAGAATGTTGCAGAACCTCCTAATTCCGCTGTGTTAACCACTGATTCGGCCAAAAGTGGACTGTATCGGAATTTTAATTTTAAACAAAGGAATTTCAATCAAAGGTAAAAAGCTGGAAAACTCACCTGGGAAGAGGATGCCCTACTACAGAAATCGGTTATCCGTGCTGTACTCCTGGGAAATCAAAGAAGGGGAAAAAGGGTGTGGGCGAAAAAAAGAACAAGTTACCCCAATCTTCACAGAGGAGCCGATCGGAAGCGTCTTTCCTGGTGTGGTTCCTCGCCAGGTCAGATACGAGGAAACCAAACCGAGTCTTTCTGCCGGCAAAATTTCAACTCGCGAAACGCAATCGGCTAGCAAAATGACCTCCAGGAAGATGAAAATCTGGTCGGCAAATTATCGAATCCCGGGATGTGAAAACTCGTATCGCCAAACAAAATACTCCGGCGAATTCCCGGACAAAACGGCATATAGAGGGAGTCAAGAGACGGCCGGCCCTAATTTAAAATTCAAAGAAAAGTAATTGGAGTTTGGCGCGAACAACCACAGTGTTTTGCTTTCGAATTTTGCCTTCTTATTGTGGTATGTTTACGTCATATGCGCAAATTAGTTACACCGCTGAATTAACTCGTTCGATTAATTTATCAAACTTAATTAATCAAGAACAAAAAATAGTAAGCTATTCGAAAAATCCTACGTAAAGCTGAGACCATGCGTAAGAAGTATTTGTTTAAAAAATCGATGTTAATAAAGAAGTTATGATAAAATTTGTTATCTTAGTGAATGAAAATTGTATTAGTTAATGGTAAGGATCTAAACTTTATTTATATAAACTGCGATATCGACATAGGTACTTTTTTATTCGTAACTAAGTATATCTATAACATATCTAGTACAAATTGCTTTATGTTTGAGATAATCTGTAACGATTTTACAGATTATAATCACAAAATTGTGAAAAATTGATGTCAATGCAATTAAACATTCTTTTTGGTGGTAATAATAAACAATCCTCCCAGTTTTTTAATGTTACAGACGATTTTCTCTCTATATCGTGAACAGCATCATCATTACACGTTACCGAGATTTGACGGTGAATTTTACATAACCATCCATTTTTAGTTCTATGAAATTGATTTACAGAATCTTTCTCTGGACCGAAATTTCGTTGTTTTTGTGTTTTGTAAATAAGATAAGCAACTAAAAAAATACTTGTTATACGTTAAAATTTACGTTTGATTAACTATATTACAGAAAGTAAACGTTTTCTTGGTTATATAGAGTGATCCAAATTGGACACCATGAACTTTTTTTAACTAAAATAAAAAAATTGGAAAAAACAGAATTTTATTGTTATACAAACTAAGCAATACGAAATACAATGTAGGCTCCATAGCAACTATTCTTTTAGCAAAGTTTTTCATAATACTTTCCCATAAATGCGGTTCTATTTCAGTAATTACACGTATGATGTTCTCTTTTAGCCCTGGAATCGTAACAGGTTTGATGACGTAAACCTTTTTCTTCAAGTACTCCAGAAAAGAAAAGTCTAATGGAGTTAGAGCGCAATATTTGGTTTAAAGTAAAGTGAATATTTTACGTGCTGTGTAACATATGACTCCATCTTGTCATTCAAGTTGAAATTTTAATGAACAACGAAGTTGTTTAACATCTCTTGATAACGCACACCATTGAGAGTACATAGATGCCAGCTCTATCTTAAAAAAACTACAGGCCAACGATTGCTCTATCTTAAAATGCACACCAAACAGTGTTTTCTGCGAATGCATTGCTTTTTCGTAAATAGTACTGAGATTTTTACTACACCAGATGCGACAATTCTGACGATTCACAAAGTCATTTAAAGAAAAATGGACATCACTTAATGAGTTTTTTGAAAAAACCTAAGGCATTTCTGGTGATCTTTGGCGGGCTTTGCCATATGTTTATATATCATCTGTCCAAATACGGCGCACAAATTAAATTCTAAAGTTCAGTTTAAATCACACTATAATATGAATCAATCCAAATTAAAAACAAATTGTTAAACGCCATTCGTTCGTTCGTACAGTTCGTGCAACATTATTATTTATTATTGTACAACATAAAAGCATTAAAGGCTATCAGACGTGTTAGGCACTTCATTATAAAGGAAAGCTTATTTTCAGTACTAAATGAATATCCGTTTTTATTACTCTTTTATATTCTATTTTGCTCGAATGACTGCCCCATCTGTTTAATTAATTTAGTCTTTCAACTTTGCACTTTGCTCGCTTCAAAACAGGAAGCTTCTAATATTGCAAATTCCTCTTACAGAATATGTTTAAGTTAAAATTTGTTTTGCTTATTAAATAAGAGTTTATATCCTGCTCGTATTAAGAAATTTCAGACAAAAATGCTTTGGAATTAACATTTTATATTTATGTGCAACAATTTTGAGATAAATAAATTGTTCAAAAAAGAAAACAATTTATGTGAATATAAATTCAAAGATACTGAGTTTGTAAAGGACCCACAAAGGCCTGTACGTGTCCTCTCTGGGCGTTCAGCTGAAAATATTATTAAGATTCTTAAAGTGTAGCTGAAGGGCCAATAATGTTATTTTCGCCCTATTTTTAGAAATTATGGATTGCTTTTACAACATCTTGGTAAATTTAGCTCTAGATTCTTATATACTGGACTATCTGACGTTCAGAACACAGCTGCATTTTTGAAAAAAAAGTTGTACAGTGGACAAGCATTCTAAAAACTAAGCAAGGAGCCTCAAATAAAAGTCGTGTGGAAAACCACAACTGGAATGTATAAGGAATCAAAAACAAACAACAAGGAGTTCTTGATAAAATGACAAATAGAAGCAATTCCATAGTGAATAAATGGATCTAAAAACGCAATGTTTTTAATTTATTTATTATAGACAAAAAAATTTTAATAATAAATTCAATCTTTTCCCACAAACAAATGGCAAAACAAGGAATAGAAAATCTGTAATCAATTACATTGTAATATTTTTTTCTTGTTCTTTTTCTTCTTCTCCTTTCCCTTGTACCTTAAGGTATCGGGTTCTCCACTTCAAGAATGCCTTTCTGTTCTTCGCTAACATTTTTGGTTCTTCTGTACTTTTTTCTTTTTCCTTTACCATGTTTTTGATCGTGTCTATCCATGTTAATGTGGGTCTTCCTCGTCTTTTCTTTCCTTCTCTTATTGCTTCCACGACTTTTTTGGTAACCACTCTAATCCCAATCTCACTACATGTCCATACTATTTCTGTATTGTTCCCAACAGTGGCTTTGTTTTTAGTTCTTCTCTTGTTGTTACATTTGTTACTCTGTCTCTTCGGGTTCTCCCTACTATTCTTCTGAGGTAACTTACTTCTGCTGCTGTTATCCTGCTGTTATATTTTCTGCACTGTATGTTAAAATGTGTACATATATTGCTTTGTATGCGTGTAATTTTTTCTCCCCGTGAGGGGTAACTAGTCCCCCATCGGGCTCCTCCCCAGGTGGCGGATAGGGGAATTCTCACCAGATATGGCGGGTACCGGGGAAATAAAATACCAGGGCGGACCAAAACTAGTAGGTATTGGGAAGCAGCAAGTACCACAACTGAACTAAGGCGGAGGAGATGGACTCTGGAACGGCTTACCCCCAGATACTCATAGGCGATGGCCACATAATGGCCCTACCGGTTATGATACTGCGATCAGGAAGGCAACGGAAAACCACCTCATTACTTATTTCCTAGTACAATCATCATGGCTGAGAACATACAAACCACGGCCCTCAGTCCCCGGCAGACCTTCAATGGTCAGAGGGTGCGAAGAATCCCCGGTCAGCTATGAAAATTGCAACATGGAATGTGCGAAGTATATTTGGAGCAGGAAGACTGCAAAATGTAACCAAAGAGATGAATCGACTACAGCTGGACATTCTCGGAATTAGTGAA
Source organism: Sinelater perroti (assembly GCA_036346155.1). Classification (NCBI taxonomy): domain Eukaryota; kingdom Metazoa; phylum Arthropoda; class Insecta; order Coleoptera; family Elateridae; genus Sinelater; species Sinelater perroti. Next base: position 14,745,715 of record JARFIY010000285.1, read on the forward strand.
GTACGGTGGCCAGGATCTGGTAAAATAAAAACAGATAATGGAGTAACATACTACTCAGGCAGTAATGAAGCAAAACACCAACATGGAGTCGTAATAATAGTCACCAAAGAAACTAACAAAAGCGTCACAAGTTTCACACCACTATCTGAGAGAGCAATGTTAATACAACTTTGTGCCGCAGTAGGTAAAATAAATATAATCCAAGTCTATGCACGTACCAATGAGAAAAACGCGGATGAAGTAGAAGAATTCTATGAACAAATAGACACCATTCTATCCCTAACCAAAAAGAGCGATGTGACATTAATAATAGGAGACTTTAATGCCAAAATTGGAAAAGGAAGAAGTGGAGAACATGTAGGAGAGTTCGGTCTTGGGATGCGAAATGAAAGGGGTGATAGACTGATCCAATTTTGCCAAGAAAGAGAATTTATAGTAGCCAACACATTCTTTAAACTGCCAGATAGAAGATTATGGACTTGGAAATCACCACAAGACACACCACAGAATATTTGCCGAAATCAAATTGACTATGTTTTAATTAGAAAACGATACAGAAATAGTATAAAGTCGGCAAAAACATATCCAGGGACAGATATAGCGTCTGATCATAGTCCTGTTGTCATAAAAATACATATAAAACTTAAGAAGATACAAATAACAAAGAAGACATGTAGAATAGAAGTGCAACACCTGAAGGAAGAAAACATAACACAAGTTAAAAATGAAATAAATAACAATCTAAGCAACATGGGAAGACACTCTTTGGATAACAACGACAACATAGACTCAAGATGGCATACCATAAAAGATGCGATAATGAAACCAGCAAAAGAAATACTCAGCGAAAGAAAACCAACAAAGAAAAAAGGTGGATGACAGACTAAACGTTTTCTTGGTTATATAGAGTGATCCAAATTGGACACCATGAACTTTTTAACTAAAATAAAAAATTGGAAAAACAGAATTTTATTGTTATACAAACTAAGCAATACGAAATACAATGTAGGCTCCATAGCAACTATTCTTTTAGCAAAGTTTTTCATAATACTTTCCCATAAATGCGGTTCTATTTCAGTAATTACACGTATGATGTTCTCTTTTAGCCCTGGAATCGTAACAGGTTTGATGACGTAAACCTTTTTCTTCAAGTACTCCAGAAAAGAAAAGTCTAATGGAGTTAGAGCGCAATATTTGGTTTAAAGTAAAGTGAATATTTTACGTGCTGTGTAACATATGACTCCATCTTGTCATTCAAGTTGAAATTTTAATGAACAACGAAGTTGTTTAACATCTCTTGATAACGCACACCATTGAGAGTACATAGATGCCAGCTCTATCTTAAAAAAACTACAGGCCAACGATTGCTCTATCTTAAAATGCACACCAAACAGTGTTTTCTGCGAATGCATTGCTTTTTCGTAAATAGTACTGAGATTTTTACTACACCAGATGCGACAATTCTGACGATTCACAAAGTCATTTAAAGAAAAATGGACATCACTTAATGAGTTTTTTGAAAAAACCTAAGGCATTTCTGGTGATCTTTGGCGGGCTTTGCCATATGTTTATATATCATCTGTCCAAATACGGCGCACAAATTAAATTCTAAAGTTCAGTTTAAATCACACTATAATATGAATCAATCCAAATTAAAACAAATTGTTAAACGCCATTCGTTCGTTCGTACAGTTCGTGCAACATTATTATTTATTATTGTACAACATAAAAGCATTAAAGGCTATCAGACGTGTTAGGCACTTCATTATAAAGGAAAGCTTATTTTCGAGTACTAAATGAATATCCGTTTTTATTACTCTTTTATATTCTATTTTGCTCGAATGACTGCCCCATCTGTTTAATTAATTTAGTCTTTCAACTTTGCACTTTGCTCGCTTCAAAACAGGAAGCTTCTAATATTGCAAATTCCTCTTACAGAATATGTTTAAGTTAAAATTTGTTTTGCTTATTAAATAAGAGTTTATATCCTGCTCGTATTAAGAAATTTCAGACAAAAATGCTTTGGAATTAACATTTTATATTTATGTGCAACAATTTTGAGATAAATAAATTGTTCAAAAAAGAAAACAATTTATGTGAATATAAATTCAAAGATACTGAGTTTGTAAAGGACCCACAAAGGCCTGTACGTGTCCTCTCTGGGCGTTCAGCTGAAAATATTATTAAGATTCTTAAAGTGTAGCTGAAGGGCCAATAATGTTATTTTCGCCCTATTTTTAGAAATTATGGATTGCTTTTACAACATCTTGGTAAATTTAGCTCTAGATTCTTATATACTGGACTATCTGACGTTCAGAACACAGCTGCATTTTTGAAAAAAAAGTTGTACAGTGGACAAGCATTCTAAAAACTAAGCAAGGAGCCTCAAATAAAAGTCGTGTGGAAAACCACAACTGGAATGTATAAGGAATCAAAAACAAACAACAAGGAGTTCTTGATAAAATGACAAATAGAAGCAATTCCATAGTGAATAAATGGATCTAAAAACGCAATGTTTTTTAATTTATTTATTATAGACAAAAAAAAATTTTAATAATAAATTCAATCTTTTCCCACAAACAAATGGCAAAACAAGGAATAGAAAATCTGTAATCAATTACATTGTAATATTTTTTTCTTGTTCTTTTTCTTCTTCTCCTTTCCCTTGTACCTTAAGGTATCGGGTTCTCCACTTCAAGAATGCCTTTCTGTTCTTCGCTAACATTTTTGGTTCTTCTGTACTTTTTTCCTTTTCCTTTACCATGTTTTTGATCGTGTCTATCCATGTTAATGTGGGTCTTCCTCGTCTTTTCTTTCCTTCTTATTGCTTCCACGACTTTTTGGTAACCACTCTAATCCCAATCTCACTACATGTCCATACTATTTCTGTATTGTTCCCAACAGTGGCTTTGTTTTTAGTTCTTCTCTTGTTGTTACATTTGTTACTCTGTCTCTTCGGGTTCTCCCTACTATTCTTCTGAGGTAACTTACTTCTGCTGCTGTTATCCTGCTGTTATATTTTCTGCACTGTATGTTAAAATGTGTACATATATTGCTTTGTATGCGTGTAATTTTTTCTCCCCGTGAGGGGTAACTAGTCCCCCATCGGGCTCCTCCCCAGGTGGCGGATAGGGGAATTCTCACCAGATATGGCGGGTACCGGGGAAATAAAATACCCGGGGCGGACCAAAACTAGTAGGTATTGGGAAGCAGCAAGTACCACAACTGAACTAAGGCGGAGGAGATGGACTCTGGAACGGCTTACCCCCAGATACTCATAGGCGATGGCCACATAATGGCCCTACCGGTTATGATACTGCGATCAGGAAGGCAACGGAAAACCACCTCATTACTTATTTCCTAGTACAATCATCATGGCTGAGAACATACAAACCACGGCCCTCAGTCCCCGGCAGACCTTCAATGGTCAGAGGGTGCGAAGAATCCCCGGGTCAGCTATGAAAATTGCAACATGGAATGTGCGAAGTATATTTGGAGCAGGAAGACTGCAAAATGTAACCAAAGAGATGAATCGACTACAGCTGGACATTCTCGGAATTAGTGAAGTACGGTGGCCAGGATCTGGTAAAATAAAAACAGATAATGGAGTAACATACTACTCAGGCAGTAATGAAGCAAAACACCAACATGGAGTCGTAATAATAGTCACCAAAGAAACTAACAAAAGCGTCACAAGTTTCACACCACTATCTGAGAGAGCAATGTTAATACAACTTTGTGCCGCAGTAGGTAAAATAAATATAATCCAAGTCTATGCACGTACCAATGAGAAAAACGCGGATGAAGTAGAAGAATTCTATGAACAAATAGACACCATTCTATCCCTAACCAAAAAGAGCGATGTGACATTAATAATAGGAGACTTTAATGCCAAAATTGGAAAAGGAAGAAGTGGAGAACATGTAGGAGAGTTCGGTCTTGGGATGCGAAATGAAAGGGGTGATAGACTGATCCAATTTTGCCAAGAAAGAGAATTTATAGTAGCCAACACATTCTTTAAACTGCCAGATAGAAGATTATGGACTTGGAAATCACCACAAGACACACCACAGAATATTTGCCGAAATCAAATTGACTATGTTTTAATTAGAAAACGATACAGAAATAGTATAAAGTCGGCAAAAACATATCCAGGGACAGATATAGCGTCTGATCATAGTCCTGTTGTCATAAAAATACATATAAAACTTAAGAAGATACAAATAACAAAGAAGACATGTAGAATAGAAGTGCAACACCTGAAGGAAGAAAACATAACACAAGTTAAAAATGAAATAAATAACAATCTAAGCAACATGGGAAGACACTCTTTGGATAACAACGACAACATAGACTCAAGATGGCATACCATAAAAGATGCGATAATGAAACCAGCAAAAGAAATACTCAGCGAAAGAAAACCAACAAAGAAAAAAAGGTGGATGACAGACGAAATCTTAGAGCTGATGGAAGAAAGAAGAAAAAGTAAGATAAAAGAGGACGGCAAATACGGTGAAATCCACAAATTGATAAGGAAAAAAATTAAAACGGAAAAAGAAAATTGGATGAAACAAGAATGTGAAGAAATAGAAAAGGCACAACAGAAACACGATATGTTTAACGTACACAGAAAGATCAAAGATGTCACAGGTATATACAAGAAGAGACAATCAAACATTTTAAAAGACAAACAGGGAATAATTATAGTAGATGTAAAACAAAAAATAGAAAGATGGAAAGAATATATTCAAGAACTATTCGCCGATGACAGAAAGGAAGACTATAAAACTACTGAAGGAGAACATGGCCCCAAAATAGCAAAAGAAGAAGTCATTAAAGCATTTGAAACATCAAAATGCGGTAAAGCAACTGGACCAGACGAAGTTCCATTTGAACTAATTAAACTAATAGACGACGACCAAGTAAATATTCTTGTAGATTTATACAACACCATATACTCAACTGGTATAATACCGAAAGAATGGCTGAATTCAACGTTTATTACAATACCAAAGAAAAACAACGCAAAGGAATGTTGTGAACATAGAACGATAAGCTTAATGAGCCACACGCTTAAAGCCTTTCTAAAGATCATACACGCAAGAATATATAAACTAGAAGTAGATATTAGTGAGACACAGTTTGGCTTTAGAAATGGTTTTGGAACAAGAGAAGCATTGTTCACACTAAACATATTAATACAGAGATGCAGAGATATTAATAAAGAAGTATACGCATGCTTCATAGACTACGAAAAAGCGTTCGATAAAGTTAGACACGATAAACTAATGAAACTCCTAAAACAAAAGAACATAGACGTAGAAGACATGCGGATAATTGCAAACTTATATTGGCAACAAAAAACAACAGTAAAAGTAGAAAATCAGCTGACAGAAGAAATAAAAATACAGAGAGGAGTTCGGCAAGGTTGTATTCTTTCGCCCATGCTGTTCAACCTATACTCGGAAGCAATATTTCAAGAAGCACTAATGGAAGAAAACGGTGGTATAGTAGTAAACGGAAAGATAATTAACAACATACGTTATGCTGATGATACTGTACTTTTAGCAGATAATATTCCAGATTTACAGAGACTTATTGAACAGACAAATGACATCAGCAGAAAATATGGTCTCCGAATGAATTTAAATAAAACTAAATACACGGCAATCACAAAAACACCAGTGAACATTCCTGACATTAAAATAGATAATGTGAGTATAGAGAGAGAGTAAACAAATATAAATACCTGGGAACATGGGTGAATGATAATTGGGAATACACAAATTAAATAAGGACACGTATTGAAATGGCTAGAGCCACATTTGTAAAAATGAAACAAATTCTAACCAACAGGGATTTAAGCTTGGAAATACGGATGAGGACAACCAGATGCTATGTTTTCAGTGTTCTCTTATATGGAATGGAGGCATGGACCCTAAATAAAGAAATTAGCAGAAAAATAGAAGCATTCGAACTCTGGATATACCGGCGAATATTGAAAATATCATGGATGGATAGAGTGACAAACGAGGAGGTGCTACGACGAATGAACAAGAACAAAGAACTCCTGTATACAATAAAGAAAAGAAAGCTGGAATATTTAGGCCACGTGATGAGAGGGAACAAATACCAAATTCTACAACTGGTAATACAAGGAAAGATACATGGAAAACGAGACGTGGGAAGAAGAAGAATATCCTGGCTTAAAAACCTACGCCAGTGGTACGACTGCACGTCAAGAGAATTGTTTAGAGCAGCAATGTCCAAAGTTAGAATAGCAATGATGATTGCCAACATCCGATAGGATACGGCACCTAAAGAAGAAGAATTTTTTCTCTTATAGATTAACGCAGCATTAATTTGATAATATACTCTTTCTTGCTCAATTGTTCCATCTTGACTTATAAGTACCCCTAGATATTAATAACAGTTTATCTCCTCTAGGATTTTCATCATGCCGTTGATATTTATGTTTCTTTTTGGATATTGTTTATTTATTTTTATTATTTTCCTTTTGTTGATGTCTATATTCATTCCTGCTTCTTTTATTTTGTTACTCCAAGTGTTTACAGCTTGTTATAGTTTTTTCTCATTATCTGCTATTAGCACAATATCGACAGCAAATACTAGGTTTTGAATGTTTACTACCCTCAAGCTGCAATTTTTTAATTGTGTCTAGCATATTTCCTCTGCTCTATTTAATGATTCGAACCATAACTATTATAAGAAGCAGTGAGCTCAGCGAGTCTCCTTGTTTAATGCCTCTTTCAATGTTAAAACTATTAAACTATTGGTTTTTTACCCTTACTATTCCTTTTGTCTTCATGTATAGTCTCTTTGTCGCCTCTATAAGTTATTTTAGAATTTCTGCCATTTTTAGAGCTTTCCACGATGTATATTTTAGAATCGTATCGAAGGCTGCTTTTAGATTTGCGAATGCGAGGTATAATAGTTTTCCTTTTTCTATTTTTTTCCATTGCTGTTCTCAGTGTATATATGTGATCCTAAGTCTGTCTCTATACGCTGCTTGTTCATGTTACTATTGATCTTCTATGTGGCGGCTGATTCTTCTTTTTATTGTCCTAAAGTAAATTTTTTGATTGTTTGACGAGATATTATTATAGTTGGTAGTTATCGTATTCCTTTGTTTTCCCGTTTTTGTGGAGCGGGATTATTATGCTTTCTTCCCAGTATTTGGGTGTGTATATCTTCTCCTTCCTAAGTTTTTTGGTATATTTTTTTACCCAGTTTTCTAATTTTTTCCATCATATTTTATCATTTCACAGTTTATTTTGTCTTTCCTGGCTGATTTTTGTTGATTTATTTTTTGAATTTCTTCTAGTACCTCTGCTGCACTTATTGCTTCTATCTCTTCTAATATATCTTCCTGCTCTTCTGCTGCGTTATTTATGTTTCTCATTATTTCTGGTGTGGTTTGAACTGCTCTGAACTTCCTGTCATAATACGCCCTTCATGTATCAACTATTTTATCTTTCTCTGTTATTAGGTCTTCTTTTTCGTTTTTTATACACCAAATTTGTTTACCATATTTTCCTCTCAGATTTTTAACTGTTGTCCAACTCTTTCTCGTTTTCTTGGTTTCCCTGGGTTTCTCCACTATTTCTCTGCCAAATTCTTCCCATAAATCTATTTTTGCTCTTCTAACCCCTTCTTTTGCCTCGTTTCTTTTTTAAATTTAGTTTTTGATTGCCTTCTTCTTTGCCCGTCCAAGCCACTTTCTTTTCTTTGATTCTCTGTTTTACTGTGCCATTTTACTATTTTGTTCGTTTTGATTGGGACCTATTTGCTATGTTTCGCATACTTCTTTTGCTGTTTCAATAATTAAAGTTTTTATTGTCTGCCATGTTTTCTTTGTTCCATCTGTGGTTCTATTGTTCTTCCTTGCAGTAGGATTCTAGTTTTTGATCCAATTTGTTTTGGTACCTGATCTTTTTTGTGGTATTCTTAATTCTTCAACTTTAATTTTTTGGTATTCCTTTGATGGTGCTGGTTTTTTTGTGTAGAATATTGTGTCTGCAACTACCAGTTTGTGATCTGAGTTTATTCCCACCCCTCTTATTATCTTTACATCTAATATAGTATATGCGGTTTCTCTTGTGTAGGTAATTTATTCTATGGTGTTTTTTGCATCCTTGTTATCTGATTTGAGTATAATTTTGTGTATTTCTTTTCTATGCAAAAATCGATCATTCTATTTCCATTCCCATTTATAGCCCTATCACTGCAATATTTTACCAGTACTCCATACTCTCTTTCTGGGTGTTCTAGTCCCCCATAACCACTACATGTGTGCTTCTTTGGCTTTATCTATAACGTACTGCAAACATGTGTAAGACACATCATTTTCTATTATGTCGGTATCCTCAGTTGGTGCATGTATCTGTATAGATGTTACCCTCCCATTCATTATTGTTATGTATATTTTATAATACCTTTTCTTTTATGTGGCGCTTCAACAGCTGTTTTGCAATTACAAAGGAGTTTAAGATTGCATATTTTCTTGTTTGGGTCGGCTTCCAAGTCTACATAGAAGAGTGGAAATGGTTGCTTGCTAACTTTGTATCTTATGTTGATTATATTACAAACCTTATGGTTTAGCTTTTGGAATTCTTCTTTAATTACTTGGATCGAGATGGAGTGATGATGATGTCGGATCACAAATATGTGTTTTCTTTTTTCTTGGGTTGATGTTATGATAGATAGAGCTTTTTTTCTCGTAGATGTCTGATAATGTTTAATAGGTATATACTAATTTTTCTATTTCAGAGTTCCCTAATTATTAGCGGCCATTTGGTACTATTAAAGCCATTTTAATGTCTAAAGTTACTAAAATACATAGATCTCTATTTTATATGTTTCCTTACTATTTTGCTTATCTTATTTTTTATTATTAATAGTGGTTCTATGGTACACACCGGGTCTAAAACCAAATTGTCTATCTGATAGGTTTCCTTTTTCGTTAATTTCACTAACTAGTCTATTGCATATTTTTCTTTTGTAGATTTTTCCAAGAGTGTTTAATAAGCAAATGAGTCTGTATTCTTGTTTGTTGTCCTTTTTAGATTTTCTAGTAAACACAGTTTGGCCACTTTCCATTTATCCGGGAATGTCTCTTTTTTATGGCGTGATTTAATACTTCTTGTGCACTTTTCGGGTCGGTTTCATACACCTACCTGTTAAACATAATTAGAAGCTATCTCTAAAAAAACCCACTAGTTACAGAGGGGGGAACCTGGTATAACATTTAATGTAGAGATCTCACAAGGCTCGATTCTTAGACCACTGCTGTGGAATATCGACTACAAATACCCCTACCGAAACCCATGGAGATTTTATGCTATGTGGACGACACAGTCATACTGGTGACAGCCAAAAATAAGGAATGAACAAAAAAAGCAATAAGCAAGGTAAAAAAGACTACAGAAGATTGAAAACTACAGCTAGTAGAAGAGACTGATATACTATATGGGGGGTAAAAAAAAAAACATTTTAAAATTAAATTCTTAAACACTACCATAACAGCAAAAGAGCAAATCAAATATTTAGACTTTATCCTTGACAGAAATCTACCGATGAAGTCCTAATAAGATTGATGCCCGAGGTGAATGACACTAGATAATGTAAAATAAAGAAAACTCGATAATTTTCTATAAGGGAAAAGGCATTGAGACACAAGAACTATATAGTTTATTATTGAAAGAGCAAAAGAAACTAGCCATATGTACAAGTGCGTACAAAACAATATCAAACGATGCAGTCCAAATTATTGCTGTAATATTCCCCATTGAAATATTGGAAGAAAAGTAAAAACGTTAAGAGGACCTAAAAAGCAAAAAGTAAAATTGCTTATTGGCTACAACTTTTGCGATGTCATCGATCATTCCATTGTAGTTTGCTACACCATAAATGCATATAGGGGGAGGTTTAGGAATTTTCACTGCATTTTCTTTTCTTTCAAAACGTATTTTTCTTTAATAACTTGCCAAGGATGGTTACTTTCGTTTTCTTGCTTCATATTATCGCTGCCGTTAGGTTGGGTTGTCGGTGAGTGGGCAGATCGAGCTGCTGTATTTACAAACGAAGCAGAAGTTAGAGGTTTTGTGGAAAAATGGTTGATTTAGTGAATAATAAATAGGGCTGGATGGTCCTTGGAAGTTTTGATGTTTGTCATAAGCTAAATATTGATAAGATTGTTGTGATTGTGGCTGGCAGTAGCTTAAATTAGTTACATTCTCGTAAGTGGGGTTTAGATTGCCGGTAGGGGTTGGATACATATTGCTCCATTAATTGAAATACTAAATTAATTTTAGCTAGCTAATTCAGTAGGTTTATCGGTGCCCTTGACCTGAAGCAAAGCTGTATTAAAATTAACAATAATGTCATCCGACAGTAATGCAGGTACTTGAGTCACGAGCTATCCGAGATAAAATTCTGAGACCCTTCAAGCACTGATATCGGATCACCGTACACATCCTTTTGCTTCAAAATCGCACTTGATAGTCCATGTTGCACCTGTAGTTGTTTTTTTTAAGCGTTAGGTGGGACGAATCAATAAACACAAACGTATTTATCGTACTTACTTTTGTTTATTCATATTTTCTTGCTAATTCAGTTCATCTTTTAAGCTGTCCTTATTGTTATCATACCTCTCATTGACTTTGGTCTGGAGGATGGCCACAAGTCGGAGGAACAATGGCGTTTTCAATTATTGTATAACTATCCCTGAAACTTTTTTGCCTTTTGATTTGAGCGGAGCTTTGCTGGAATATGTACTCTCGCCCAGCGGCCTTCTTCTCTATCTAGGGCTTGACAAATATTTCCAGCACGTTGACGTAGCTGTCTTAGCTTTCCTCAAATAAGTGGAGCGCCATAATATCCTTTTCGCTGCTTAGAAATCACACCACCACCACAGAGGCGGAAAACTTTGTATCCGTGATGACAGGCACTTCAGGGGTACCTTAGCAGATCCACCGGTCCACCGGTCACCTTCCGGTCCTGAATAACGCTTTTTTCGTTTGAAACAGGAAGCCAGCGCTGTTCATGTGGTGCTTCCCCGAGGCGAAATATTTGTAGTAGAAGCCCTGGTGCTCTGCTATATTGAACGTTGACCTCACCACATCCATTTCTTTTACCAGGTCAATCTTAACTTTTAATTACCTTTTCCTGTTGATCAAATTCCCTGTACTTCTTGGGTCTCGTTGTAGCCAAACCGCGCAATAATTTCTGTCGGCGATTTTCCGGATAATTAGACTATATGAAAGGTTAAATAATCACTAACAACCTCCAAACTACCATGAGGCATAAAAAGGATGTCTGGTGGCTTAATCAAGAAAGCGTTATTGTGTAAAAAAGTGACGTAGTCCTATGATAATTAATTAATAAATATACCTTCTCTTTTGATTAAAATGGTTAAAAATAAATGAAAATTTGGCGTCACAGTTTTTATTTTATTTTCAGGAAGACTTCAAAAGTTGCATTCTTGTTTGCTGAAACAAACGGGCGGACTAATTCTCCTGCCCGCAACGTCGTAAAAGGTCAAATTACCCCGCTGTTTACTACCAAATGTTCTCACTCGGGAAGTCGCTCTTCCTGTCGTTATTTCTCAGCAAAGCACGCAGCTAAGATTTATCCTGGCGGAGTCAACAAGCTTTTATCGCTAAGTAGCCACGCGAGCACGACAAAAAGGAAAAGTCACGTATGGAACTTACTTGGAAAACAAGCGTCTCGTCGAAGTACGGGTTGCACGTCTTCTTCTTCTGCTTCGACTGCAGGTACCTCCTCTCGTCCGGCATCAAGTGCAGCCTGCAAGCACCACATGGGTTAGGATGCGAAATTAATTGGTATGCCGACGCAGCTTCGCGGGTTTGTTTGGTCGTTAAGGTCGCGCTTGAGGAAGGCGACGGAGGGCCCGGAATACCGAGCAGTTTTATTTCAGGCTTCTAAGGAAAATTGCTTCTGGCAGCAATTGCCGGAAGGGTGGCAGGCTGCGGGTGCTGCTTGCTAGGATTGTTTGATTATACAGAGCGGCGTCACCAAATATTGAAGTTAAATTAAACTTGTTTGATAACTTCTTAGTTTGAAATTAATCCTTAAATGATAATATAGAGAACCTCATGCTGCGCAAATCTAATTTACCTGAGCATATTGACATTGCATGCAAGTTACACATTATTCGTTGTATATAGCAAGGAAACAAACAAAATAAATGATAGTGAACATTGGAATTAAGCAGAAAGATCGAAAGGTAACATCTTGAACATAAAATAGGATATCAATATTTGTATTGAAGCAAAGTATACATGTAATTTATGTAATCATAAGAACATGAAATGCATAGGATTCTGAAAAAAAGTAGTTTGAGATATTGCTGAGAACCTTCTGAACGTGTGCATCTAAATACTACAGTGCGTAACGCTTTGTCCTGCACACCCCCTCCTTTGCGTAGTGTTACAGGTACAAATCATATGGAGTAAGATCTGAATGAATTGAGAGCCATTTTTACGTTTGCGTCATTCCAGTTAACGTTCTATAAAATGCTGGTCTAATCTGGCACGCGCGGATAAAATGGAGTAGTGCACTATCCTGCATAACAATAGGCTCGTTCTTATGTCAACTTATATATGAGAAATGCTCACTGAACTATAGTGGAAGGAGAGTACCAGTCGCTTATGAGAAATCCCCACCGAGACTATCGTGGGAGGATAGTAACAATCGTGTATAAAAAATTTCCACTGCGACTATCGTGGGGGAATAGTAAGAGTCGTATATCCGTGGTCCACACGGCATCTGAATGTAGCTGTTTACATCCATGTACCATGCGGCCATTTTTGGCCGAGTTTGTATCTTCCCAAGCGTCATTTTGGGATCGATATCACTTAACTCCCAGCAATGGCTTGGTAACTCCAAAGAATTTTTTCAAAAATGTAAGCTAATCTATATTCCAACTCAGCATTAACTCTCCATATTCTATTTTTAGCTCCTGGGCGCCATATGGTTTCCATGAGCGAAAGTTCACAAGTATTACATGTCTTGCTAGTCCACTTTTACAAGAAATCTGATGTGTTAATTTTTTCGGGCTGCGGGTTAACATTACCTACAATGTCGCTATGTTCTCCAAGGATCGGGATATGTATGGGTAGTCCCTTCTTCTTGCATTGTCTACCGAGCCTATGGTCATGAGCTTTGTATAACAATTTTTGTTGTCTCCGGACGTAGTGTTGCAATCCTTCCTTTTATTGTACGCTGTCATCTCTTTAGAAGAACAAAAGAATCCCATATTTTATAGCTTGCTATGAGTCAAGCAATTAGCTTTCTTCTCAAAACTAAAAAAAAATAATGTTAAGCTTGTAATGGATTTCTATAGCAATATAACATGTTTACAAAGAACTGTACAGGCTCAAAAAATGGTGCTGTATGTGGAGAATAGGAGTCAACGGCGATAAAAGCACAGCTGTACTACTCTCCACAAAAACCTGACTTTATTAGCAACCAGATCTAGCTAAACTCAGAATCTTTGGTAAACACTCTGGAGAGAAGAGGTACATTAACTTAAAAAAATAATTCATGAAAAGAGCTCACTTGGAAGGTTCACCTACAAAGCAGACTAACAGATGCTGAGCTTTCTCCTCTATCCCAGGAACCTATTGCCCCTTCGCCATAATATGATTATCTTTTTTTTCCTTTAGGTACCCCATCTCCTCTAAGAAGATTGGTTATCATTAAGGTTATTCGTATTTTTGACGTTGCAGATCTGAACAGTTCAATGGAACTACAGTTATACCATTTTCTCAGGTTAGTTAAACAGGAAATACGTCTTCTTCTTTGTTTTTCTACTTGTATAATGTTTTGTAGAATTTTATATCTCCCTCCTTGAATTATATGACCCAGTTATTGCAATTTTCTTATTAGGGAACCCAATTTCAAGCTGGAGACCAGCTTTACTTTTGTCATGTCCGTCGTCTGTTACGCCTTATAATTTTTGATATAACGTTTTCAGTATTCAACTAAGGACCATAAGTCAAGTCCAGACGCCAAAAATCAGCCTGATCGAAAAATCTCAAGACCGGTTTGACCGGAAGAGGCCGTAAATTTTTGGTTCCGACCGCTAAATTTTTGCCGCTATTTACTTTCATTTCAATATAATTCACTGCCATTCGTTTCAATAAAATTTCATGCATAATTTAGTTTCATTCATAGGATCCGCTCTGCTTTACCTGTAAAGCAAATTTTCGCTTGTTTTAACTGTGTTTAGTATTTCTTTTTCTTTCCTCATTCTTCTAAGCACTTTATCGTTTCTTACTCTTTATACCCAGCTTATTTTCAGCATTTTTTGGTAAGTCCACATCTCAAAAGCTTCTAGTTTGCCACTGATATATTTTTCAACATTTAAGTTTCTATTCCACAAAATACTACTGAAAATACATAACATATAAGCATTCTGATTCTAAGTTGTAGATCCAGGACTCTGCTGCATAATGCATTCTTCATCTTATTAAACCTTGTTCTGCCTTTTAAAATTCTTGCCTTATTTTCCCCTATGCATTCATTATTTCCATTGACAATTGTTGTTAAGTATTTCTAGTTTTGTACTTTCGCCATTTGTTCACATGCAATCCATAAACTTTCTTTGTGTTGCTGCTATTTTGTGATCGTCATAAATTTTGCTCTTTTTAACATTGAGTGTCAAACCTTTTCCCTCGCCACGTTCTACTAACTCATCTAATATTCTTTCTAGATCTTATAATAACTCTGTAATGAGTATAGTGTCATATGTGCATCTGATATTATTTATGCATTCATATAATTATTTACACCAGCATTATGATATACGCCTACCCTGTGTGGGAATACTGCACAAATTCCAATTGGTCTTTACTTAGGCTCCTAAAACCATTTTAGGCACTATATGGCTTATAAAAAACACGATCTTTTATAGGGACGTCAATGTGCCTACTATCTAGAAGTTTATCTTTCAGAACACTCAACAGCTGTTCTTTATAATCGATGACTACGGCAACTCTAGCATTGGTGGCCTCTACAAGTACAAGCTGACTAAGCACGCCCGTCGTTGGCACTCAAAGTTTCCAATTTACACAGGCCAACGACCATCCACTTCAGGGCATTCAGAAAGAAGGAAAGGGATCAGAGATTAGATTTAGGGTCCCCCAACATCGTTAACGAAATTAACATCAACGTAAAAGCAAAAGAGGTTTACTTTTTGGGTACACTTTATTCATAGTTTTGTCAATAACATGTAGATGACATTTCAAATGATTAAGTGTAGAGGCAATTATAATTATTGGCACCTTTTGATACTATAATGCACTGGCCAAATCGACATTGCAAGCTGTAAATTCTTTGGAACCTTAACATTTTAGCGTAGAAGTAATGTGGTTTGAGCAGTAATCTGCACTAAAAGTCTTTTTACTGCATCTATCAAATGTTATAAATAATTTCTCAATAAGTTTAATACATTGTAGGTATATAATTTTGCGCCTCTTTAAATCTGTTTCCATATTGTACGTTGTCGCATCTCGCGACTAGTGCAACTAGCTATAACGTTCTTATTTATGTTTTTATTTTTCTCTGCTTTTATTGTAGGCTACCTTTGTTAATGTTTTTTTTACTAGCTGCTTGAGGAAGCAATCAATGTTTCAAGGACCCTTACGCGAGATACCAATTTATGAAATGGATCTCCATTTACAAGATTAAAGACAATCAAACTGTCCCTTTTATTTCTTCTGTTCCAGGCCGTCTTAAGTCGATGAGTACTGCATTTATTATAATTAATCACTAGATCGCCAAAATTCTTTAAATAAAAAACGTATTTTATAATCAATTTCATTTTACATCTATTTCAACTAACTCAACTATAATTTTATATTAGGGGTGAAATTCATTGAAAAATTAAACCTCTACAACTAGACAACCTTTTCTGATTTACTCAATTATTGTTTAAAATTACTGTAATTACTTTCCAAAATATTTCTCGTACTGCTTATTTCGAATTAAAGTGGCCATTTTACACCATCTTTTAAATTCTATTTCAGTAAGTATGCTTGTGTCTTTATTTTTATTATAATACCAAAGAACGACTAATACGACCTTGGAGACCCAACTGTAAAATTGCAGCCTTCTTTAGTTTTCATTTTAATGTTTATAATGTCTACATAGAAAACAGTTATAATGAAAAATATAAGTAAAAACCTGCATTTTGTTTGAGGTAGTTTAAGCAATTAAGAGCAAAAATATTTTTATTAAAATAGGAACAGGAACGTTTTCGTCCAGAGTGTGCAATATCAAGTGAATTCTAATAACTTGGATAATTAACTGCTAACAGTAATGTTTATATTTTTCGAGAGCTATCAGAATAATGAAAATGTGCGTTCGCTGAAATGGCTTCTTTTAGATTTGCCGCTAACATGCAATACGCACAAGCCAATAATGTTATTAATTATGGTCAATATACCCATAGGCAATCAACGCAATTATTACAACAAACACGCCTGTTTATATTTGTGCCTTATAACAATGTCCTGCTTATCCACACATGCAGAATATATTTTGTACCCAGCAACTACAACAAACATAATCCACAATAAAATATAGTTTATAATCAAATTTGTTACTAGCCAAAATTATGAGTGGTGCATTAATAACAGAAAACACAAAATATAGCCTTAAAATACCAACCAGATCTGAAAACAGACAAAACCAAAAAACTACTGGCTACATAGGCTTGCTATTGGTACATACCACAAATGTGACGCTCTTTCAAGAAAAGTAGAAAAAAACCAAAAGACAAGAGAAAGAGAATAGTGAAAATGAAAAGTTCCCTAAACCTCTCATATTTATTTAAGTAGGTAAGTGTACACAGCCACTAACTGAATTACCAGCCAAAATCGCTGCAAACCAATATGTATTGAAAGCCTCAAATAATGACCAGATAAAGGTTCAATCAAACACAAGTGAAAATTATACTAAAAACGTAAAATCCCTATTAGAAAAACATACACATAGTTTAGAGCAGTTTTTGGAAATATTCAATTCTCCACTAGTACAACTGGGTCATGCAATCACTAATAGTGATAACTATGTCCTGAAAGTTCGTGTAGGATTCGTCATGGTCAGTCCCCAGCTACTCGAAAAAGCGCGCGCCGTTAAAATTTTTCTGATGGCTCTGAAATGTTTCACGTTTTCCGGAAAAATTTTTGGTGGCGCAGGACAGAATAAAATTTATAGTTAGATTTATAGTTGGATTTTGAAATATTTCGTGCCAGCGGCACTTATATAGGACGTTAAGAACGATTCTAATATTAACCAAACGACTTTTTTCCATGTTCGTCGCCGAACGAAATATTTAGTGCCGCCGGCACAAAATATTTCAAATGAATCCTACGCAAACTTTCGGGCCCTAGTGATCACACACGAAGCAGAGACGCCAAACTCCTGCTGCCACTTTTTCAATTTAAGTTAAAAACAAACGTAAAACATAAAGAAGTAAACGATGTAAACGGCTTAATGCAATTCATAGTAAAATTTGAGCCATTTCAACCTAAAAGAAAAATTACACAGTGACTGAAGTCATACTAGAAAATTCTATTGTCACAGTCCAAGATGTGTTAAATATGCTGGTAACCATCTAACTATCAATACCAACCCCAAGAAAGGATCAAAAATACTTTAACAAAAAAGTAGGATATTTCTGCTTAGAAAATAGGGGCATTCCTTTAATTCAAGTTATGGTAAAATCATGAAATTAAGAAGACAACAAGTACAAACACTAAACCACAAACACAAGATCAAGTGATGGGTACATACAACAATCAAGCAAAACTTCCTTAATACATTATATTTAAAATATCATAGTCATTAATACACTTTGTTTTAGCATCTGGGATAATATTGATATTATTCTAATACCAAAAACGCATTATAAATTCAAAAGTTACTTCCAAATTTTAAATTATTGGATATATGGTACCCAACATCCAGATGAAAGTATACCTGCTAAAACGGTCATTAAATATATCCTTAAATATTATGAGCTAACCAAGTGTAGAAGAAATCATATACAGGCAATTAGTAGGCAGCTAAATGTCGCAGCAATATACTGCCTCTTAAAACCAATAATAGCAAAGAACATTTTGAAATTTTCTACAAAACACTTGGTCGCTGTTTTATAGCTAAGGGGATTATATTGTGACATACAGTCAAAATCCAAATTGATTACATCAAGAGAACGATACCTCTATAAGACAATGTGTGATAAAAATCTGCTAATACGTAAGCCCACGAAAAATTTCCGGATTAAGGCATTACGAAAAGTTTAGCACTACTATATAGATAGAAATAAAAATGAATTATTCTTCAACCGCATACCAATGATTGTCACAATATATACATACGTTACTATTGAAGAACTACCACTCACCTTCTACAACAAAGAAATCTCTTAGCTTTAAGACTGTTATTAAACTGTCACTAAAATCACAAATAGACATTGATTAAGCATCATGATGAACATTTAAATCAATCAATTCAATTGGATGCATAAGACGCTACTGCTAACAAATATGTAGTAAGATGCAAAGAAGAATGTCCTATTTTATTTAAAAAAAAAGGTTAAGAGAAATGCATAACACTAAATAAAATAAAATAAAAATAAAGGAAAACTAAATAAAGCCATCAAAGTGCTCAAAATGTTATGCCGTTCAAGATTACCCTAGCTGACTTAGTATAACAAAAGCAACTGATTATCCCTTGTACAAGACTGCAAAAAAATAATAAAATAACCGCCGAGATCAATACAGTCAATCAAAAAAAGTGATAAAGCCTGGGTCAGGTATAAACTAAAAAATGTATTTACCAAATATTTGGAAAAACTAAGCGTTATAACTAGTGAGATTCGACGGATGTTATTAGAACAACGCAAAATTGCTCTACCAATAAAGCCCTTTAAAGTAAATGAGACTGTGGACACCACCACGACCGATATTTATCCCCAAAAGCTTCAAATTACAAACCAACAAAACTCTCATATAAAGGCTTTCGAACTTTAACCATAGTTCCTGAAATTGGGTTAAAGTCTCAATGAAAAGTAAGACAAATAATATTGATGTTAAAACCAGGACAGTATCTTGAAGAAGCGAGTTCTTATCGATCTATCAATCTCTCAGTTCGAGGAATTGCTCCTAAAGAAGCAAACCCATATTATATAAAGAAAACCTGATTTTTAAGTGTCAATTTGGGTTTAGAAAAAATTATGCCATCAAAGAACGCCGTAGGGTTGTTGAAAAGATTAAGCAAAGTCTAAAATCAAAGCTCAGAATTTTTTTATGTTTACCAACCATTCGATAAAGTTAGCATGATGGCTTCTCGTACAAGATTAAATTAAAATTTCTACATAACCATTACCAGATTTTGCAACCTCATTTAACAAATAGATGCCTCTGGTAAAATTCTAGGTTCCTGGAACAACACAATTTTTAATCAAATCAGCCGTCCCACATGGAAGTGTTTTAAAGCCAGAGTTTTTGTACATGGCGCATCTGCCTTCCAACAAATGACTTGGACTGCAACACTCTCTAACGATACCACAATTTCTGCATCCAGGACCCAACAACAGTAAAATATCTTGATTTATATCAAGACAAATTTTTACTTGGCACATACACATTATGACCAAAACACGCAATCAGATATAAGATTCTTAAATATATACTAGTTAACGAGATAGAAATTTCAGCTGACAATTGAAAGCAAAACTTTGCTTTATAAATCCATTATTAAACCCATTTCAACATATAGAGTGCCATCCTTGGAATGGTTTCAGTCAAAAGTGCTGTGTGCTATGTACGATATAATTCAATATGACTTACAGATAGATATTGTAAACAATTAAAGTAAAGAATACAGCGCTAAGTGTAAAGTAGACCTCAAAGCTCATCCTAACACACATACTGTCAATTAAATGAATGTACCCATTACAAAAAAAAAACAGCTGTTAGATTTTCTCAGTAGATTTAGAGACAGTTCGTGTCCTTTTATCTTAATTTAGCAAAATAACATGATATGTTAAGTATTAAATAGAGCATGCTAAAGGAAATTCTTCTTTTATATCATTTACTCATGTATCACATAATTTATTAAATGTCTCTTGTAAATTGGATTGTAAATAAATATATTGCAACAAAAAATTTTACACAATCAAAGAACAGAATTACTAGGAAATAGCGTAATGAATGTGGTAAATATATAAAACAAATATGCTACACATCTGCTAAATATCTTTGTACATTATGTTATTATAATAAGAAACAAAGTATATTTCCCCTATATTACGTTAATATATTTTAAATAAATTCATTTCGCTATATTTTTTTAAATATTTTCCCATTTTTTAAGAAATATAAAGAAAACACCGTAATATGAAGTTTGATAAGAAATAATTAGTTGAAAGGAAACTTTAGCGAAAATCTACCTTTCTTCTTGACCTATAAAATCTTTTTCTGCAATAACATGTTCGTTATTTTACGCCACCTTATTTTGTACACCACCTCGACCAAAAAAAGTTTTTTACCCAACTATGTTGTTTCTAAAGAATACTTAGACTCGCCCAATAGTTTTACTAACAATGTAAGATTTCAGCCTGGACCCTAAAAAAATTTTTTTTTAATTTTATTTACTAATTTGCTAATTTACAATCTACTCCTATAACTAACAGAGTAATAAGTAAATATGAGGCAAGGTTCATGGCAAGCATTGGGTACCGTCCCTTGACGGTTCTCCACTTTCTCCTAGTTAACTAGGTCTTCTGGCCATTGTCTTTTAAGTCTTCTTTCAATTTGTGGTTGGGTGTATAGTTCACTTATGAGTTGGTTGCTGTGGTTGGTGCTGCGTTGTTTGGATTTGTTGGCGTGGTGGTTGATCACTTCTTTTATAAAGGATATTCCAAAATCGTTGTGGAGGGTTTGATTGGACACGTACCAGGGAGCGTCGGCCATCATGCGAAGTGTCTTCGACTGAAAGGTTTGTAGGATTTTTGTGTTGGAGGGCTTACTGCATCCCCACAGTTCGATACCGTAGGTCCAGACTGGTGTTAGAATTATTTTGTAGATGTTCAGTGTGTTCTCCAGAGATAGTTGAGATTTCCTGCCTAGTAGCCAGTTCATTTTCTTCACTTTTAGGTCCAATTGTGTCCTTTTTGCCTTAATGTGCTCTTTCCATGTGAGTCTCTGGTCTAAATGTAGGCCCAAATATTTGACTGTGGCTTTCTGTGGGATCAGAGTGTTATTTATGTTAACTTGTGGACAGTTGCTTCGTTTTGTGGTGAACGTGATCTGGGCGGACTTTTCGGTGTTGACCTGGATCTTCCATCGTTTTAGCCAGTCTTGTAGTTCGTTTAGGTGATCTTGCAGTTTATTAGAAGCTCTTGCTGGATCGATATCGGACGACAAGATTGCTGTGTCGTCAGCAAATGTGGCCATCATAGTGCTCTCTGTGACGGGAATGTCAGCAGTGTATATTAAGTAGAGCAGTGGCCTTGCGGCACTCCAGCTTTAATTAGGTGGTAGTCGGAGAGTGAGTTGTTTACTTTTACTTGGTAGGATCTTTCATTAAGGTAAGATTTTAGGAATAGGTATATGGGACTGGGAAAATGCCTTTTTAATTTATATAATAATCCGTTGGTCCAAACCTTATCAAAGGCCTGCTGTACGTCAAGGAACACCGCAGCACACATCTTCTTCTCTTCGAGACTTTCTTTGATTTTGTTCACAATTCGGTGGCATTGCTGTGTTGTGGAATACTTTTGTCTGAATCTAGACCCTAAAATGTTTCCCTTTTATCATTTTATTACTTAATTTAGCACGAAAATATTACTTGATAAGAGCAAATTTGTCTAGACAAGTTAGGTGCTACGATGTTGCTGAATAAAATAGAACGCCGCTAATTAATTTTGTACGAACACACTCACCAGCCCCACTTGGGAACTTGTCAGCTTGCTCTAAAAGCAAATGCTCCTAGTTTTACTTCTGTTTGTGTCTTAAAAGAGTTTAGGGAACGACTCAGTGTGGAAAGAAAACCTGGAAATAAAGGTGAAAAAAGAAATGACAAATCAGAAAACGGGCCAGAAAGCTTTGCAACTTTTAAAATAATCCGAAGATTTCTTCGAGAGGTGTCAAAAAAATAAAAATATCGCAGTCTTTTGTGCAAAAAGTAAAAGCTAGAGCCGGCCCGAAAAGTTTTAGGGCTCAAATAACCTCTAATCCGGATGCAAAATAGAATCAAACAGCACAGTCCCGTTCCAGTTAGTTGTACGAAAATCTATTGACAAGACACCAGTGCGTGGTGGCAGATGATGAGACATATTGCTTTGCCAACTTTAATTATATTGCTAGGCAAGATTACTACACTACTCGCGGAAAATTGAAAACAAAATTCCCCAAAAATTTTTTGTCTGTCAAGCCACAAAGAGTTGCGATTTGAAGAGCAAGCTTTAATTACCACTAGCTCTATTCACTCTAAAGAAAAGAGTTTTTGTAAAACGCCTTTTGCCATTCCTGTAGGAGTACGTTCTTAAACCGCTTTTTTGGACAGATCTTGCAACGCGCCCCTACTATAAGGCAATGAAAGAGTAGTACGCTATTAATGGTGTGGATTATGTACTAAACAGTATAGAACCCAGGTTCATTGAGCAATATTGGCCTATCATAAAAGGAATATTGGAGCAAACGTGCAATAGTTCAAACCATTAATGGATTCCGATACAAGTGGCTCTAGCCATTACGGAACATTCAAACAGACTGTGTAAAATTTCGCGCAGCAGAATACCACAATGTCCTTGCATAAAAAACTATTGCGTAGTTTAATATCTAGTAATGTGTTTAAGGACTATATAGGTCTAGTAAATATATTTCTAAATATTTTGTGTAAATTGCCTCATTGTCGGTGCTCCAAAATGCTGTGTCCACCCTTTATTTCATACAAAAACACCTTATTTTTAACTGTTAGTCGGGAATTTCTGCCTAAGAGTTGATGCATCTTTGAAATTTTAAACATAATTGAAGTCTTCCAGGTTAACCTCCTATCCAGGTACATTCCCATGTGTTTCGCATTGTCTTCTGTTGTAAGCTGTTACTGATAATTTGATGGGCAGACAGTTTTATTTCGTAACAGCAAGATTACCTGTGTTGATTTGTACTCGCCTTTATCCGCCAAATTTTCAGCTGGTTTTTAATTTTCTTTAAATTCACATGCAATAAATAAAATGCTGTTTGTAGGCCGCCGTTTAATGGTAGTGATTTAATGTCCTTTATAAATGTGACAACCACAATTCTTCTTATAGTTAAAATGTTTGAAATATAGAGCAGATAAGGTATTGGTATTAAAGCGCTACCTTGTAATTATGTTTTGATACACCTTGGTATTATACTCGAAACTACCTATTCCTTATATACAATTTTAATGTGCTGTACAAACTAATCTGTAAGGCTTTATTTTGTACGGTAATTCGAAGTGCCATACTTTATCAAACACTGAACTAAAAACCAAAAAACTTGCAGAACAATAGCTTTTTAGGCGAAGATGGTGATTGATTTTGGTGACCACTCTGTTGGCCTTCTCGGTAATTGCGAGTCAAAACTGGTTTTAAATTAAAAGTTGTAATATTTGGAAAATTTTATTCTACAAGAAGTAATTTTGTAAAGTTTTTTACCTCATTTAAGGATTAACATACTTGGGGTTATTCTTTACTACCCCTAATAGATACCAATCTCAAATTTGCGTGAATTATGTATGTTATTACCACCAGTGTGGTCCAAGCGGTTGAGGCGCGAGCTGTGATGCAGGCCTACTCAGTCACTATAAATCATTGAGTACTTGAGTTCACTCGAAAAAAGGGTAATAATGGCGGTTGTCTAAGGCGCGGTGCTTGCCACATCGCCCCGTGCAAAAAAGCGAACATATGAGAGCCTTAACCTCTCAGTTTGCGGGTTATGGTCCGATGAGCCTAAAGCTTACCATTATTATCACTATTATGTATGTTACTAGTTTTATTGTTTTTTTCATATCCGGAAAATCTATGTTGGTTCAGATTCTTAATTGCCACTTTAATTTCGCTACTTTTAATTTTAGTTGGTTTGATTTTCTGCCAAATTTGTTTTTCTTTTCGTTACCAGCATGATAAATTAATCTTACCTCTATGACTAGAAAACGAATGTTCAACAAAGAGTGAATTTTTGCATTTGATTCTTGCTTAATTTCTCTTTTTCAATCGGATTATTGGGTTTAATGGTTGAGGTCCCTTTAACTTATTGTAATCTTTTATATTGAGTAGTTGGTGGTCGCTGTTGCTCACAGATTGGATAGATAATTTTGTATTGCTATGTTTCTAAAGTCATAAATTTACTTTCAGAGAGAGGTTGCTCTATTAAAATTACGTTTATCCTTAGGGTACCACATTTTTTAAGTTTATTTGATGAGTACAAAATTTTTTCTATAGGCGCTTAGTGTTGCTTATCTGTATTTGAATCTCATTCTGTCTACTCTATGTTTAGATGTTCTGTTGTATTAATATATATATATATATATATATATATATATATATATATATATATATATATATATATATATATATATATATATATTGCAAGAGACTATTTCAACTATATGCCTTCATTAACCAATTCCTTAAATTTGTCGTGTTGTATTGTAACAAAAATTATTCTTCTCAAAACTTGAGTATCAAGTGCGATCATTACATAAGAATGATCCTAGGACAGGTCTAAATTAAAAATAATTTGTGAATATTTTTTTTATAACAGAGAAATCTAGTATATTAGGGGTTTTTCGGAGATTTGATGGTCAATTTATTAGTTTTCCGAATGACAGGTAGTCTAATTTGTCATACATCATAGTTTTAGATAGCTTTATACGAGGGTTATTTTTTTTCAAAGTCCGATTGGTCGCTAAATAAAAATTACAGTCAGAATCAAGAAAATTGTATATGGCACAATGTGATACAATATTAAACTACTTTTCGACGTAATCGCCATTCCGATTCATACATTTGTCGTAGCGTGGTACCAATTTTCCAATACCTTCATCATAGAAAGCAGTCGCCTGTGTTTTTAGCCAATTCTGTACGCTGGTCTGCAGCTCGTTGTCTGTGGCGAAAGTTTGTCCTCCTATCCAGCGTTTCATGTGGGAAAAGAGATCAAAATCTGAGAGGGCCAAATCAGGACACCCTGTATGGTGGGTGATCAAAAACTTCCCATCCAAAACGCTGCAGGAGGATCGTTGTTGCAACTGCAGTGTGCAATCGCGCACTGTCATGAAGAAGGACAATGCCTGACGCCAACATTCCTCTTCTCTTGTTCTGAATTGCCCATCGAAGACGTTGAAAAGTCTTGCTGTACGAAGCTGCAGTGATGGTTGTGCCACGTGGCATAAATTCCACCAAGAGAACACCTTTACGGCCCCAAAACATTATAGCCATACACTTTTTGGTGGAGAACGTGCGCTTGAACTTCACTGGTTTACGACTCGGGGAGTGTGATTGCATCCACCGTTTGGATTGCTTTTTCGTTTCTTCAGTTTCGTAATGGACCTATGTCTCATTTTCTGTGACAATTTTGTCCAAAAACTCATCTCCGTCGTAATGGTAGCGCTGGAGGAAGGTTAATGCGGCGCCCGTTCGCTGAGTTTTGTAATGGTCAGACAGCATCTTGGAACCCATCTCGCGCAGTGTTTGCGGTACTCGAGTCTTTCACTCACAATGGTATAGAGAGCTGACCGTGAAATTTCCGGAAACAAATCACTCAACCCAGAAATTGTGAACCGACGATTTCCGCGAATCGCCTGATCCACGCGCTGAACAAGATCATCGGTTGACACTGGCTTCCTTACCTGGCCGCCTGCATTATGAACATCTGTGCGTCCAGCATTAAAGTTCCTGCACCATTTCCGCACTTTGCTGTCACTCATGAACGTTTCTCCGTACACTTTACTCATTCGTCTATGAATTTCAACTGCATTGCTTCCTTCGGCATGTAGAAATCAAATGACTGAACGCAATTCACATTTGGCGGGAGACTCTATTTTTCGAAACATGTTTATGTGCTCTCTACGCACTTAGAAATGACAACCGCGAATCGACGCGTTCTCCGGGCCAACTACAGACACAGCGCAAGACATCTGCGCACAGACCTAGCGGATTTTCCCCGAAGCTTTCCTTTAGCGACCAATCGAACCTTGAAAAAAATAGCTCTCGTATTACTGTACTATTGTTAATTTGTGGAATTATCCTTTCGGTACGAGTCTAGTTCAAAATTTGTTGAAGAATGACTAAAAATCTTTGTTGATTGAATATTTTGAAATACAGTATGTTTCCCAGATAATTTAGTTTTTGTTATCTAGATCTACTAAAATGAGTGGTTGATTGTAATTGTGACAATTCTATTATCTTGATAATTGATACTTTGTTAAAGGAAAGATTCGTCGTGTTGCTGCTGATTTATTTTTGTATTTATTTTATAGGTAGGGTTCATCTGAGTAAACTATATACTTTGATATTGGTTAAACAAATAACCGTTTTTGCACTTTTTTTGTTACAAACCATTACCTGTAATTAGCAAGGTAATTATTTTGACAATGAGTGCGTTTATTAACTATCGAAAGCGTCTTAATGCTTACGAGATAGTTAATCACATTGCAATCCCGTCTGAGCGTGTACCTGTCATCATGGTAAATCAAATACTAAAACTTTGATGACACCAAATTTGGTACATAAATACTTCAAACCAAAACAAAGCATGAGTTTGATTTTCAGCCAAATTGGGCAACAAACAATTTTTTTAATTATTATTACGTGCTTACTCAATCTTTAACTTTCAACACTCTCCTCTTACAACTGGAAATAAACCAACTAACTGTTATTACAAAACACAATGATGAATTAATTTTTGCAGGCTTGGACTTGTGTGTTGTAGTTGTGAGAATGAGATTGCGATGAAAAGGAAAATCAGCTAGCACGAGGTGTGTTTAAATTCTAAGGTTTCCAATTTTTTTTCTCAGAGAGTAAGAAAAAATATTAATTGTAAAAGATGCAGAAAATATTGATACAATGTACGCAGGTCAAATTATCGCCATTGCAGTGAGTGTTGTTTTATATACTTCAAATGGCGACGTTTAGTGTTCAAGAACAACATGTAAACATTCGTTTGCTCTTCTTGCGTGATAAAATGCACATCGAAATTCATCGTTAATTTAGTGATACATGCGTTGAAGGCGTTATTAATATTAAAAACGTGCGTTCGTGGGTGCGAAAGTTTAAAGAAAGTCGAGACAATAAACCTGAGCAGCTTCGGCCACGAACCAGGCGGACTGAAACCGTAAAACCATGAGTAAGGCAAATTGTTATGGAAAGCCGTCGATTAGGTGTGCGTGATTCGCATAGGATCTGTAGAGTCCATTTTCCACGATAACCTAAAAACGCAAAAAGTTTCTTCAAGGTGGGTCCCATGCATGCTGATCGACTAACATAAGGCTGGGAGGGTGAAAATGTTTTAGAATATATTGACACGTGGTGCCGCTATGAATTTCTGACCCTGAAGGACATTCTCCGTGGCCGCCTATTTTCCAATTGAGCAGTTGTTACATCAGCGATCTTCCGATGGGCAAAACACGCCCCTAAAAAATGATCTCAACAGTCATGGAATCACGGCTACAATGCTGTAAAAAATATGTGCGCTTAGACGGAGGTTACGTTAAGAAGTAATAGAAGTTTCAACTTTCTGAAATAAGTACTTTTCAGAAAAATATTTATAGGTCTTAGAACTTTAACGCACCTTGTATGTTTGACACTAGATAATTTAATTATTGGATTTATGAGAATATTCAATTTCTTAAATTTCTTTATTATCTTTGTTATGAATCTATGAAACATTTAAAGTAAGGTTTCAACTGTTTTATACTGTGGATGTTCAATATGTTGTGCTCATAAAAATCAATCTCCTCGACAAACTTAAAATTTATCGGTAAATGCATGTCTCGTAATGCTATTCTAAATTTTTATTCTGTTTCACTTGATACAAATAGACCTCTGCATTTTCTTCTTTTAACAGTTTTGTAAGTTATTCTGATCTTTAAAAAGTTGACTTAGTTTTTTTTACCACAATTATAATATTAATAATGAATTGCAATTATAGAGATATTTGCAGATTGTGTAGTTACATGTATGAAAATTTCTGATGGAATTTGATACTGTATTAGTGCGTTTCGTTGGTACATTACGTATAATTGGACGGGAGCTGCTTATTTAATTACTAGTGGGAGTGATTAATAATGCACCCCTAAATCTGACGCACCAAATATCGTGGCTACCAATTATAGGACATACAGTAAATTTACACGATAAAACGGTACGATTAATGGACACTTATAAGTAAATCATAGTTCTAGCATAAGCAATAACTCGTGTGTGTCACGCTCGATAAGGCTACCACTTGAACTTCTTTGACCTCCAAGCGGAGATTATAAAGTCTATATGCTACAAAAGTCTAATGAAAATCAAAAATCAGATATTGCTTCTATTCCTTAAAGCAAGAATTCAAATGTTATACGCTTAAATAGTAGTAGTGTCCTACAATAAATTTGTGTTGTACAAATATCACCTAAAAAGAAGAAGTGTTCATTTATAAGTTAAAAATTACATTTTGCATTTTAGGCATAATATAAAAAAGAGTACAAATAAGCCCCGTCGTTTTTTTATAAAAAATTGGGCCTTTATTCTGAAAGAACACAACCTTATATTTTATTTAAACTATTGTCTATCGCTAGCCACTACTACTACTCGAAATAAAGCTTCATTTTTTGAGGCCATCTATGAATTGACCCAATTTTTGACCCACTGATGTAAAGTGCTGCTCAGACAGGCTATGTGCCATCGATCGGAACAAGTGATAATAGGAAGCGGCAAGTTCTGGTGAATACGGCGGGTGGGATAGCACTCAATTGAGTGTTTCCAAGTGGGTTTTGACCGGCGCCGCAACTTGTGCCTGGAGTAGTAGTGGGTATTTTTTTCTTCGAGTACTCGGCTTAATCTCATCAATTGTGTTCGGTAGAGAGCATCAGTAATAGTTTCGTTCGGTTTGAACAACTCATAATATATGACACTAAGCTGATCCCACCAAATACACAACATAAGTTTTTTTCCGTGAATATTCGGCTTGGATGTCGATGTTGAAACATGGCCACGTGGTCCCCATGATTTCCTCTTCTTTGGGTTATCGTAGTGGATATTATTTGTCATCGCCAGTTATGATACAAAAAACCCTTTTGTTTACGCTTGGCAAGCAGCATTTTACATGTGCAAAATCAGCGTTCAACGTTTCTCGGCTTTAGTTCATATGGAACCCAATTTTATTGCTCTTGAATCATTCTTAACAATTTTGTACGATGTGAAATTGCTTGTGGAGTCATTCCTAATGTAAGTGCAAGTTCTTCTTACGTTTTGCAGGAATTTTCTTCCAATAATGCTTTCAATTCCACTTCTTCGTACAATTTCGGCCTTCCGCTACGTCCTTTGTCTTCGACGTCAAACTCGCCGTTCTTAAACTTATGAAATCACTTACGACAACTTTTCTCACTTAAAGCAGCCTAACCATATGGTTCCACAAGCAATCGATGCGCTTCAGCTGTAGATTTCTTCATATAAAAGAAGTAAATCAAAAGTTCCTGCAAATAATGCTTATTCGCCTCAAAACTCGACAGTTTCGCACGAAAAGAATTATGTGACGCTGATACAAAATCACTAATATTTTATGGTTATGGTGTTGCCTTACGATGTGGCATTTTCTTTTCCTTTTCATATACTATTTAATATTATTATTTGTAATACTTTGTGAGATATATCCTATGAAAGCCCAATTACTCTTTTATAATCACCCTGTATTTGATATTATATAAACAAACAAAATTAATTAATATATTTGAGAAAGAAAAATTTAACCGCCAAAGGGCGTTCCGCATAGGTTTAAATAATATGCTTATATGAATCTGACTTTCTTACTGATATTTTCTTTCAATTTTTTATTTATACCAGGCCAGTTATCGTACATGTTGCTCTTAAGGTTGGTATGTTATTCTTAAGACATGTTTTGCATAGATATTGAATCACTTTTCCCCTATTCATCACAATAATGTTTGCAATAACGCGAGGCACACTAAGTACACTTCTACTTCAAATCTTTAACAGTTGATTAACCACCGAGTAATTTTCCGATCCGCTGACGTGCTAGTACTTTCAAGATCCTCTAACTTCGCAATTATATATTGCAAAATTTCTTTAAGAGCAAGGCATAAAATAATTGCACTATTGAAATTTAATTAATTAAAGAAAGAATTTATTAGAAAATTCCTCAAATTCTTGTGGAATTGTTACGGTGAGGTATGTGAGATGTTTTTCTACTATTGCAGGAATGTTTTCTCAGAAATAGTTGTCTGCCAGACGTTATATTTAAGGTATAAAACTGCTCTTGGTTTATATATGACGGCATATACTGCCAAAATTTTTAACTATTTATTTACTTTTCTATGTATCAATTTTAAAATTTCTCTTTTGATAAAATTAAATAAAACAAATAATTATTCAGACACAAAAAATTACCAATTTAAATATAATATTAAATTGCTACACTTGCTTATTAATGTATTTTGATATGTTACTAATGAGACTGCATATGAAGACTTTAGTATGCCATTCATCAAATCTTTTATCAACTATCAATAAAACCACATGGACACCGAAACTAATTAGTGAAATTTATAGTGAAAAAAATACTTAAAAGACTAGAAAACTTGGTCGATCAATTTGTTAATATTACTAAACAAATAAATTTACTTGTATGTATGTATATGACAATACTTATACGTTAACTGATGTATGGATAAGGAAGTTATAATAAGGGATTATCTTATTCAACTAACACCTAATAAAAATAGATTTTAAATTTCAAATAGTCAGAAAAAGGAATTAAGCACCTCTACAGCATTTCTTGTTACAGTTATTCTTCGTTACTGAGTTTCAGAATATACAAAGTATTTCAGTAGTTTCATAAACCATATATTTTTCGAACCATTTACTGTGGGCCAAATTTAAAATTTGAAAATAACAATTAAAAAATTCTGTATTTGTATTGGCAAATTTAGAAGAAAAAAAAACTCAAACAAAATTAAAGTAATATTGGTAACTCGAGCTTCTCATTCTTCGTACAAATTTAACAAACAAAATTCCAAAGCTAAAGTTATTATTTGATGTTTCTATAGATATAAAAATTGTATTTTATAGTTGTTTTTTGTATTGCATTTCCTATTAGGAAGATTGTTTCTAAGCAAGTAGATAGACAAAAATTTAAATCACCTATTTAACAAATATAAAAAAAAATTGTTTGCTAACAAACAGTTATGCGCGGCCATGATGTAACCCGGCAGCGAAGAAGAGTGAACTGATGTGCGCATGCGTGAATGAGAATAACTTCACAGGCTGGACCAGTTGTGAGTTAAACTGGTGAGCGTGTATCTGCATCAAATTTTGGGCGAAGCTGACGCGCTTGTAGGCACAAATAATTCGAATAAATTAAAGGACTACTGGGAATGATATAATTAGTACAGCACAAACAAAGAAATAATACAAAGGATTTCAAAATGGCTAAGAACTCAATGTGATCCATGTTTTGGATGATCAGAAACGACCAGAACACCGGAAAATGTTATGCTAAACCTAGTTCAATTCACCCATTTAATTCTTTACTAACTATATCCCACTTACGCAAAAAAATCACCGAAAAACTACTATATAAGAGTTTCTAGAGAATTTCATGACTTGCTTCAAAGTAATTTATATTTCGAGTCAAAATATTTTCCTGGTTGGATCATATACTTAATACGTCTATGTAAAAGTAACATCTATGAATGGAGTGGCAGTAAAAATACTTAAGAAATAACAGTCACTTATACTAAGTTATAATTAAATAAAAGATTTTAATTGTGATCATAAACGCAAAACTATGTACCTATAACGAATGTCAACCAAATCTGTTTTTACTTTCAAAATCAATTAAAGTAAAAACATGAATTTTATACCAACAACAAAAACAAACGTACAAAAAATAACCAACAAAAAAGCGATATTTGTTGTAGGCGAACTTCAACACCAAAATTGACAATACTGAAGAAAGCAATCACATAAGTCACGTAATAGGAAAATTTGGTTTGGTGATAGGAACATATCAGACGGAAGACTACTAAACTTTTGCATCAATAACAGTTTTACTTTTCTATATATTTAATTACAACCCTAGACGCCGTTACACATAAGCAGCTCCGAGAGACAAATACGGAAGTCAAGTTGATTACATTCTATTACAGAATAAATGGATATCAAAAGTAACTAACGCAAAAATACGTTCCGGACTAAATTGTAGTAGTAACCACAACCTCTCAATTACTAATGTCAAAATACATATTAAATCAGTGAAGAATTCAACGATAAAATATGCCTCACTGAATGCCCAGATTCTAGAACAATACCAATCCTTGGATACCAACATATGGCATTTGTGAAGAAAGTGTAGATAAAAATGTTGCAAGACTGTGCAAATCTCTTAAAAATCTAAACACCAAAAATTATGTAATAGAGCAAGCAGTAAAAGATAATTAAGTCTACAACAACAACATAAAAAACAAAGATTGGATAACCGCAGAAATATAGAACATCTTAAAAAAGGAGCTAAAAAGGGCGGGTTTTGAAAATAATAAAAAAAAGGCAGAATATGTAAGACTAAATAGAGAAGCACGAAGATTTTACAAAATAGAGAAAAATCAGTGCTTAAATAATTTTGCAAAAAATAAAAAACTCTTCCAAGAGCAATGGAACGTGAGAACATCAAATCAAAGCTGCAGAACTAAAACTATGTATGTTGAAAGAAGACGCTATATAGGCAACTCAAGAACTAAAAAAATATCAAATTAGTAGAGGACGATTAAATTCATGCAGAAATAGTAAAAAACTTACTAAAAGTTGTAATAGAACTACTACGATATCAGATCTACCCCTGGTAGCTGAAGCACAGAAAATTTCCACCGCCCCGACCTAGAGTGGCAAAACATAGTCAGCTTTAAGATCTACACAAATGCCAAACAGCAATGAAAGAACAATAGCCCAAGTTGTAGCAACTTGTAGTTGTAGCACTTAAATATACCACAGACATCAAACTTTAAAAAGCTAGAAAAATGATGATCGAACTAGCAGAGAACATAAAAACAATGCTAAACCTCCTTACAGCCGTTGTTTCCAAACTAAAATAATGGCACAAATACTCAAAATTGCAAAATGGAATGCCAATGACTTGTTAAATCCTCCCCTAGAATTAACGGAATTCAAAATTCCTAATTATAACATTTACGCTACACACATGGAGGAACAGCAATAATAAAAAGTTCCATCAAACACTATCCAACGGATAAGAATAATCACGAGCACATACAAGTGGTAGAAGACTGAACAGGGCCAACCACAATCACAGCATTGTATAGCTCCCTAAAGCACAACATAAAAGCAGACTACTACACCCAGTTTTTTGACAAAATTGGAGCATGCTTTACAACGCCAAGCACCAGGAGTGGAATGTTAGAACAACCACCACCAAAATCCCTCACTACCAACAATCTTAATTATCTCACCACGAAACAGCCCACATATTGGCCCACAGACAGGAATAAA
Organism: Sinelater perroti; assembly: GCA_036346155.1. NCBI lineage: Eukaryota > Metazoa > Arthropoda > Insecta > Coleoptera > Elateridae > Sinelater > Sinelater perroti. The sequence goes on from JARFIY010000285.1 coordinate 14,779,520, forward strand.
ATTCTAGATTTGCTCGACTTTCTCATTACTAATAATGTAGTACCAAATTATCTAAAAATTGAGTCATGTGTAGACATGACATCGGATCATACACCACTTATAGTTACACTAAGTACACAGGTAGTTAGCAGGCCTACAGCAATTAAACTCAGTACCAACAAAATTGACTGGGAATTATTTAGACAACTAGTCAATGATCAAATAAACTTAGAAATATCTCTCAAGACTCCTGATAAAATTGATGATGCAGTAGAATACTTACATCGCTCTATACAAAGCGCTGCATTGGAATCAACTCCCCAACTAGAAATGAAAGACGCTAACAACACTCCTTTAGTGATAATAAAAAAAGCAATCGCTGAAAAAAGAAGACTTCGCATGATTTGGCAGAACACTAGATCTCCGAATGACAAAAATAGGCTAAATAATGCAACAACAAATTTAAAAGCAATTCTTTCAACCCTCTCTGCTACAGATGAAATGAACTACTCATTATTGAAGATTACGAGAAGATTAAAACAACCGCAACAAGCCATTCCCTCAGTACGAAAACCTGATCGAAATTGGACCAGAAATGAGCAAGAAAAAGCCGATACATTTCCATTACACCTCACAAATGTCTTTCAACCATTCGCTTCTGAACTAACTATAAAGGAAGAAACCGAAATACAACACTTCCTGGAAACACCTGACCAATTGAGCATACCAATAAAAAAGATCAAGCTAAAAAAAGTAAAAACAATATTAAAGTCTGATCTAAACCCGAAGAAGGCACCAGGTTATCACCTTATCACCGGTGAAATCCTAAAGGAACTACCAGAAAAGGGATTTAAGCTAAAGGCGGCTTTACACGACGCTAGTAATTCGTACGAGTCACTAAAACCGAGTATTCACTTTTAGTACCCTCCCTGTGTAAATTGGTCTACTGGAATACAGAACACCAATTTACACAAAAAGCGTACTAAAAGTGAGTACTCGGTTTTAGTGACTCGTACGAGTTACTAGCGTCGTGTAAAGCCGCCTTAATAGTGGCCATTTTCAATGCTATTCTAAGATTGAACTATTTTCCAGGCCAGTGGAAAGTGGTCCAAATAGTGCTCATACCTAAAGCAGACAAACCTCTAGAGGAACCATTATCTTATCGTCCAATTAGTTTGTTGAAAATAGTATCTAGTCTTTGAAAAACTCCTACTCAAGAAAATTAAACCAATCTTAGAGGAGAATAATCTCATACTGGAACACCAATTCGGGTTTATGCAGAATAGTATATAGGCATAACGCATAACGATAAAGTCTGACATAAAAGCCTATTGTACAAGATTAAGAAAAACCTTCCACACACCTACTATCAACTAATAAAATTCTACTTAATCAATAGACATTTTCAAGTGAAGTTCCAAGGCGCAGTCACAAAATTGCATCCTATAAAATTTGGTGTACCGCAAGGACCTATTCTTTGTACACAGCAGACATACCTACCAACGACCATACTATCACATCTACGTTCTCAGACGACATTTCAATCTTTGCAACCCACGAAAGCTCTGTAATAGAATTACAAAACTTGCATAATTGTCTTAATAAAGTGCAAGATTGGCTACGAACCTGGTGCATAAAAGTAAACGAAGTCAAATCCACACAAGCTACATTTACACTCAGAAGGAAGACATGCCCTCCAGTCACCCTCAACAACACCCCACTTCCACAAACACAAGACGTTAGATACCTCGGCATACATCTTGATCGCAGACTAACGTGCAGAAAACATATATTTAGCAAAAGGAAACAACTGGGATTGAAATTAACAAAATTAAACTGGCTGTTAGGACGTAAATCTAAACTGTCTTTGCAAAACAAGATACTAATGTACAAGACTGTGTGAAAGCCCATATGGCTTGCAACTATTGGGGACTACTAGTAACTTCAATCTAGAAATATTGCAAAGATTTCAATCCAAAACTCTGAGAGCAATTGTGGACTCACCATGGTACGTAAACAACAGCCATCCAATGAGACTGGCGAGAAAATTAGTGAAAGAAGAAATAAAGTGCGTGAGTGCAAAATATCTTACTCGCCTTGAAAGTCATACAAACACTCTGGCCGTAAATCTGCTAGACAACAGTAATACCACTCACAGGCAGAAAAGGTACGACCCTCTAGACCTACCAGATGGATACTGATCTCATTGCATATCAGTGATATGTGTATAAGTGTAATGTACCTATAAGTAATTCTTAAGGGAGCATTCCAGTGGGAAAGCATCTCACATGTAAATAATACTTATTATAAATTCACCAAATTTACTTATTGCTCACCAGAGCAAGATTGTAAATATAAATAAAGTTAAAAAAAATAACTACTACAAAAAATATAGAAGATAATTAAACCAAATAAGTGCCGATTTACAAAAACAGCTCAATCCGAATTAGACTCCTTTAGAATGCAGTGGTAGACAGAATTCTGAAGATTCTGTGGATAGATCACAGGGTATATACTAGAAAAATTCAATATAAGATATTGCTTATCTACAATAGGAAAAATATTTTACCACATTACCAAAAAAGATAATAAATCTCTAAAGAGACTTATTGAACATGTAAAGATTAAAAAAGGACGTGCTTCCAAAAATAAATGAAGTAAGTTAAAAGTTTTACAAGAACCTTACTACAGGAAAATAAACGAATATCTACAGATAGAGGGAGATAGTATATAGAATCACGTAAAACCACGCAATCGCTTCGTTTCAGTTTTAAAACACACTAATAAAGAGGAGAGGAGTACAAACTACAATCAATAAGAGTTGCGGAATGACAGATTATAAGATAAGCTAGTAAACTGGTGAACTAATATGATAAATTTTGACGAAAGACTAAGATTGTTCTGCGGCTATTGTTAAAATACCAACATAAACATGGTGCTGCAGTTACTGATGTTTTACTTCAAATTTCTAACAATAAACCTGAACTTCTTAAAAAGTTCATAACAGAAGACAAAACGTGAATGTATAGTAATGATCTGGAAACAAAGGATCAACTGCCCCAATTGAGTCTTCTAGGTCGCCACGTTCCAGGGGGAGGCATTATCTATTTTTAGCGCGATCCTCCAGACCATACAATTAGTAAGAATTACTATCTTGATATTTTTCGTCAGTTGTAAGATAAAATACGATAAGAGCTGTTACAGTTTTTGGCACCTGATGATTAGTTGCTTCATCACCACAACTCACCCGCCTATTCTTAACATTTCCTGAAATATTTTTTGTTGATCAAATGGCGCAAGCGACTTACGTACCGTACTGTCCAGATTTGTCGCCTTGTGATATCGTGGTGTTCTCGAAACTTAAATCGCCTTTAAAACGGAAACGATTTCACACCAAGATTCAGACCAATAATATCGTTTAAGCAATGGACAATGCCATTTTTATTATATATATATTATATATATATATATATATATATATATATTTGTTGTTATTGTAATTGTAATTGTTTATATTATATGACCCGGTATTTTTGGAACAAACCACGTATATGCAAGTTATAACTTACCTAACAAACGGATCGCAGCTATTAATAGCCCCTATTGTCCTAGATGGTAGATTTTTGGCTTTAAGGAGCGAGACCAGCAACTTTTCAGTGGAGGGTTCGTAGCGCAAGGAGAACCACAAGCGGCCGATGTGCCCATCTGGCCAATGTATTTCGTCCAAATCGAGGGTGCTTTTGTACAGTGCAGGCTCGATCACTCCTAATCCATAGCAGCCTGAAATGTTATACAGCAGCTGCTTTATGTCGTCCCATTTTTTGGAGTCCATTTCGAACTGGCGCACTTACTAAATGAATGCGACCGCTGATTATGATTGCTGGGTAATAACAGCGTGTCGGTGTCGTAATCAGAGTCGTCGTACGGCTCCTGCTCATTAAGGTCGCCCAGAGACGTGCTCCGCAGCGGCGGGAGGCTGAAGTGAATTTCCTTGGTCCTGAAAACGAGAACGGCGTAATTGCACTCGCCGACAAAGCGGGCGGGATAATTAGCGTGCCCGGATGCACCGCCTTACGTTTACCTCGGCTAATAAGTTACGCGGCCTGAAAAATTCGCCCGAGCTTTGTTCTCTGCAAAATTGTATCAAGTTACAGCAAAACTGATTACAGCTGGCCTTTTTCGGAATATTTTATTAACCGAAAACGTCTTTTTTCATAAGACGGCGCTTTCCCAGAACTACTCACAGAAATTGGGGCGTTGCGGAACCCTGGTGAGAGGGGTAGACGAGGATGCTTGAGGCCTGTTCTTCGTCGTTACCTTTGTTCTTTCGCTTGCGCGATAGCAGGATTGCCGTTATGGTCAAGACAACAAGCACTCCCACACCTACTGCCACGGCAGGATACAGCAACTCTGAAAAGATTAATAAGCATGAAGGTAATCTACTTGTTGAGATTAAAGTTGTTAATTATTATAAATTTAGCAAACGGTTTTAAAAATCAACGTGATCTATTAATTTTTCTAAAAATTAAATTAAATTTTAATTTGTAATGGCGGTTCCTAGTCTTACAAATTACAGAATTTTAATATAAGTTTCAATATAATCATACATGTCATAAATAACAAATTTTTACTAAAATAAAAAAATGTGATGTATGTATACGAAACAAAAATACCATACGAACAAAAAATATACACTAACATAGCAAAACATTAACTAAAATTCATTTAGAAAGACGTAAAATAATAGAGTAAAAAAATATTAAAAATAGATAACTGAAAAAAACATTTGTCGTCCAGTTCTGAAATATATTATTATCATTTCACTTTGTCAAAATCTTTTTTTAAGAAATTGTAAGGCTTTCTCTGGGATATAAGGGATGGTGAAGCACAAGTCATAACCTCTCTCATACAAAAATCAAACTCGCCTTTGGGCCGGTGTACCTTATTTCACACAAACGAGGCTTTGACGGCCGACTAATGGCGGTATAATCACAATACTAGTGATAATGATAGAGGAAATGCTACCATAGACAATTAGTCTATACTATATTATATAACAGGATATCGTAAGGAAGGCAAAGGAAATCCACCGCATTGGTAACAAATTCCAAGATAAAGTAACAAGAATAATACGTCTGTGACAAACCAATCTAAAGATTGATGACAAGAAGAAACAAGGCTTTCTCTAAGGTATATATTAGATCGCCAAATGTTACAGTTATAGCTCTAGTGCCCAATGTGTTGGTTCTCCAAAAGGTGACTTGGTATTCGATCGTCATCTAAACGGTTAATGGTTGGTAATGATCACTTTGAAACTATTTTTAAAATATTTAACCAACTCATACACGGCTCATAATATTGCGAGCACGTCTTTTGTGCTAAAGTTGTCCCAAAAGTCCTGACTCAAAATTTAATTTTTATACATTTTTTGTGCTTATAGTGTTGTAACAACCTTCATCTTTGTATTAAAGATAAGTTTGCGAAAATGGCAGCTTCAAGTTATGATCCGTTATTGGTGCAACCAAACCATTTGAAACCAACTCAAAATAAAGCAGGTCCTTAAAGTTTAACCATCCGCACATCATGGCCTTTTTTCTGAAACGATCTTTACCCATTTCTTCTCTCGATTGCATTGACCAAAAAGACCCACTTCTCATCCACGTGACAATTTGCTTCTGTCATTCACAGTATTGTTGAACAGTTGGCCGCGAAGTTTGGCGGCTTATGCTTCGGTGAGTTCTACGGATCTTGGCGGGACTTCTCGTGGACATAATCAAATTGCTGAAAGTATCGATGAATCGTTGATTTGTCAACTCCAAGTTCAACGTCCATATCTTGAGTGCTTGATGAAGGTTTGGGGTCTAAAGTAGCTTGCAAGACACCATCATCCAACTTTAATGACCGGTCGAAACGAGGCAAATCTTCAAGGCTATGATAATTGGTTTCAAATCGCCTGTACCATCTTAAAAATTTTAACTAATTTACAGTCCCTTTACCTTCAGCATCGCAAATCTCTTTTACGGAATCTCTTGTTGAAAGTTCCCGTTTCCAAAAATAGCGGATCAAAACTCAAAGCTCACTTTTTAAAAACTTATCTGGAACACAAAGATAAAGGTTATTTCAAAAATATAAGCACAAAAAAAATTTAAAAATGCGTAAAAATTGAATTTTTTGCAGTCAGGAGTTTTGGGACAACCTTGAAAAACAAAACCAAAAGTTACGCCTGTATTTTACTAATTCTTGTATATTACACAAAATAGTACTAAATTAATAAATTATAAGTAGTCTTTACCTTTTTTTGGTAATGGTGTGTTTACAAAAGTAAACTTAGTTGGTTGTAAATTAAAATTAGAAATTAGAAATTGATGAATTTCAGGTACTGTAATATCTGCAAAATATAAGAGTTATAAACACTTAAACAGAATAGTCAAAGTAGTCAAAATATAATATCTTGAACTGGGAAAACAGTGGAAAATGCAAAGTAAGTCTGAAGGAACAGACGAAAGAGGTCTTAGGTCGTTCCCCTTTCCGTATATACGTTCACCTACCAGTAGTCTGCTTAAAGAGCCATGGTACTACAATCAATTGAGTCTATGGACTGCAGCAAAGTCTTCTAATCATGGCAGTAGATATGCGTCAGCAGTGATAACGTCATTAAATAAGAGATAATCAGAACGTAAATTTGGTTAATTTCCCGTTAATTTTTAGCAATATAATTACTAAAGTAGTTTACGTGTTGTCGCATGTACTAATGATCCCGCATGTAAGCAAACTGATCATTTTTGCTTGGATAGTGTCTCACTTTTTGGTGCAAGTCAGTATGGTGGCTCTTAATAGAACTGATCTATCCAGCTTTGGTGGCCGGTATAAGTCATCATACTTGTGTAGAAGAGTGGTGAACATTTCTTTATCATTAGCTGACATTGTCTCACCATCTCCAACTTATTGTTGCAGAAAGGAGAAGAGAAAGCAGACAACATTTTAACATTTTCCCAAAATAGTGTATATAGTCTATAGTTCCACTGATAACTCTTGGGAGTAGTCACCTACATATTCTGTCATAGAATTGTGATGGACACGATATAGATATCCATAGAGACAGTAGCGGTCTTCCAATATATGGCTAACGGTACGCATAGTTTTGCTGTGGTTGGTTTTTGAAGAAGTAATTCTTTCCGTTCAAATTGTTCAAATGGTTAGCACTTTCATGTGTCGAAGCTTCCTTAATTTTATATCCACTTTGTGGTAGGCGAAGCACCAGAGTAGCCGCGCGGCTTATCTCTGGGGCTTGGAAGCTTGGTGGGTGACCTACTCAGCCACTAAAAATAATTGGGTGTCTGCTTTCACTCGAACAAGGGGTAATAACGCAATAATCTGAAGTCGCAAAACCCTTAACCTCTATTAACAACATTATTATAATATTATTACTATTGTCGTAGGTGACAAAACAAGTGTCTGTGATGCCTGCGACGCAGGGTGTGGATGTGGTCGTGGCTGAATAGTCTCTTCTCGTATTTATAGATTACATTTTGGGCAGTTGATACTCAATAAACGTAAATTAATTCTTGTCTGATGAACAATTTTCGCTCATTTATCTCGTTTTTTCGTATTTTACTTTCACAGATCTTGATAGGTATGCTTAGTGGTGCGATAGTAACTTTTTATTTTTTGGGGACTTTTTTGTAGTTCTTTGCCAACAGTTGTCTTTGTTTATTTCATGTGGTATAGGTTTGTTATAAAATCACTACAATACTATATTTCGGCACGGATGGGTCACTTTACTTGTGGGAGACTCGTTATTAGATTGGCATGTTAGATCTCTTTAAAGGCTGGTTTGAGTCTAAAAAATATGTATTATTAGCAAATGACGTACCGTTCAGTACTTGTGTTTATGAACTGCGACTAAGATTAGATGCCTTGAAGAAGTTTAGGATTTTTCTTTCGTAATAATAAATATAATATAAATATAATTAATACCCTATATAATGTCGGACATTTTATCAAAGACTAGTATGTATAGCCGACAACAATAAAAGTAAGCGTTTAATTTAAAGTTTAAATATTGTTTTTCGCTTCTACATATGTACGCACTTTCAGTATAAATTCATATACTTTTGCGGCAAATCAAACTGTACAATGCGTGAAATCATCCAAGGTAAGGTTTACAAGTAGCATGGCGTATTGTTTTATCAATGAACTACACTGAGGCGGCTATTGATTCTATCGCTAAACGCGGACTTCATATTAATGGAATTTGTAATGCCGTCTAGACTCCTCGCTTAGGTGCCAGTTGTAAAGCTAGATAAGAGCAGCACCTAAAAATACTTTAGAGACTAAGTGTCTTTTCTATAAAAACAACTTTTCAATTTATTTTTTATACAAGATCAGCTAGAAGCTTTTATACAAATTTTAATGCCAGGGAGTAAGTGATATATGGCACATCAAGCTATTTAAATAAACAAATTAGTACTATAGAGTGCTACGGATAGTCGAATCTGCAATATTTAACAAAACTCATTTTTGTATTACCCATTTTTAGTACATAACAGACCGTAAGATGAATAATGTTACCAAGAAAGTATTAATAACTTTTCAAGTTTTGTGGACTTTCTTCATTACACTTTTTTTACAACGCACTTAATGATATTGCGCCTACTAACGTGCAACCTTACATACTACTACATCACATACACCCATGGTTTTCCAGCAAGCCTCGAACTCGTCCGCGTTGGGTTTGCGGACAGCGAAGCAAAGCTCTTGGCAACTGGGCTACAGCAGTGACTGCTCCATTACTTTAATACTTTAAAATTTTTAGGGTATAGCTTATAATCTATGACCACTATGATGACTTGCCAAATAAATAAATTAATGGTGGTCAAAGATAAAAAAACTCTTTGAAAATTATTCATAAAGGACTAAATCTATAACACAACAATCTAAATAATTTTCTAGATTAGTATTATGTAGAGTTATGCCCCCATAAATCAGTATTAATTAAATTTTCTATGGAATGTTACTTTTAAAGGCATCTAACCAACAATAACATCAAAGAGAGTTTTTATATTTCTATTTATTTTTCGTTTAATTTAATATTTCATTAATCTTATACCTATATATGTATAATAAAAAGAGATTGTATTTTTGCAAGTAGATGCACAGCAAAGCACACAATCTAATATGGCCTGTATATACCAACCAGTACGCAAATTTGTGTCGGCGGTTTGTATATTTATAACGTAATATTAAGAATATAAAACAAGCTAAAAGTGTTATTGATTTGAACTCAAAAACATTCCCTTGATATATATAAACGATAAAATTTCTTATATTTTTGTATATTCTAAAATTGTTTGCTGCAATGCCATATAATACAAAGACGATTTGTACATGTATTTACATGAAATCTTATTTACTTATATATATATACTTATAATTTAATAACCAAACAATTGTTTTAGTTAAAAATAAAATAATTTATTCAAATAAGACTACTTTTGCAAATAAATACAATTAAGAGTCTGAAAAATTGGTACTTGCAGGCAATTACAGTTCAAATACAGTTTGTCCAGTTGATTTAGTATTCTACGATCCAAATGATGGAACTAATGATTTTACGTTTTTTTTAATCGATTAACCACCAACAAGAAAAGACAAAAAAAATTCCTTACAACATACACCTAATATTTGTTTTCAATTTTGACCGACATCTTTCGGAAAACTTGTACTAATTCTTTTGAACTTGCATATAAAATATTATTTTATGGGGCCAGCTAAACTCAAGACAATATTAGCAGCAAAGAATTTGATGAAAACTCTTATTGGTAGTGATTTAAAAGACTAGGACTACACAACCAAAAATTTTATCAACGGCAGCGGCAATGAAACTGCAGAAACTGTAAGAAACGCAGAATTCACACAAATTCTGAAATTTTGATGTCTGCAAAATATTCGACTTCAATTTCTTTCAGCACTTAGAATACAAATATTACGAATACCGAATATAAATTACCATATCAATTTATTACCAAAAAGTAATACATTAGACTTGCCCTCTTAAAATCCGTTAACGCAAAAAATACAACACAGAAGGAACAGTAAACCTACTGTTATATTGGTTTTCATATTTTTAGTACGAACATATAGTTTTAAAATGTATCCTACTTGAATAAAAGCAATATGCATACAACCTTCTGTTAAAGTTTTTTAAAGAATTTATCATATCATGGATAATACAAATAATTTCGACGTGCTATAGTCCTTATATTTAGATATTGGCAAGACGGTCGATTATATAAATGAAATATTTGTAAGTAAATAAGAAGCTCAGAAGAGTAATAGAGAGTGTATATAAGAAAGTAAAACGAATAGTGAGACTAAGAGCAGAACAGACGGAAAAATTCAGTACGGAGGAAGGGATCAAGCAAGGTGATACTCTCAGCCTACTGCTATTCATCCCAGTTAGGAACGCGGTGATTAAAAATGGTAAGCAGAGAACCAAAAAGCTAAAGATAATTGGAATATGGAGTTGTTAAAAATGCAAAACATGGTCTACGCAGATAATATTGTGGTCTTAGCAGGAAGTAGAGAACAACTACAGGCAGCAGTTAACGTGTGGAAAGGGAAATAGAAGCAGTTGGACTAAAAATCAACATCGTTAAAACAAAAATAACGCTTATATCGAAGCAAGAACATTAACCAGCAAAATTAAAATAGACAACATAGACATAGAAATACAAAAATATGAATATCTAGGAAGAATAATTTCAAGTGATGGGAGAATAGGCAGCAAACTATTAAATATGGTGAATAAAGCAAGTCAATTAGACTACACTATAAACAGTAGTATAAATGGAAAAAGAGAGATGAAGACAGAAACAAAGCTACACATATACAAAACAGTATCCGCTTCAATTTTGAGCCATGGGCCAGAAAGCTGGACTATGCTAGACAAACATAAATCCAAGATAACTATGGGGGAAATAAAGTACCTAAGAAAACTAGTTGAAAAGACGAGAAGAGATAGAATAAGAAATACAACATTTAGAGATCAACTGCGACAAATGCCACAAGTAACCACAATAGAAAATAAACAGTTAAAAGGTATGGGCATACAAAAGAATGGCAGAACATCAAATCCCAAGGAAAGAAAAAACGATGGAGAAAGTAAACAGATTAACAGGAGATAGAAACAACTATAGGAAATGGATAGAGGCACCCGACGCTGTTTAGGCAAAGAGGGAAAAGAAAAAGAAGAAATATTTATAGACAATATAACCGTAAATTATATTAAATAAATTAATTCTGGTGATACATTTGCTATGAATGAATCTATGATCTTTGATTAACTCGGCTATTACTATTATTTAGTTGAAAAGCTTTGACGTGATACAAAAACATTTATCAAAATAAATTACACAGTTGTGTATAACGCAAATTTTCTCTTTCTTTGCTATCTGTTAGTATAACTTCAAAAAAATGTGTTATCATTTGAAAAGTACCTGAAGAAGAACACGGTAATAAAATAATCAGACAATAATCACGTGCATGTTATGGGCTTCTGAGAAAAGTTATAAACATATCTAAGTCAGTAAAACAAAATAAAATAAGTTCACTACACTGTAAATACAACTTTCTATATTTTGCTAAAAAACATTTAAAATCAAAGCAATTTTCAATATGTTTGGTGGTTTCTCTAAAAGAAACCAAGAATGCCGACAGTACAAAGATATCGTTTGTTAAAGCTTATTCTACAAGTTTGCAAAAAATTAAAACCTCAAATAAAATACATATCTTAGTATTTAATATATATATCCTAAAAATTTTGTTCATTTCTTTATCCCACGTCCTGCTTGGCCTACCTTTCTTTTTTCTGCCTGTAGTCCTGGCTTCCCATGCTTGTCTTACTTGCCTTTCTTCCGGTAGTCTTTTCATGTGTCCCCACTACCTTAATTGTGCCTTCTCAAGGTACTCTTTAACGCTCTCTATTTTCAATCTTTCTCTTATATCTTCGTTCCTTATTATGTCCATTATCGTGACTTAAGCTACTTTTCTTAGGTACTTCATTTCTGGTGCCTGTATTTTCTTATGTATAATAGCTTCTCCGGTAATACCCATTACCCATTAGTATTTAATATGAATACAAAATCTTACCTACTCTAAGCAGTCAAAGTATTACCTAATTTATTATCGTTTATAATTCATTCACTTTGCTTGTGCATATGATACTTTGTTCTATCTTCTACTGTTTTTATATCGTGTTGCATTGATTATTTAAAATATCATAGAGCTATTGCTTTTGAACTTTCTCCCCCTTTTCGTCGCTTCATGATCTCTATTCAGGTCTTTTGGCTCAGTATCTTTCACTGTTGTCTATTTTCCCACGTATAATGTTGTATATTCCATTTATTAGTAAGTGGTGCATATTTTCCTTACATTCTTTTTGTGGTCTACCCTTTTTAGGTCGTTCTTTCGGTTGCCACCTCGTTACTTCCTTTGGTATTCGATCACCTGCCATCCTATTTACTTATCCATACCATAATAATTGGCGTTTTTCTATTTTTTTTTCTGTGTCATTATTAATTTCCATTACTTCTTTTATATAGTCGTTTCTTTTCCTTTCTAACCTAGGTATTCCTGCCACCTTTCTCCAATAATCCATTTCTAGAATTCTATCAAAAGTGCCAATTGCTCGTTGTCCTTGTTTCATTCTTCGTTTAACTTCTACTTCATATAGCCCTTGCTTACCTATCGTAGCTTCCAGGTATTTTACTTCTGGGCACGCTTTTAAATGTTCGTCTGTTTTCAGAGTTATCATGTCATTTTCTTTTCCTCTAAATAAATACTATAATTTTTTTGTGTTAATTGTAAATTCCCATTGTGTATATTCTTTTTTACTTTTCTTATCGTGTATTCTATTCTAATTCCTGCGTTACGATAACCTGGTCGTCCGCGAATTGTAACGTATAAAGTGTGGAGTCTTCTTTTATCGGTATTCCTATTTCTTTATATTTTGTTTATCGATATACATTTTAAATAAAGTTGGAAAATGTAGTAGCCCTATTTCAGCTCCTTTGTTATTTGAAATGCTAGGGTCAACTCCGCTCCTGCCTTGTGCTTTCTAATCTTTATATAGATTTTGCACGGCTCTAGTCAATGTTTTATTGATGCCGCTCTCTTTCAAGACTTCCCGTAGCTTTGATTGGAGTACATTATTGTATGCTTTTGCTACGTTTAGGAACATTAGGTGTAATTGTTTTCCAGTTTCTAGTTCTTTTTGTATTAATAGTGTTTGATTAAAGAGGTTGCCTACGCAGGACCTTCCGGCACGGAATCCACATTGTTCTTCGACTTGTTCGATGTATTATTGCTCTATTAGTTCTTTTAATACTCTTTCAAATATTTTACCAGACATTAGTTAGTGCAATCGCACGATAGTTTCGCTTTGATTTCTCGTCCCTTTCTTCTATACCGGAATTATATAACTCCTTTTTCATTCATCCGGTGTATTTTTGTCATTTACGGCTTTATTTATTAATTTAATAATTATTATGTATAACTTTGTTGTTTTTGCTTTAAGTAATTCTCCTGGTATACTTCCTGGTTCTTCTGCTTAACCACTTTTTATTTTTTTAATACCTTTCCTTACTTGTTCTTCTTTTGTTTCGTCCATTCTTATATAATTTTTTTGCTGATGGGCTGTGTGATATTCAATTCTGCCTTCTGTTTGGACATACCTTTTCCATTTTTTTCATTTCTACACTAAACATTCTGCTCTTTTCCCTGTGCTCTCACATTTCTTATAAATCTCCATGCTTCCAATATTCTTCTTTTACCTATGTGCATTTTCACTTCTTTACATTTCTGCTTCCAAATTTCTTATTTTTTCTTTTTTATTAGGTTTCTTACCCTATTTTGTTGCTTTCTATATTTTTTCATCCCCGTCTAATTTGGTATTGAGCCATGCTAGATACAGTTCTCTTTTGCAATTGATGTCTTCTTTAATTGTCTAGTTTATCCACTAGATTTTTTAATATGTTTATATATCTCAGTATTTGTGCCCTTTATAGTTTTCGTTTAGGTACCAGAATGTTCTAAGATTTGTACATTGTATTTTAGTTCCTTAGCTTGTTCTTTAGTATTTTGGTGTTGTTGCCGCATCAGGTCTTTTTTTGTACAAAAACACTATTTTGGCTTTAACTAAAAAGTTATTCGTTCGACAAGTAGGTCCTCTTTGAACTCTGACATCTAACACTTTCCTTGTAAAGTGTTATTACATTTTATAGATTTTTTATTCTTTATTTAGATTTTTTATTTTACCTTCTTCTTTTCTGTGAATACGTGTCTCTTTTAGGACAGCTTTAGAAAGTTGTCTTAACACAGATAAATAATCTGTGTGTAGGATGCGCGCGTCTGCTCCAATGTCCTTATTTGCTTGTCATTTACGCATTTGTTGCTCTCCAACTCTTAAAATTTGTCGAGGAGTTGCTCGACACGTATAAATTTTACTATGAAAAGTTGTGGCGAATTTCGGAGAAACATCCCGAATTTCAAACATTTTTCACCACAAAAACAGTGTTTTGAGCAAAAACTGATGGTACTATCGAGAAGAGTAGATAAAAGCTAGAGATTTATATATTTTTTATTATTTTTCTAGCCTCCTTCCTACGAATACGAGCGGGTTAAACACAGTGCCGGGTGGCCCGTTCTTAGTGGACACGCCCATATAAAGATTTAATAAGATTGACGACAACGCATATCTTTGTCTAACTCCTAATTGTACTGATGCTTCTCTTTTGAGATTTCCTTGTTGCAGGAGCGAGCGAAGCAAGCGACTGCTCTTATACACTGGTATACAGTGGGTGAATGCGACAATCTCCGCCAGTCTGTTGCATCTGTAGCGCTTTTACTACGAAATCGATCACTATGAAATTTTCCACAATGATAGAACTCGAAGCGAGTGAGGTAACCTGATAAGTTGTTTCGAAATCGGAAAACTGGATTTTGAGCAATTAGCAAATCCAGTTCCCATAGACTTAACATGGAAAAGGTTAGCCGACTGTTTTGACAGTGTATACAATAATACGTTCGCGATTTTAACAACTTGCTCCTGCAACTTCTCAAACAGCGTGCGAGAACATTACTAGTTTTACAACTGCTTTTTTCCTGTGGTATAAAAAGTTTATAATTCTTTTGTCTCTGTGTTTTATTCCTAATTTCTGTAGAATGTCAAATACCATAGACCATTTTACATTGCCAAAAGCTTTCTCCAAATCAACATAAGCTATAAATGTAGGCTTACCATTTCTTATTCTTTTTCTATTAAGATTCTTAATGCTGGAATTGCTTCGCTCATTTTTGAGCTTTTCCTGAAGCCAAACTGCTCGTCTGTGAGTTGGACTTCTATTTTTTTTATATATATCATCATCATCATCATCAGCTATGTCATCCATCGTCGGATGTAAGCCTCCCCTAACGTATTCTATTCTTGTCTATTTCTTGCTCTTTGCATCCAATTATGGCCTGCATGTCTCTTTATGTCGTCCGTTCACCTTGTCAACGGGCGTCCTCTGCTTCTTTTTTCAGCTCTACGGTGCCATTCAATCTGCGAGTTCATCGGTTGTCCTGCATTCTCGCTATGTGGCTGGCCCAGTTCCATTTTAATTTGCATATGCGGTCTCCCACATCCGTTACTTTTGATCGCTTTCGAATTTAGGTGTTTGTTATATGGTCTTGTAAAGTAACTCCGAACATACGTCTTTCCATCGCCCTTTGAATAGTTCGTAATTTTGTGATTATGCCTTTATTGATTGACCAGCTTTCAGTACCATAAGTTAATACTGGGAGAACGTGTTGGTCAAATGTTCGAGCTTTAAGTATATTAGGAAGTTGTGATTTAAAAATCATATGTAGTTTCCCAAAAGTTGTCTATGCTAACGATATCCTTCTTATGAGGTCTGCTTTTGGGTTATTTTTAGTAAGCTGTATTTTTTGACCAAGGTATATGTATGAGTCCACTTTCTCTATTATTTGGTCTTCTATTATTATGTTTTCGTGGTTTTCATTTTCTATCAGTTCGTTAGTCATATATTTTATTTTATGAATGTTCATTTTCATACCGACTTGTTTTGATTTTTCATTTAATTCAACTAACATTCTTTCAAGTGATTTAAATTTTCTCCATCGATCGCAATACCTTTATCGTCCCAGTTCAGTTAGTAGTAAATAGTGTCGCCCTGTCTTACTCCTCTTTTAATGTTTATTGTGTTTGTTTTAGTTTCTCCATTTATTTTCACTTGAAATGTTGCGTTTTTGTATATGTTCTGTATTAGTGTAGTGTATCTATGATCTATCCTACTGTTACTCAATGCGTTTAGAATTGCCCAGGTTTCGATGGAGTCAAATGCTTTTTCGTAGTCTATGAAAGCGATCCATAACGTCATATTGTACTCATTGGCTTTCTCTATCAAGGTTCTGATGGTTTGCAGGTGATCAAGTGTACCAAATCCCTTCCCAAATCCGGCTTGTTCTCTGGGTTAATAGTTGTCTACTTTGTTTGTTAGTCGTTCTGTTATTATCTTTGTGAAGAGTTTATACATCACTGACAAGAAGCTAATTAGCCTATAATTACTTAGTTTACTTTTATCTCCTTTCTTAAATAGTAAAACCACTGTAGCATTATTCCAGTTTTCTGGTATTGTACATTCACTTATACACTTGTTATATAGTTTTTCCAGTAGGCTTAGTATTGGTTCTCACCCGTGTTTAAGCATTTCTGCAATTACTCCATCTTCACCGGGTGATTTTCCGTTTGCCATTTTGTTTAGAGATTTTGCTATTTCGTCTTTGGTTATGTCTGGTATTTCTTCCGAACCTATGTTTTCAACTAATATTCTTTTTGTTTCTGTTTTGCTATGTGGTGGATTTACTTTGGTGTCATATAGTGTTTGATAAAAGTTTTCTATTAGTTTTATAATTTGTTCTGTTTGTGTTATCTCTTCGTTCTTTTCATTTATGAGTTTTGTTATATTATTTTTTCCTACATTCATTAGCTTTATGGTATTCTTTAGGCTCTTTCCTTCTTCTAATGTTTCTTTTACTTTTTTGTTATTGTAATTTCTAATGTCTGTTTTATTCACCTCTATAATTTCGTCTGTGTTACTTCTTTCATCTCTTTTTAACTGTTTTTATTTTTCAATTAAATCGAGTGTTTCTCTGCTAATTCGTTGGTGTTTTTGGTTTGTCTTTTTTGCTACTTTTTCTGCTGTTTTTGTTATACATTGTGTTATTTTGGTGTTTAAAGTATTTAGGGATTCATTGTCGTTTATGAGATTTACTTGATGTTGTATTTCTTCTTGGTATTGAGATTTTTTAATTTTAGGTTGTCTGTATCTATTTGACTGTGTTTATTCTGTATATATTTCCGTCTTTCTATTTTTGTGTTGATGTATATCTTAGCTCTCACCATACGGTGATCGCTCCCTACGCATATTGTATTTAGTACGTTCGTGTCCACTACAATGTTTTTGTTATTACTGATTATGAAATCAATTTCATTTCTTGTTGTTCCGTCAGGGCTTTGTCAAGTCCATCGTCTTTGATCAGGTTTTTTAAAGAACGTATTCATTATGTACAAGTTATTTTCTTGTGCGTAGTTGATAAGCACATGTCCTCTATCGTTTCGCATTCCTGAGCCGAATGGTCCCATCCCTAGTTCACTGTTCACTTCTTGTTTGCCAATTTTAGCGTTAAAATCTCCCAGTATCAATGTGTATTTTGTTTTACTACTTTGCATTGCTCTGCTTATATCTTCGTAGAATTTTTCGATTTCTTCGCCTTCGTGGCCTGTTGTCGATGCGTATGCTTATTTAGTCGGTATTGTTTATTAATTTTTATTTCTATTAGAATTACCTCTTCAGATATACTTTTATACCGTGTTATATTAGCTGCTATGTTTTTTGTTGTATTTAGGAACATACAGTCACATGAACATAAATTTAGAGTAATTTAAGACCTAAAAATTAGTACTTAGTAGTAAATACAGTTATATTTTTATCTTTTATGTATCTGTTCGTGGTTACAATATTTACTTAAAATACATAAAGTTGAAAATTTAAATTTAAACTTCTAAATGTAATTTATTTATTAAAGTTTTAAATTTTACTATAGAGCAATTAAAAAGATATACATTATTTAACCTATCATTGTAAAGTCTACACGCACGTCTAATGAAACTGTTTTTAGCGTAACATGTTTTACTGCTAGCAATAGAACAAAAATTCTTTTTACAGCAACTCCTTTCCTATTTATGGGGTATGCCAAACAAGATGTTTTGTAATAAGAGGGGTACATCAACAAAGTTGTTTATTATTTTATAAAGAAATACAGCGTCAGCACATACACGTCTACATTTCAGTGAGGGTAGTCTATGCGTTTTAAGAGAGGTTTCACAACCCAAATAGTAATTTCCTGTTCTATATTCTAAAGCTTTTATAAATTTCTTTTGCAATCTCTCAATTCTATTAGAATGAATTTCATACAGTGGGTGCCAAACCAAGCAAGCAAATTTCAATCTACTACGAACATAACTATTGTATAAAAGTATATATGTAAAAGAGCTCTTCAAAGACTTGCCCACTCTTAATATAAAACCCAATTGTTTATAGGCCTTGCATAAAATACTGTCAATATGAGGCACAAAAGATAACTTAGCGTCCATTAAAACACCTAAATCACGAACTTCTGTCACTTTATTAAAATGCTTATAGTAAAGTTTATAGGAATACTGAATAGGTTGCTTTTTTCGGGTGAAAGTAATAAAACAGCACTTATCTAGATTCAGAAAAAAGTTATTATTCGTGCAGAAGGATTCTAAGTTAAGTAAATCCTGCTGTAATAGACAACAATCATCGACACTACGAATAAGCCTGAAGATTTTAGTGTCTGCATAAAGTAATACATTTGAATGCGCTATGCTTTTCGTGATGTCGTTGATGTAAAGTGTAAATAATAGAGGACATAAATGGGACCCCTGAGGTACTCCAAAAATAATATCTTTATATTGCCAAGAAAATCCTCCCAGTACTACAACCTGACATCTGTTTTCGATGTATACCGAGCCCCCAAAGCTTCAACAATAATGTGTTGTGACAAATTTTATCGAAAGTCTTGGCAAAATCAGTATACACGGCGTCCACCTGACAACCGTTATCCATGGCATTAAGAATGAACTCAGTAAAACTCAAAAGGTTAGTTTCAACACTACGACCATTAGAAAAGCCATGTTGGTGGGATGTAATAAAACAACGAAGAGCACTGAATAATTGACTAGTAACTATCTTTTCTAATATTTTTCCAAACTGGCATAACTTGGAAATAGGTCGGTACTTCTCTATGTCTTGCGTAATAGACCCTTTAGGTATCGGAGTAATCCAAGCTCTCTTCCAAATTTTTGGTACACATCCTTCAGAAATTGACTTTTTATAAAGCAATGTTAGGGGCAACGCCAAAGTAGAATAACATTACTAATTAGTACTGGATGGACACAGTCAGGCCCCTGCACCCTTGTTAATGTCAATATGCTTAAAGAACTTTTTGACAATTTCTTCTGTTATATCTATGCTGATAATGTCTGTTACGCAGTTCAAAGGAGATTCCAGCTCTTTAATATTTATAACTGTTGGATCGGCTTCCTCAAACACAGAATGAAAATGAACATTGAAAATTAGCAAATTTGCTGTCCGTCAGTAACACACGCACCTTTGTAGTACATAGTTTGCGGCAGACCATCGTTAGAGAAGACCGATTTCACAAAAGTCCAGAAAAACTTGGGATGAATCTTTATTTATTAGTAATGCGACTCCTCCGATCTTGTTTTCTTCATTTCCTCTGTATAACAGTATATGTCCACTTTTGATGCAAGCCTTTCCACACCTTCTGACTTCTGATAATCCTACAACGGTCCATTTGATTTTGTTCAGTTCTATTTCTAGCTCTGCTAGTTTTTCTTCTGACGCTAATGTTCTGACATTAAAGGTGGATATGTACATTGTATGTTGTGCTTTTTGTTGTCTTCTCATTGTCTGTTTTCTATTGTTCGAATTTCTGTCTCCCCCAGAATCCACGAAGCTGACTGTATTAACAGTGTGAGATTCTAAGCTGTTTGCTCTACTCACCTGGGGTAAATATGTTTTTAAATTCGACATTTCATACTATGTTGGGGGGTGTTTAGCTATGACTGTTGGTGAGGGGAGTGAGGATAGGTAGGGATATATAATGTAGGTAAGGAATTAGGCTGTTTCAGAAGATAGGAACAATCAAGAGCTCGCGTGGGCAGGATCGCTAGGTTCCTGAAGCAGGTCTATACTTTACCGTGATCGTAAAGTAGTACCTACGCTACTCATTTTGTATATAATTTTGTACATATTTTAGATTAGACTATTTATACGGAAGTTTTGCATCTACCTGTTTTTCCTTCCCTAAGAATTGACACTATTATGTTCCTGCTAAATCTTCTAATATTATTCTTGTTTCGTATATCTTATTTATTAGTTGATTTAATTTTTTATGGGTTGATTTGATATTTTTGCTAGCAATTTATCTATACCAAATGTTTTGTTGGTTTTAAGTTCTTTATGGCCTTATCGTATTCCGGTTGAATTATGTATTCTCCTAGATTTTCTGCATTCAAATCCTCTTCTAGTTCTACTTTGTTTATCTTCACATCAGCGTAAAGTTGTTCTAAATGCTGTTTCCATTTTTCATAATATTGCTACAGTCTATTAATATTTTCCGTTTTCATCATTCACTCCACTAGTGGGGTTTTTAGGTTCTCTAAAAAATGTTTTAATATCTTTGTAGGCCGATTTTACCTTCCCAGCTTTAAATAATTTCTCCATTTCTTATCATTTATCTTGCATATACTGTTCTTTTGCTCTTTTTGACCACCTGTTAATTCTATTTCTTTTTGTTTATGGTACCTTAGCCCATCTTCTTATATGCCGTTTTTGTAGCTCTTTCTATCTTTAATTAACTCTATTATTTGTTCTATAATTCAAGGATTTCGTATTTTTTGTTTTAATATTATGACTGATCTACATTCCCGCTCTCTTTTCTTTTTAGATTTTATCTCACATCTTCTTTTTGCAATTTTCCTAGTTAGCATCTCTTTTATTTTTCTACAAAGTATGTATACCTAAGAATGTTTAATTAAACTGTAGTTTAAAAATGCTCTTTTTCAGGCCTTGCACTAGTTTTGATGAAATAGGATTTTAAAATCGCACCAGGTCTTTTTGGATTTATCTATCGCTTAAAACACATGTATATCAAAGTTAGTGAACATATTATCAAAAATTATCTGTTTCTTAGCAATTAGTTTCTCTACAAGTTTCATCATATATCCGGTTTTTTTGTCAATGTGAAGTGCAAATACATCAAACCTCGTAGTAGAATTTTATTGCTTTTATATATTTTTAAAGAATGATTGCCAGTTACTTATTTTATCATGATTGTGACAATATAAAAATCTTCAACAATGTGAAAAAATTATTTATTTTTATTTAATCTTAGGTGTAACATTATACACTACAAATAAATTAATTATTGCTCCAATAAATCTCTCGCAAAGTTTAAAATTGCCGGTTTATGTCATTCGGCGCAGAAAATGTGTATACATTCTAAAAATGCGTCCCAGGAGTAAGCTAACGGCTCGCCACGTTTACAGTGATTAATATGTACTTCAAACTAATATTTCGTTTAACTGTTGACGACATAGAAAGGCCCTTAAAACTTGTTGGCTAGCTTAAAATCTACGGTTATAGTGCTAATAGAGATTTTGAACACAATATATCCTAAGATAATGAGGAGAATGACTAAAATTAAACAGAGCTGAAAATTATTAGCTTTATATTTGATAAAGTACGCAGATTTGATTATTTGTGTGAATATCCGCTAATGTTTCATATATCGGCCATAAAAGCAAACACAGTATGCTGTTTATGAAGTTAATAACGCTTTTAGCTTTTCTCGTATTTTTATTACTAACAAAGAGTTAAAGGCAATTATGTGAGTTCCTGTGACTAATAAAAGGCAATTTTCTTATTTATGGGGTCAAAATAATACTGTATATTATCTTAACAATTGTTACCATCTACTGTTACTTTTACATTTATATTTTCTATATTATCCAAATAGATTAGTAACAGTCTATAAATTTACATACGTTTTGGGAGTTATGCTTTATTGAGTGTTACCATGTGTTTGCTTTATAACCCAATGTGGCTTACAACTCTTTTTGCAATGACATTTTTGTTTTACTTATAAGCAGTAAGCAACACATTTGCTCACATGTAAGACTATATAATTCATTAAAAATTTCTAAATGTTTTTTCAGTCGCACATTAATTAGAAATTTCGAAACGGTAGTTAGATTTTAGCACTTTCAAGATTTCTACAAGTTTTTACGTTCGTTCTCGTTAGTTATGATTACAAGAATCAGGAAGAAGATACTTTGGATAAACATAACGTAATAACTTGCTGACTTGATGTTTTATGGCAACGTGTGCTGATGCTAGTAGTGTGATAAAAGTCCGTGTTAGTGGCAAAGTTAACAAGTTACACTTGACGAAGCGTAACTCCAAGTAACTGCAACCGTATCAGCAACTAGTGTGTAAATTTAAATAAAATGACTTTTTATATTTCTAATTATCAGGAATGTGTGAATTATAAAAAGTTAAAAAATAAATTATTTTATAGAGGAAAACATGCATAAAAATGTTATTAGTCTAAATGGCGTTCACAGTGAGTATTCATATATGGATAAATAGAAAATATAAATGTTTAAAATTATACTAAATGATAGTTATTATAAAGATAATAAATATGTAATAATTGGCTTGACTTTATAAGTTAGAAGCTGCTTGATTGT
This sequence comes from Sinelater perroti, assembly GCA_036346155.1. Classification (NCBI taxonomy): domain Eukaryota; kingdom Metazoa; phylum Arthropoda; class Insecta; order Coleoptera; family Elateridae; genus Sinelater; species Sinelater perroti. Next base: position 14,802,420 of record JARFIY010000285.1, read on the forward strand.
ATTACTCACAATAAGTGGTATTCTGTGTTTACTTTTATGACCTACATATGAAATATTAGGGGATATTTACAAAAATAATCAAATCTGTCTACTTTGTCAAATGTAAATTTTGTAATTTTCAGCTCTATTTCATTTTAGTCATTATTTTCATCATCTCACGACATAATTCATTGAAAATATTTATTGCTTCTCCTAGCGGGCACTATAAACGTAGACTGTAAACCAGCGAACTAGTTTTTAATAGCCTATTTATGTCATCAGCCAAACAAAGTGTTTAGTTTGTAGTGCAATATACCACCCCTCCCCCTCTAGGTCTTCGTTATTTTGATTGGTTTGACGTATGTTTTCTCTTCATTTCTTCACACTTACTCGTCTCCACGTCGTCCATAATTTGTTTGGCATATCGGTAGATTGAACGCCCTCTTGTTTTCCTTCTATAATTGTTTTCATAATTCCTTCCCAACAAATTTTTTTGGTTTCCACATCATTTTTTCACTCCTTTCTAGTACTTTGTGGTTAGTAACCCAGCTAAATTTCATCATCCTTCTATAACACCATTGTTCAAAAGCTTCATTTTTTGGAAGTCAATAGTCCACAATTCATAGCCATACAAAGCGACACTCCACACAAAAGTGGGCATAAAATCTGTTTTTACGTTTAGCGAAATATTATTACAAGTTAGAAAAGCTTTGCTTCTTCCATATTTTGTAATTATGCTGCCTATATATCCGTACTCATTTACCTCTCCTAATTTATTCCCGTTAATACTTATTTTAATCTTAGTTTTGTGTGTTGATCTTTCACATATCACGATTTTGGTTTAAATTTAAGTTTTATTTCGTTTTCATTAACTATTCCATAATATTTACTGTATGTTCTATTTTTTCTTTGCAGTTGAAGAATAGGGCTATATCATTAACAAAATTTTAATGTTTCTCTGCATATGTTGATTCCTGCATCATTAACTTTATCAATTGCCTTATGGGTGCACACATGAAAAGTAGAGACGACAAAGTACATTCATGTCTGACACCCTTTTTTTACTTATTTATATTATTATTAACCGATATTGTTTCTTTTCAAGTTATATAGAGATTGCAAATAAAATATATATTCTTATAATCTACACCGAACTCTCAGAAATTTAAAAACTATATTCTATTTTACGTTGTCAAAAGCTTTTTCTGCATGAATAACGGCGATATAAACATATTTGTACTTTCTAATACATTTTTAATAATTAGTCTTAATGATTTCTTTATCCCTGTGTTTTTACGAAATTTGAACTAATCTTCTGTTAGCATATTGCTAATTTAGTTAGTTATACGTGTAGTATAAGGCTTATCGTTCGATGCTCTGCATATTAAGTACTGCAAATGCAACAAAACTTCAGCTTACTGTTGAGACTCATTTTCACAACACAAATTTTTGACAAGAACGTCAAAGGCACAGAAATTCTAAAACCGTTTTTCAGTGGTAAAGAATCTTGCATAATTTACAGTTTAGCGTCAAAATTGTGTTTATAGAATGGCGCAGTTAATTATGGTGACGTCGCAAGTAACATCAGAAGAAATTTTTTGTAGAGCATAACAACATTTAGAAATGGATATTAGTGACAAATAAGTTGATCAGAGATCAGGTCTGTCATCAGAAATTTATTTACAATAAGTTGCCACTATTTTTCCTATCAGATCTGACACGTCAATGTTGTTTTTCGATAACACCGATGTAAAGGTAAATTCCTATAAATTTCGTGAAAATACATTTTATTAAAATATAATCTGGCTTTATTTAGATATGATAAATTTGAAAACAGTCATCAATTGAACTAGAAAATATAAAAACATATAGGATCGGGTAGCGATCCCGGTAGAAGATAATTCTGTTTCAGGAGTAGCGACTCTACCATGCGAGTTTATGGCTTTTCTCCTCGCATTCTAACATTGAATGGAACCATGCTTTGTCCTACAATCCCTACCATTTCCATATTTATCACTCCCATCCTTACCATCCGGAGAAGGCGACGGGTTATTACGTCGGATCAATTTAATCCCCAGGACATCACTATAGCGAGAAACCTAAGAATAATGGCCTCTAGTCTCGGGCAGCCCTTAGATGGGCAAGGGGTGAAAATAATCCCACGGCTCAATATAATGAAATCCTTTTTCGGAATTGCTACGTGAAACATAAAAAACCTGTATGCAGTTGGGAAACTAGATAACGCAGAGAAAGAAATGGAATGAATGAACATCGGTTTACTCGGGACAGTTTATTACCGAATTATTAATAACAAATTATATAGGAGACCTTATAAAACAAATATTCCACAAATATGTGCCTTAACAAAAACAAAAACAAATTGCTCAAACAATAAATAATATTAAAGAAAACTGCGAAAACATAGAAGACTTGTGAATTCCATTAAAGAGCAAATTGAGTAAAGTGATCAGAAACCACACTAATAAATATAATAGTTGCAAGAGAAAAATTTGAGTTTGTCACTTAAAAAATCAAGAAAAAGTAATTGAAAATTTATGGTATCTTATAAGCCATATTTAATGTAATGAAATACTCGAGTTAATTTTTCCCAGTGTTCATGATGATTTTGTATATTTCTTACGTGTTGTATAATAATATATTATATAATAAATTGTTTTTTTACATTAAAGTCTGTTAAGTCATTTTCTATTTGCACGAGCTAGGTAGTGTATGTTTGTTTGAAACATTTTACTAATTTCCACGCAGCAACCGCTACGACTATCAAAATCTAATTTCCTAAACGTCATGCATATAACTTAATGCGGCCATCTTAATATTTGCGTCTGAATTACAACTAAATATTTTTCTCTCAGTATAACATAATTTTTAAAAAATATATAAAATTACTTTTAATGCCAATAATTTTTATTTATGCATAAATTTGAAACTTTAGACTTATTCCCATTATAGAATTAAACAAATTGAGTAGAGACAGTACATGATAACAAACATTTAACTTGCATTTAGTCAAAGATTATTTAAAAATCACCGAGTTGTAGAAATTGCATGTTATTTAAAAAAACGTTTTATTTGCAGCATTCTTTGGCCTTCTGCGTATAACGTGTTGCCTATATTGCTGACATTATAATAAATAATAAATAAAATTATTATTTCTCTTTTGGTTATTGTCTACATTCTTATAAGAATTTGTAATTATTACGCACAAAGTACATTAATGCAGTGTAATATTCTGCACCGTTGTGAGTTTAATTAACGCCACAAGTAAATTAAAAACTGAATAACAACGATGACTTGATAAAAATACAAAAGCCATTAGTCTGAAATCTTTAAGCAAAATTCCAACAACATTAATATTTATGCGACGTTGATTAATTTTTCTGCTGTTGATTTGCATATCTCGTTGGGGTTAGGAGCAGTTTTTAATAAGTTTCTGTAAATGATTAATTTTGAAGTAAATTTTATATGAATGACCTTGATAGTACTGCAGATAACTTTAGCCAGCCAGTTCGCTAAAGCAAATACTGGATAATATTTTATTTAAGAGATTTTAAAAAATTGATACGTAACTTATATTTGCATAGTTCTATAGAACTATAATTTATAATTATGTCTAAATGGGCCATTCAAAATGATCCTAGTATTTAGTTTTAAAAATAAAATAGAAGTGAATTGAATTACATTCGTGCTTTTAAAAGGGGTCTCTCTGTGTTGACATAGTACGATCAAACATTTATAAAAATGGAAATAAGACCAACATATAGTCTCAGAGACTACATCTGACTCCTAAATAGCCTTAACATCACTCTGAAAAGGTCAGAGATATCCAATATTCAATATTTAAAGTAGTTTGAAGAACACGCCTACTCAATGCTAATGCTAAACATTTTTAAGGAATATATTTGCAATGTTATGAAACGAACTTAAAACGTATCTATTTAATTCATTATATCAATGACATACGAGGATCTTTTAAAATAGTCTTGTCTGCTTCCTAATAATTTTATTAATAGGCAAGTTATGTAAAATAAGCTATATATTTTCTATGAACTTGAAGTGTCCCCTATTGAGGGATATTATTATTTTTCTACGGTCATCATCCCTGCGCACCAATGCTAAACAAGTTTCTTCATTCTGTTGGAGAAAAATTAGGCGTTTGCTTCTTCTGATTTGTGTATATAAATATATAAAATAAATAAAAAAAAATTATAGTGCAAATGCAAACCTGAGATTTAAATTTTTCTTAAACACATTTAAGTAAAAAACTTGCTAATGTTTTTGAGAATACTAGATAACAGATAAATGCTGACAAAACTTAAATTGGTGATTTTCTCAAAAACTTTCTCAAAGCATCCATATTTATCATTAACCTTAGGTGCACTTTATAAGTCTACATGTCTAAACTAATAAAAGTAAATAGACGCTTATATAAAATAAAGCTGATCAAAATGGCATGGTCCTGTTCTACGTTAAGAAGAAAAAAATTGTAGATTTTAATTTCATTAGAAAATAATCCACTAAAAGAACTGAATATCTTTGTTGATGCAATTACCTTCTAAATAACTGAAGAGGGAGGGTAGCAGGCTAAGAATATAAAAAGTAAAAAATCTGATTACATGTAAATAAATCGCAAACCATTATTGTTTTTAACATTAATTATTATAGTTAAAAATATATGAAGTTTTACTAAAACAGAAAAGTATAGGACCAGTACTAATAACTACTCATACCAGACCAAGCAATTTTTTTTCTTCTTCTTTTTCAGCATTTAATTGTCACTCCTGAACTTATATTTCTTCTTTTCTTTTCCGTTCTGTTCTGTTTTGTGCTGGTTGTAGCCAGTTCTTTTTGACTTTCTCCTTAATATCGTTTACCCATCTGCTGGGTAGCCTTCTTACTTTACAACTGTAAAATTTTGGTCTTTAAGAATATGTTTTGTTCATTTTTATCTACACTTGAAAGCAAAACAATCGACTCAGCAACATGCTTAAGTTTTGAGAGAATGTATATCTACTCCTATAGCATTCCAAGTAAAGTTTAGTGCACTGTTTGGAAACTTAACAACTGTGGTTTCAAATGATACCAATTTGATTGGAATCGGACCTGTTAGAACAAAATTATTGTCCTAATAATATGTGTAAGACAAAAGTTTAAAAAGAAAAGGTAACTAAAAAAGGAAAAAAATAAAATCCTTGGTTAAAATCAATTTAATTATTTTTTGAATAATAATATTATGAATCGGACGACCTTTTCTATGCTATCTTGAGGGATTGCTTCCCACTCTTCAGTCAACACCGCTCTCAGTTTTATCATGCTCCTGGTGTAAGATTTCTGTCCCGGACTCTTCGCTTATGCTCACAACAAACATCAATTGAATTCAAATTTAGACTATATGGAGACCAATTCATTTTGGTATATCGATCTTAGCCAAGTAGGTAGTGGTCGTTCGCACGTTGTGTCATTGCGCATTGTTGTACATTAGCATGAAATCCTCACCAACAAATCCCGCAAACGGAACAACATGTTCCTCTAGAATGTCCTGGATGTAGCTGTCTGCTGTTAAACCTACTCCGCGTCCTCCCCTAGACCCAAAAACCAACTCAGTTTTTCTGTGCATAGAAATGTACACCCAGAATATGCAAGAGACACCTCCATATGCAACAGTCGTAGACTCATCGGTGAATAATATCTAACCCCAATGGGCGCGGTCCCAATCGAGATGTTTCCAAGCAAATTTCAGTCGTCTTTTCTTTTAGACTACAGCCAGCTTGGGACCCGTAGCTGCCTTTTTCAAAGATCAGAAATCGATCGTCTCTCTCCGTTGTCATGCGCCTATGACCACCTCCTTGTTGGCGGGGTAACCATCAATTTCCCGGTACCGACGCCACACTCGCGACACAGTTGGTTGACTCAGATTTAGTCAATTTGCCACGACTCTCTAACTAAGGTCCTCTCTCAACAATGCAACTGCCTGTGCTGCTTCAGCGGCTGTGGTGTCCATTTCCTTGCGAATCACTCCAGCACTTAGATTACCTACTTATTTGAGTCAACTTCGGATAAGTGGAATGTTACACTTCTGTATTAACGTAAGCATTATGTAAATGTGGAACCCTTACGAAAACCTGCCTGTTAAGAGGCCTAATATTTATAGTTTATTTGTTGGTAACAATTCTCTTAAATAGTTTTTACAGATGACGAAGATGTCTTACGACTCTATAATTGTTCAGTTTTATCTTATCCCCTTTCTTATACAACAACGCGTTTTAGCAGCTTTTAAATATTGTATTTTCTGTAAGGCGTTTGTTTAGTAAACTTTTCGTTACTTCAGTTGCGATAACGGTACTCAATTTTATTATCTCGGTAGTTATGCCATTCTCTCCTGGTACCCGTTCGTTCTTTATCTGAATTGCGTGCTGTATTTTATTCGTTGTAATGCCCGAAATCTCCTCTGAACTTATATTTTGGAGATGTATGTGTAAGCTAGTGCAAGAATTTTCGACAATGCCCTTGTTACTGTATTTCATTTCTGCTGTATCTTTTTAAATGGTCCCTCTTCAAAACTTTCATGTTGCAATTTTTGATGACTTCTTTAATTATTTGTGTATTGTAATTTTCTACATCTTTTCTTATTTCTTCTTGATAATTTTGTTTAATTCTGACCACTATGAGGGGTCATCTTTTGTGTTTCTTCTCTGTTTGGTTAATTTTTGTTTTCTTTGTTACTTTTGACAGTTTCTTCTTTTAACCTTCCTGTTAACTATTTATGTCGTTTTTTTATTTTTGTGGCGAGTGTCTATATTTTCTTTTAATTGTGGAAATCTATATGGTCTTATAGGCTTCTTCCTTTCTAATCTGGTTTCAACTTTACTTTGGCTCTTGAGAGCCTGCGGTCACTACCAGTATTGAATTTATTTAAAAATGTGATTTTTTTATTATACATGTTTTGTCAGATGTAATCTTGTTTTTTAGTCAGCTGTCAAATTAATACTAATTTTTCTGTCTACAATCAATCATACTTTTCTACATATTAAATACATACATTTCATACGACACAAAGATAATCAATGTTAAACACATTTCTTCTAACCATGTATACATGTGTTTATAAGGAGTATCTCAATGTGCGCTACTTTTAAAGTAATAATAACAATAATAACTATTTTATTTTGGCATAAAGCAGTAGCATAAATATTATGACAAAACTTATCTAGTTTCAAAATTAAAACACTTAAATTAATTTAATTTTGTGGATGCATAGTCAGGTCTTTTGGTCAAATTTATGGTATCAAATTTATTCTTTAAAAAACAATTTTTTAATTTTTTGAGCACATGTTTATTCATCAATTTAGTATAAGTACACACTGACACGTCAAATTAAGAACATAACTGGATATTTTAAATTTCCGAATCAAACTGTAAAATGGAATGCAACTTAGCACATAATAATAATAATAATGGTAAGGCCCTATGCCCCGCGTGGGAGCACTGCCTGCGAACTGAGAGGTTAAGGCTCTCATACGTTCACTCTCTCTGCCCGGTCGTCGCGCACCGTCTCTGATGCGGAGCGATGTGGCAAGCACCGCACCTTAGACGACCGCCATTATTACCCCTTGTTCGAATGAACGCAGGTACTCAATTATTTTTAGTGACTGAGTAGGCCACCCGCCAGGCATCAGAGAGCACCGGGAATTGAACCCGGGTCCGCCAGCATCGCAGCCCGCCCCTCAACCACGGGACCACGCTGGCTGTCAACTTAGCACATAATTCTGTACAAAAGGTATCCAAAACTAGCAAAATGTCTTTGGACTAGAACGAAAACCCTGGTTAAGAAATGTAAATAAATTCCGATACAGATCGTCGGCAGACTTTGAATGGAACATATAATATTTAAAAATTAGGTGCTTACAAAATTGTACTTAAATTAAATCTAAAACTAGATATTGAAGCAACCTCTATGAACAAGAAATTAAATAGTTTTTGGAAGAAGAACTGAATAAAATTAAAAATAGTTAATAACCAATAAAAAGTAAATTATAAGTTTGTGGACATTATCCTAGCATTATTTATTTCGAAAATTACATTTTATGCACTTGTGTACATATACAAAATCGCCGAGGTAAGTCTGGTTTTCTAAGTTATAGTGCGAAAAATACAAAAATCTGTCGTATGCGTATGCGCAATCTCCTATTAGGTAACACAAGCCAGCTTCATATAATCAGCAATCTACGATTGTCAATAAAATCAGCCGAAAATACAACCGCACAACTTTGATAAATCTAAAAGACTCACCTGTAAATCACCGGCGGACTTATTTCGTGGTGCGATTACAAAAAGCTCCAAGTTTAGTATGTGACTAAGAAGTACAGATAATCTAAGCAACAGAAGGAACTGTTGATAGGGCAATTCATAACCACCTATCTGTTTGTAACAGAAGTGGTGAATTTCTCCGTAAATCAAAAAAGAGTGGAGTGCACAAGGATCTACACTACAAATCTTCAGTTCTGAGGAGCTGCAAACCTCTAATTATTAAAAGCGCAAGCGGTGATAAGCGGGATTCTTGAATCATATAATTGTTGATTCTTCTAATATGCATCTGAAGTTCCTACCCTCATGAATAGAAAATTTCTGGCTTCTGAAGCGGACATCATGGCGCCCTACTTCTTTGAGGAAAGCTTGAAGGTAAAGCCAACTGGAGATAGTCGTTAAGCTTTAGAGATAAGAGATATCTGATTAAGCAAAAACCCATAGGACAAAAAAGACCTAGGCATGGCTACCACTGGTCTCTCTACTTAGGGCCACCTTCTAGCCTTGACTAGTACATGTAGGACATGGTCAAGTCGAAGGCCAATGAGAGGCACCATAACATCAAAGACAACTTAAGAGACTCGATCATGGAGGTAATAACATATCTGGTTAAGGCAAAAGTTAGCCTGCAGCGGGTTTGGCCCCGAATCCAGAAGGTCGTAGTCACTAATGGGGGTTACATTGAGTAATATGATTCTCAATATTAGTTACTTTAGTCGTGCTACGTTTCATGCAAATAAATTTAATTTTTCTTATATTTTAATGTTATTTTTATTGTTTGTTTATCTTTTGAATTTACTTAGACAACCCTGTATACATAAATGAGTATATTTGCTGTATATACAGTTTTTCTTTAGTGTTAGTATAACTTCTACATAAATTAAAATTTCTATTAGTTTTGTTTTCCGAATAGCTTACTAAATACTATGACAGCACTTACTGTCATTAACATACAAAAATTGAAATAGGAATTCCAAACGCTCATTCCAATATGCAAGTAAATTTAAAGATTTTTGTAACTAACAAGAGAGGTAAATCAAAAATATAAGAGATCAGCATTTATCAAATAAGATATATAAACTGGTAGTGTTACTGTCTAAGATAATCAAAAAACATTAACATTACCAACATTCTACTTCTCTCCAAAGTATAATAATAAACAACAACATTATTAGAAGTTCTTTAGAACTTTATCTAACAAATTCAGTGTAAAAGGAGACTACAATGCAAAAATGTTTGGAGTAAAGGCATAAAGTTGCTGTTTGCTATGCAATTAAATAACCAAGGGGTTTATTTGCCGGTAAATCCACATATTGGCCATATAGGAATAAGACATCGAACCTAGTAGATTTTTGTGTCAATTAGAAGATAAATACGCGACTGTTTTTCGTACGTCATGTCTTGGTCTTATGTTTGGTCACACATCAATCACCTGTTCATAGCAAACGTGATGCTTGGAAATTCTTCAGAGAAAAGCTAAATCAATTTATGAGACTGCATATAACAGCTAAAACTAAACATAATATAGAATTAAATATTGAAAAATTAACATGAGTGTAGAAATTAATAGCTTACTAGAGATAAAATGAGCTTAAAGAAACATATCCTAAGATTGTAAGGCAGCTGATTGTTAATAATTGAAAGCCAAAAAACAAAAATTATAAATCAAATCCTCTCTCTAACTTAAAATACGGACTGCATATTATGGAAAACCACCTCTATAAACAGTAGAACTCCAAGCTAACTTGTCGTATCATTTAGAGAATACTTTTATTTTCAAACTATGCTCTATGGAGACGAGATCCAGCTGGCGCTACCTATAAAATCCTTCACTATCCTTGAAATTGAAAAATGTTCAGCAATTTATTCAATCATATAAAAGACCTTACAGGAGGTTTCTATGTTAATAATCTAATTCAAAATTGTGAGTTGAATTTTTACAATCCAGTCTAAGCTATATAGATTGTTGGAATTAATAAATAATTAGTCTACTACTTGTATTTTCCAAGTCATTCAATAAACTTTTCATGAAACGAATCTAATTACATCTAGATGAACACATTATAGTACCGAATCACCAATTTAGATTAGGACAAATAGTATGAAGGCAAGCTGACATACTAGTTAGCAAAATATTCCATTGTGAGGTCCTACCTGACCATTTGTAAGTCGAATGCCAAAACATGTATACACTCAAGCTTTCCTCAAGGAAGTGTGTTAGAACCTGCACTATATTTTATTAGTATGTCAGACATCACAACTAGAACAACGGATATGGTCATTTTCGCTGATGATTCCGCTACTGGGGCATCTTATAGTAATCTCTCAGCTATATCTGTAACTACATCAGAATAAAGTTTAATTTTGATTCCAAAGGTGGAAAGAACGTAAATAAAACTATCTGCACACATTATTTTAACAATGAAATAAAAATTTGGTCTCCTAGTAATGCTGAATGATATACCGGCGCTAAAACCAAACAATACCAAATAATTAGGCATACATCCAATAATATACTGCTTGGTGCAACCGACTAAAGTTATAGCAAATGTATTAATTATTCAGTAAATTTATGTAATGATACTTCAATCAAAATAGACTAACGAAATTTCTTTATGAAGGACAACCAGCGATTATGACATAGAACTATAGTAATTCTACATTTCAAATGTAGTGATGATTGCATTATTTAAATAAGGAAACTGTAAACTGAAACGATTTTCTATTAATTAATTTTCTTCCATTATAATGAATAAAACTACAATTGTAAGTACTGAAATATCACTGTCCATATTCCTTAGAACAAATTGCACCATACATATATTATCCCCCCTTCCTTCAAAGTTAAGTAGATGATTGTATGAATATTAGAAAAATTACCCCGCCGGACGGGGGGAGGGGTGAGCGGATTTAGTAGCTCATCAACCTCCCTTGCCGGTCCCAAGCCCGAGTAAAGAAGGAAGGTTGTGGAGTTAGGGTTGCTACATAACCTACGGAAAAGATAAGCCACCTAACAGGTTTTTAAACATGAAAGCTGTGAGTTTTAAAATTAACTCGAAATTTCGTACCAAAAAATCGGTCAGCTCCAAAGATCTAAGAAGAGCAAAAATTCGTGTCCAAAGAAACACCAAAACATACAGAGAATTAAAAACGCAAAACTCCCGTCTACAGTTAGAAGAAAAGACAAAAAAAAAAGTAGAAGAAAACATCTAAAAAGTTTCAACGTGAAATGTACAAAGACTGACAAATACAGAATAAGAGTTAGAAAAGGTAGAATGTGACATAGTGGTAATCACCGAAACCAAAAAGAAGCTAAAAGGTACCCAAGAATCACAGAAAATGCACAAAAATGTTCAGAGGAGTAAATAAAAAGACAAGAGCAACAGCAGGAATTGCAATCTTGATACATAAAAAACACCTCGCAAACGTGCAAAGTTACAAATGCATTAACGGTCGTATATTAAACGCGAGACTAAAGACCAACAGAGGATATATGACGATGTACGGAGTATACAGCCCTGAGAAAGGAAGAAAAGAAGACACATTACAAAAAGGGCTAAAAACTATAAACAAAAAAAATTACCTAGTAATAGCAGACGACTTAATTACGAGGCACAGTAGGAATAAATGGAGAAAGCACACTGAATAACAATGGAACATTATTAGTTAATTTTGCTTTACATAATAAACTAAAATAGAATAACACCTTCTACAAGAAAAAAGACATTCACAAATACACCTGGGAAGCTAGAGGCAGGAGAAGTATAATAACAAAATGTGCAAAATTAGTCCTAGACACCGAAGTTTATAGAAGATGTGAATTAAGCACAGATCACTAACTAGTCATGGCAAAGATCGTGGTGTATAAAATATTTATGAAATATTTAGAATATGGAAAATAAAAGCACCGAAAGAAATACAAAATGGTCAAGAACAATGGATAAGCACCTTATTGTTTGCCGACTATCAGGTACTCATAGCAGAAACAGAAAACGACCTACAAAGAGAAATATATACACTGAATACAATATTTAAGGTGCATAACATAAAAATATCCATCCCCAAAATCAAGATGATGGCATTAAACAGAGAGACTCCGATAAGATCAAAAATTGTCATAAATGAGACGATATTGGAGCAAATCTCACACTTCAAATATTTAGACTGCGAAATCTTTTATAACGAAGATCGGGACACAAAAAAAAATAAATAACTTCCAAGTAATCTGCGGAACAATAAAAACTACACTAAAAAATTAAGTAAGAACAGAAACAAAACTTAAACTATACAAGACTATAGCTACTCCTGTAATGCTATATGCAAACAAAGCCTGGGTAATAGAAAAGAAAAAGAAAGAAACCCAAGCAGTAGAAATAAAGTGTATAAGATATGTACAAGAGGTAACAAGAGAGGACAGAATGCGAAACGAATAAATCAGGGAAGATCTAAACATATACTGATAAAGTCTTGCAATACAGAGAGAAATGGACAAATCACCTCTGAAGAATGGAGGAGAAAAGCATCCAAAAACCACGAAGAAAAGGGACGTAGGGAAGCCGAGAAAAAGATGAAAGAAAACAGGAACAGGTTCACGACCTAATCCATGATAGACATAATGATGATTATTGAAGAGAGTGTAAGAAAATCCTAATTTTTTACTTTGAAACCAAACAACAAAAATTCTGAATTAGTCTAAGTTATTAATCGGTTATTTTGTACAAAATAGAACAATTGATACTATTGCATCCATTTTTAAGTATATTTTTGTTTTTTAGAACTTTACTCTGCTACAAAATTATCTACAGTAAGTTTATAATTCCAAACACCCCCTACTTAATAACACTAGCTAATTGTCCGATTAAACTTCGGGATAAACTTTAATTAATTATGAAGTTTGGCAACAAAAACACTTACATTTCTTAAGATAGGCTTTTGCTTAAATTGCGTCTATAGAGTGTTTGGCTTAATTTATTACACTTCATTATTTAACCAGTCCAATAATTTTATTTGAAGAAATTCGATTACTTAAGTAATTTACTTTAACGACAATAATTAATTTTTCACAACAGAGTCAATCTTTTAAAACGAATTTCAAAAACGTAATAAGATACTTGAATTTGAACAAACACTATGTACAAATGTAACATACTGGTTTTGAAAGGTAAATTTGTTTGATGAAGTAAAGAACTAAATATGTTTAAACACAAAATAGACAACATTTTTTAAAATTTTGCAATAAATAGAAACGTAATTCTTTGGTAGTACACATAGAAACTGAACAATGATATGATACAAAACTAAATGTAACATTATTAGAAGGTCAAAAACATGACAAATGTAGAAAACCTTAATGATGTAATGTAATGCTCGAGGTTGTGCTTTATATTAAATTACATTTTTAAATGTTATGATGTAGCTTTGTAAATTTTTGCTTTAAATACTTTGCTTTTAAAATTCCACTTCTTTTCAATTGTCAAACCTACGAACAAGTGTAGTGTCCATGGAATATAACTCTATAATGCTGAAGAAGGAAACAATAGGTCAGACATTACTAAATAAAAAGCATTGTCTCTTCCGGCCATTCCTTTGTATTCATAGACAATTATTTATAACGTTACAAAACATTTCTATTTAGGTTTATTAATAATAGTATAAACATGAAATAATTACACATAAAAAAATTATGCAAAAAGTACATACAAAAATACTACGATGTGCGTTCAAGTTCTAAGAATTACAATTTTTTCTGATAAAATACTTGTACGAGAAAGTTGAAACTTTTGTTACTTCTCAACGTAATCTCCGTCTAGACGTATCAATTTTTCACAACGGCGTCCCTATGATTCCATGGCTACTGCGAACACTTCTTTAGGGGTGTGTTTTGCCCACTGGAAAATTGCAACAGCAGCTCGACTGAAAAATGAGCGGCCACGAAAAATGCCCTTCAAGTCGGAAATTCATGGTAGCATCACATGTCAACATGTTCTAAGACATTACCGGCCGCACAGCCTTGTGTTCGTCAGTCAGCAAGCCTTGAAGAAATTTTCCGTATTTCAAAGTTGTCATGCAAAATGGGCTCCACAGATCTTACGGAATTGCCAAGTTTAGAGGCGATATCTTGCACACCTAACCGACGGTCTTTCATAACGACTTGCTCCACTCGCGCAATCATGGTTTCGGTCCGGTCGGTTTGTGGCCGATTCTGCTTCGGTTTACTGTCACACACCTCTCGACCTTTTTTAAACTTTCGCACCCACAAACGCACATTTCTAACATCCATAATGTCTTCACTGCATGTCTTACTCAATTGGCAAAGAATTTTGATGCGCGTTTCACCACGCAAGAGGTGAAAACGGATTTCTATTAGAAGTATAAAAAACGACACTCACTGCAACGAAGGTAATTTGACCTGGGTACATTGTATGGTGCTGTCATCTCTATTGCAAATTTAGAAATATTTCGCGTGTCTTTTAAAATTAACCGCATCTTTCTACTTGGTCTCACTGCTGAGAAAATAATTTGGAGATCTTAAAATATGGACGCACCTTGTACTACGACTTTTGAATAAACGAGGATGCCTAAAAAATATATTATAACCTGTACAGATATATAATGTAACAAGGAAAGAAAAAGCGATTATTGAACTTGAGCGACTTGATTTGACGCTCGATTTTATGCCCCGACAACATTATACAGTCAAATGTATTTCGACACTCTAAAGAAGTAAATTTGACTATTACACGTGCTGAAACATCATAGAACAAGATAAAATTGCAGGTAAGAGCACCCTTAGGTAGTATACGTGCATTATATAATAAATAATTTAGCTAATTTGAGTAATTTTGAACGAGACATGATCGTTGATGCCATCGTTAAAATAAATAGACTCGTGAAGTACCAATCTTTTTACAGGTACCTAAATCAACTATAAATTGTCTTTATAAAATAAAAACTTCTGGAATGTGAAACAAAACCATCTTAATAATCAAACTCCCATGAGAGTAGCCATGAAAAATTAAATATGTTCGGTGGCATCGACCACTTGTGACTTTTAAAATGCCCCTGATGTCACGGCTACCGCTAAGAATGTCTGTTGAAAGCTGAAAAACGTATATTTTCACGGTCATGCAGCCGCTTACAAACCTAATACAACCAGGGTCAATGCGAAATGTCGCTTGCAATGGTGCAAAGGTCACGCTATTGAATTGTGGAATGGTAGAAATAAATTCCATAAAGCGATGAATAGATAGACGTGTTTTTTATACGCGCATATTGTTCCAATAGTTAACTTTCTTGTTTTTCTTAGTTTGGGCTGGTTCTCTTAGTTCCTGTAACCGGAGCGATAAACACTTGTACCTTGATATTCTTGACTCTGTTAATGATCCTGTCCAATCTTCCACAATTGTGTTTTTTTGAATATGGGCTTGTTTATATTCAGTTGATAATGCTTAATCGTGTTTTTAATAATTACAACTGTACTAGCATGGGCTCCGCCATCAAGATGCTGGCCTGAACATCCTGCAATTTTTAAATAGTTTTATCTGTTAAGTGTGATTGGAATATAAGCAGAAGATCTATATGTTGATTTATAAGAAGCGATATAACTTCATTGCGATAGCAAAGCAAGCCATTGGCATTCCACTAAGCAAATCTAAGATGCTGACCCATTGTTATTTTTAGCAATTAGATCCGTTGGTAGATTTAGCATTGTCATCCCAAGAAGCATGTGAAATAACTTGTGGGGACTGTCAGATAACTTACATAGACTTTACCTAAATAAACCGACAAACATCTAATACATACAAACACGCTTCGGTTCTGAAGTCTACGGAAACAATTTCTGCATTTTTCAGTCTTCCCGCGTGCACAAGCAGTGCGGTTGGAATTCCGTTACACTGCTCTCTCCTTAAGGATGATTCGTCCCGAATCATTCTCTTCTGATCTTTGGAGGGCCATGGAGGTACTTGCAGTCTTGATCTTTTTTGCATTGAGACGTCAGATAAAAGTAACAGTTTACGGTCTTCTGCAGAATTACCGGCTTTTGCGGATGAGTGCTGCAAACTCGGACGCCGATACCAAAAACTCAGAACAGCTCTTTTATCATGTTTTTAACTATTCTCCAGTCAAAACCGTCCACGATTTTGTTATTGCCAGTTTCCAAATAGTATTTTCCGCAATGCGCGATAAGTCGAGTTGTCCTGCGAGAATTCTTTGTTAACAAGATAATATACTTTTGCCGCCGTGGTGCAGCTACCTTTCCAACTTTCGAACGCTGTTTCCTTAATTCTTCCACTGAACCAAATTTTGTTCGAAGTACACTGGCGATTCCTCTAGATATCTTCTGATCACGCGCTACACAAAGCGCCAATGCATATTTCGCCGCTACATTAAATAGGTTTTGTGTACTTTTCTGGTAACACCACAACGCACTCGCTCAATTCTACTCAGTGAATCTATAAAGTTTTCGAACTCTGACTCACACAAGGACATCAGATTCTTTGATACCGGGGTTCCATCTCTGACAGCGGGCACAGTTGATTGTTATGAACGATGGTAGATTTGCCACCAGCTAGTTTCCTGATTCGGTACATGGTGTCGTTTGTTTTTCAGCATATTGTATAGTGGAACTTCGTAGGAGCGTTGGAGTTATGAGGACAACCCACGTCACCGTTTCGGGTTATATTACCATAGCCGGTGACCTTTTTATAACCCGCTCTCGATGCCTTGACGTCATAGCTATCCTTTATCCAGTCACTTGCAATGTTGATGTTGCATCGCACATTGTTGTAGCTATCTATCGTTCTTCTCCTCCGAACATTGACGTAGTCTTCTCCATCTATTTTTTTCAGGTTTATTTTCGGAAAGTAGGTCACATGTAACTTTGGTTCACGACCGAATAGACATTGACAGTCGATTCATGAACATATTAAGGTATGCCAACAAAAGAATGGAGATATTGGCCGCAATTTCGTTGATCAACAACGACAACTTTTGACAGATACTTCTCCATTATTTTATTCATGTGTTCAACCAATACATCCAACTATAGATATAACAGAGTTATTCTGGTTTTCATAACGCCCAGTATTTCTCATACTTTCGTAAACAGCGGTGAATCGAAATTTAAACTTTGATTTGAATGTAGTTTTAGTGGCACCCTAAATCTACTGATTGATCCTTTCATTAACACATCAGCTTCTTGAATTGGTAATGCATAGATTTCAACCATTGCTGAATTAATCCATCGACACTAGAATAAATTTATTTCATTTTCACTTGTAGAGAACGGACCAGCTATGTCAGTAGCAATTATCTCAAAAACAAACTCCCAACGTTATACTGTCTCACTGGTGCTTTCGGATCGTATTTCAGACTATTACTCGTTGCACATACTATACATTTTTGATACCAGTCTTTAAAATCTTCTTTGCAGTTCGCCCAGTAAAATCTCCTCCAAACCTTTTCCAAATTCTTTGCAATTTTCATATGGTTACCCATCACACTATTATTTCTGAGACTCTCTTCTTTCGAACCGACAACTAAAGCTTTCCTTGAGATCTTCTTACTCTCAAGAACGCGTTGTAAGGCATCGTCTTCTACTATGATAAAATTCCATTGCTCTCAATACGATTTTACTGCTGGCGAGCACGGAGACATTTCTGCCTAGTTAAGTTTTCTTCCAACTTGCTTCCATTTTCAGACATATTTCAAAATTGAATCTTGTTTCTGCGTACGTTTTAACTCAGTGGGTTTGCACAAAGCATTACACACTATTATTGGCAATACATGGCCTATTTTCTCTTCCACACGACTACAGTGGCTGCGCTCTTTTAAACACGATCTTTTTAACAAGACGTCGATGTTGCGATAACTACTCTCAGCTCTATGCTCCGTCTAAAAGTTATACTGTTGAAGCTTTCCAATCCATCTTGCTATTTGACCTTCTGGATTTTTAAACTTCAACGCAGCGTAATCAGTCCTCAAAAGAAACCTTCTGTCATACAAATATTTATAAAAGTGTTCCTCAAAATTGACAACAACAAGTAGCAATCTTCTAGTTACGCAAAAGTTGCATTCAAACTTTAATAACACTTTACTGAAATAGCCAATGGCTTGCATCTGCGTCGAAAATAAAATTTACTTCTGGCTGTGGATAGTTCAGTATTGGTGCATTTCCTAAGCAACGTTTTAGGTTTTCGAAAGTTTCTTGACACTCTTTGCTCTACTCATAACTTTGGTCATCTTCCGTTAATCATGTCACAGGCTTTGGGATGTTGGCAAATTCAAAGACATGTGGTCTGTAGTAAATGCATAATCTTAGAAAACTCCCATATTCATGCTTATCATTTGGTACTGACTATTTTTTTATGCTTCTGACTTTTTCTGGATCAGCTTCTATACCCTCATCATTGCTTACATGTCCAACGTCGTCCACTTTCTTCTTGAAAAGAGAACATTTTTCCAGGCTCAATTTCAGACTAGAACGTCTCACTCGTTGAAATAGTGGCTCTTAGTTTTCAGATGTTTTTCGGGCATTTTTCCAGTCACTATCATATCAACTAAATACACCAAACATGTCTTTTAGGGTAGCCCATTAAGCATTGTCTGAATTAATTTTTCGAAGATCAAAGAAACATTGCAAATTTTAAATGGCATCACCGTTAACTGCCATAGCCCAAACCGAAATGGAAAAGCTGACTTTTCTTTGTATTTAGGATTTATTTCTACTTTCTAGTATCCGTTTTTCAGATCTAAGACTGAGAACCATTCATATCCGACAAGGATACCTGGCGTAGTAGTAGCTATCTATCTTTCTTTGTGACATCGTTGAGCCGACGGTAGTCAATGCAAAATCTGGTAAATCTGATCTTCTTCATAGCTAGTACCATTAGCAAAGACCGTGCGCTTGATGAAGGTTCAATCACTTCATCCTTTTTTATATCTGGTTATCTTATTAGCTCGGATTCGTCCGCTGGCCTCGTAGATGAGTGGATGTGTCTGTGACGCGCGTGTTATCTATGCATGCACTCGAATGCCAGTGACCCGCATTAATCAGTGAGTTTATTTTATTTATTTTAAATATGTTTCCGTTTCAACCACAAATGCCTATTGCTCAACAACAAATTCCAATTTCTCAACATCATTTATTATATCAAAACCAGCCATTAACGCCCTACACTAATCCTCCTACGCAACAATTATTATCAAACCAAACATATGTTCCATATGTATCTTATCCTACTAATATTCCACAACCCATGCACTGTCCGCCACAAAATCCTAATAACCAGCATTCAGCACCTGAAATGACCGCAACAAACGATGACCAACCCCAAACGAGCTCTCATGAGTGGCAAGTAATGAAAAAGAGAAAAAGATGCCCACGCTCCCCTGATAATAACCTCGAATTACAAAGCCAAATCATCGATAACAACAGATTTAATTTATTAAATGACATGCACGAAGATAACATAATGGAAACAACTAGAGACGAACCACAAGCTGCAGTTAAGAAACCCCCTCCAGTATATATACACGGAGTAGAAAATTATAACGCAATGATTACAAATCTGACAAAAGTATTAGAAACTGAACAATACAACTCAAAACACTAGCAAACAACGTCGTCAAGATAAATACTAATAACCCTGAAACATATCGAAAACTTGTGAGACATCTTGATGACGAGAAAATTATTTTTCATACTTATCAGATTCAAGAAGAAAGGTCATTTAGAGTTGTAATCAGAAACCTTCACCCAACAGTCGATACCGCGTTGATAAAAGAAGATTTGAAAGAGAAAGGGCATACTGTACGCAATCTAATGAATATAAGACACAGGGTAGACAAAACACCACTTCCTTTATTCTTTGTTGACCTCGAGCCTGCCAGTAACGGTTATGCCTAGCAGCATTCTTAGACGTGGGCCAAGCTTTTGATCGAGTTTGGCACCCTGGCCTCCTATATAAGATCAAGCAAACCCTACCGCAACAGTACTATCTGCTCTTCAAGTCGTATCTAGAAAACAGATACTTTCGGGTCAAAATCAATGACAGCCACTCGCCAATCTACTCAGTCGAGGCAGGGGTACCGCAAGGTAGCGTACTGGGACCGACATTATACCAGTTGTTTACGGCAGACCTTCCTGTTACCGACAATGTTTTAATTGCTACGTTTGCGGACGACACGGCTGTATTATCTTCACACAGAGATCCACTTCAGGCATCAATATACCTGCAAAATGCGCTGGAAGCTTTAGAAAACTGGATAAAGACCTGGCATCAAAATCAATGAAAACAAATCGGCTTTAGTGGTCTTCACCTCCGCAAGGTTGTTCCACCTCCTATAATCTTCAACGGCACTAACATACCACACAAAGAAGATATCAAATATCTCGGTATCCATCTCGATAGCAAACTAAACTGGAAAAAACATATACAGACTAAGCGAAAAGAATTAGACATCCGCGTGAAGAAGATGTTCTGGCTCCTCGGACGAAAATCCCAGCTCAGTTTAACAAACAAGGTGTTGTTATATAAAACCATGTTAGTACCGATTTGGACGTATGGGATCCAGTTTTGTGGATCTGCTAAGTCATCGAACATCGAGATATTACAGCGATTTCAAAGCAAAACACTTCGCGCAATAGCAAACGCCGAATTGTATGTGAACAACCGCACATTACATAACGATCTAAAGATCCCATGGATTAAAGATGTCATCAAAGCTTGCTGCATCAGATACAACGATCGTATTAGTGATCACCCTAGTGTTCTAGTGACAGACTTATTAAATAATGCAAACGCAGTTAGACGCCTGAAACGGACAAAGTTTAGTGACCTAACAAATTAGTAACAAGACTTGTATACCTTGTAATGACAGGAGGTCACTCTTGGTGTTCCTCCCCACATGCTATGTACATTAACTCATTTGCTTGTTAGTCTAGTTAGACTAGTTGTAAATATGCAGTAAATAAAAAAAAATCTTATTAGCTCGGAAAATCGTCGACACAAATTATTCGGGGCTTTCGTTACAAAAAAAGACTCAGCTTACGGCGTTACCAAGAAGTACGGAAAATCTGATCACCAGGAGGAGGTAACTGCTAATAGGGAAACATTTAGCAAGCGACCTGATCTCAAGAGAAGCGAAGAATTCGACCACAAATTAAAAGAGAATATTGATCAGTATCCTGCGTAGAAGATAACTGTCCTCTCAGTGCACGACAAGTTTCTTGTTCTAAAAAACCGCTAACTTTTGACTGTGAAAAACAAGATGGATGGGAAGTTAAAGGTTTGAGCACTGCTGAACTACATTTAGTACGGTAGCTCTGACTCCCAGAGATTCTTTTTATCCAAGACAGAAAGGTGAATTACCAACAATGTTGGAACGAAGGAAATATTACGGTGCCGCCCCATTTCAGCCCAATGAGAGGCATCATAATACTAAGAACAGCTTAAGGACCTCCAACAATGAGGCAATGACACATAAGGACAAGGAGGAAGTTGTGTTGGTCTGCAGTAGGTTTAAGCTTCGGCTCGAGAAGGTTGTGACCGTTGATGGGGACTACATGGAATAATATGATTATCCATTCCATTTACTCTAAGTGTGCCAAGTTTCGTGTAAATAAATTAAGTTTTTCTAGGATTTCAATGTGATTTTCTTTATTTATTCATTTTTCGAAATTATTTAGACGACCTTCTATTTATACTAGAAGCTTTGCATTTCTATACGTATTTCATTAGTTGAACGTTGATGTGTTTGAATTATTTATTATTTTATGATTTTATAAAGACAGTGCTAACACGTAAGAATATTTTTTTCATCGAATTATCATTTATTACTACGCACAATTTAACTTTCGTATCTTAGTTTACTTAAATGCCTAAGAACAGCTCAAGTACTTTTTGCAGAACATCCACATCAGTTTTTGCTTTTATTCTATCTGCACAGACAACTTCAATTTAGTATACTTAAACGAATGTTGAACAAGAAATGCAAAAACAGAACCAGACGGGTTAACAAGTTTATCAAATGACTAGTATTAATTGAAATAAATGTTTATTTTGTTGTAGGTCAAGGCAATCGTCGAAACCTGCTAATTTTGCTCGTTGCATTTAACATTGAAACGAAATATTTCATCTACTAACCTAATCAGAACTTGGGAATACAATTAGAAACAAAATATAGCCCTAATTTAGCAAGACTCTCAACTTGTTCGCCCTAATTCCATGACTTGTTAACTTTTTTCGCTTCAACGCCCTGCCCAGGAATACGATTTACTTTCAGATTCGCGAGCCAAGCAGGCAACAATATTCCGTGTTCTGGCGCTTACGTGTCGTCTGTAGCAATACCCTGCAAATGAATAATTTAAGCTTAAAAATCGCCAGTCGCTGGCGTAAGGCCTAAAATTCCATGCCTCATGAATATTACAGTGCGGTGGCTGCTCAAACTACAGAGGATTAAAGTAAAATGAATCCCCCTGGATGCCATTTGATGTAATAATTGCGGTTTAAGGGACTCCCAAATCGGGTTTTTACCTGTCTGATCCCGAGCGAAGTTTGCATAAAATTTGCCTTCGTCAAGGTTAAGTACGCACCGAGCATTGATTGTGCATTCGGCTGAGTTTCTTGCTATAAATTGTGGAAGTTTTTTAACCCCCTGCTGCGTCAGGTACTTTAAAATACAACGTTTATTTTTGAATTGTAGATTTACAGCCCTCTATTCTTGCTTAATATTTACAATTTACAATTTTGATTTGAATCTGTACCGAGTTGCATTCCCGATTTTGTTTACTTAACAGTAAGAGCAATGTCTAATGTGAGCATAAATCAAAGTTTAATAACTACGTAATGAATAATGCATTCCCAGAATAAATATTGTGGAAGTAAACAAAGAATCGATTTTTAATAAAACCCAGACATAGAGAAAAGCTTATATTTGATTTTATTTTCTAAATCCAATGTTTCTTTGTGTTAAAATAAAGGACGTTATCTGATAAACTATTACCACTTCGATCGTAATGGTTATGTGTCCAATTTTTTTTATTATTCTCACTTATCATACAATGTTTTTGCTATTTATATATATAATAATATATAAGGGGGGTAAGGGGTGGCACCAACATCTAGACACCCAAATGCCAACCTCACCTACACGTGATACCCCCTGTTAGATAACAGACGAGGCTCTGGCGACCCAGAATCGGGGGGTATAACCTGATACCAGTCGTCCCGAGGTAACGAGGCCCTTGTGGCTGGGCTAATCACCCGCACAAGGTAAACAGATTCAGAGAACAAACAATCGCCTCGGAAATGGACGAAAAACTGGGAAACGGACTCGGCGCGAATCACGGATAAGAATTGGAACGTGGAATGTAAACGGTATAAACGGAAAGGAAGTAAAAATAATAGAAGAAATAGCCAAATATAATATGGAGATGCTAGGTATAAGTGAAATAAAGAAGAAAGGAAACGGAAAACAACTATTAGATCAACGTTATCAGCTTATATACTCAGGATCAGCAGAACGAGCTAAAGAGGGCGTAGGAATAATCCTAACTACACAGATGGCCCAACAAGTAAAACAATGGGAAGCGGTAAATGCAAGGATATTATATGTAGACCTAAAACTGCAAGAAGAAATAAGCATAATACAAATCTACGGCCCGACAGAAAACTCCACAGAAGAAGAGAAAGAGACATTCTACGAAGAACTCCAAGTACAAATAGATAAAGGGAGAGAAAGAAGCAGACACATATTAATAAATGGAGACTGGAATGCCAGAATAGGAAATAGACAAGATATAGGATATGGCACGATAAGTAAATATGGAGGAGAATCTACCATAAATAATAACGGAAGAAGAATGATAGACTTTTGTGTTACCAATCAAATGTTAATCGGAAACAGCCACTTTAACCATAAGATAATACACAAAATTACTTTTGAGGCAGCAGGAAGAGAAGCGAAAAGCATTAACGACTATATAACATACAACAGAGAAGGAAATATGCCATAACAGATGTAAAAGTAATAAGGGGGCCGAACTGCATACAGACCACAGACTGCTAATAACAGACACCAGATTTTATAGCAGGAACCCAGGAAACAAAGAGAATATCAGAAAATAAAATATCAGTATTAAGAAAACCAGAAAAAGCAAAAGAATTCAAAACAGATTAGAAGACACCTTAGAAGGATGGGAAGCGAAAGAAGCAGAAGAAGGAAACCAATGGCCCATGGAAAAAAAGTGGACAATACTAAAAACAGAAATAGTGGAACAGGCAGTAAAGACCTGCGGAAAGGTAACAGTAAAGGGAGATCAAAAAAGAACCCGGTGGTGGAACGAAGAAGTAAAAGATAAAGTAAAGATCAAAAAGAAAGCTTGGAAAAAGTATATACAAAGTAAGAAAGATTGCTTCATTTCTTAGGCCAAAGAAGCGATACATAGAGCAAAACAAGAAACTTGGGAGGAATTCGGAAAAGAACTAGAGACGAAATTCAACGAAGATAACGGAAGACAGTTTTGGAAAGTAATCAGAGGGCTAAGAGGGAAATGTGGAAAGCAAGTATGGAGTATAAGGAACAACAAAGGCATAGTAGAAACAGAAGAAGGAAGAATCTTGGAGGCATGGAGAGAGTATTACAACAACATATTTAAAAAAGATGATAATATCCGGGGCAGAGAGAGAAGAGGAACAGTTCAGGAAGAAGAAGAAGAAATAGACATAGAAATAGAAGAGGTGATAGAAGCCGTAAAACATATTAAACAAGGAAAAGCAGGAGGTAGAGATGGCATAACTCCAGAAATGATAGAGAATGGGGGAGATAGAATATTAAAGTGGATAAAAGAGATATGTCAACTAGCCTGGAAAGGGGAAAAAATACCAGATGACTGGGAAGAAAACATAGTGGTACCTATACACAAGAAGGGAGATACAAACGATTGCGGCAACTACAGGGCAATATGCCTTTCTTCAATAGTACAGAAGATATATTCAAGAATACTAGAAAGAAGATTACGAGAAGAAGTTGAAGAAAAACTATCTGAAGAACAAGCCGCTTACAGGTCACAGAGGCAAACACAAGATCATATCTTTGTACTAAGAACAGTTACAGAAAAGAGATTAGAAAGGGGAAACCCTTTTTATCTAGCATTCATAGATATAAAATCAGCATTTGACACAGTACCCAGACAAACAATATGGAATGCGCTAGCAGAACTAAATGTATCATATCCACTACAACAGGCCATAAAAAGAGTATACGTTAATGCAAAAGGAAGAGTGCGAATTAAAGGGAAAGAATCTCAAAGCTTTGAAATGGAAAAGGGGATCAAACAAGGAGACTCACTGAGCCCCCTACTGTTCCTAATAGTAATGAATCAGATTATTCAGAAAGCAAAAGAACCAAGATTCAATGTGAAGGTAGGAAATTGGAATTTAGAGCCCATATATATACAATGCCTCATATATGCAGACGACATCGTGCTCCTAGCAGACTCAACTAGAAAACTACAACTAGCAATAAACAAATGGAATAGAGCGATAGAAAGAAGAGGTATGAAAATAAACACAAACAAGACTAAAATTATGAAAATCGAGAAAAATGATACAAACGAAAACACAAGAATAATATGCAATGGGAAGAACTAGAATGGGTCAATAACTATGAATATTTAGGAACGATAATAAATAAAACTGGCACGATAGAACAGGAGATTCTGAATAGAAGAGATAAAGCAAGCAAAGTATATTATGCGATTAACAAATCAATAATAGCGAAAAAAGAAGTACGCATGCAAACAAAGCTTAGGGTATCCAAAAGCATATACACACCAGTATTAACGTATGGGCGGAGAGCTGGACAATACAAGATAAAACCAGAAGCAAAATTACGGCGAGTGAAATGAAATATCTAAGAAGACTAGTAGGTAGAACAAAAGAGATCGCATACGAAATACAATAACCAGAGAAGAAGTAGGTCAGCAACCGCTAATACAAGAGGTAGAGAAGAGACAATTACAGTGGTATGGGCACATAGTGAGGATGTCAAGAAATAGAGACCCCAGAAGAATTCTAGAAGCAAAGCCAGAGGGAACAAGAAGCAGAGGAAGGCCACGAGAAACATGGGAACGGAGCTTAGAAAAGAGGGTAGAACATAGAGGAAAACACCTAAGAGAAGTAAAAAGAATGGCAGCCAACCGGGACAGCTTCCGGAAGTGGTTAGAGGACCCGACGCTTTAGGGCATAAGGGAGAAGGAAAAGAAGAAGAGAAGAATAATATATAATTATATTATAATAAGTACTATACACATAAATTTTTTAAGTATTAAGTATCTATTTAATGGTCGGGCTGTAACACCCCTCTTGAGAGCACAACTTGCAAACTGAGAGGTTAAGGCTCTCATATGTGTGCTGGCTCTGCCCGGTCGTCGCGCACCATCTCTGATGCGAGGCGACGTGGCAAGCACCGCGTCTTAGATGAGCGCCATTATTACCCCTTGTTCGACTGAACGCAGGTACTCAATTATTTTGAGTGACTTAGTAGGCCACTCGCCAGGCATTGGACAGGTCCGAGAATGGAACCCGGATCCGTCAGCTTCACAGCCCGCGCCTCACCACTGGACCACGTTGGCGATATATCAAATATGTATTTGCAATATATAAGTACAATAAACAAAATTTATGATAAAACGTAAGGCAAAGGTATGAGTGAGATTCCTATGAATACAACTTATTGTTTATTTGCTAAGACGCATAAGGTATATATAAATTAATGATAATAATTCTACCAAAATCTGTGGCAAATTTAAAGGTTTAAAACTTTTTAGTCTATAGGTTTGTTTACTGTTGTCAAGTAAGTTTACTGCATGGCGTTTGGGTGAAAAGATAACTTGCTTAAACATTTTTTTACTGTATTTATTAATTTCTACTGTCACTTTTAGGTCGTGTAAGATGTCTACTTTTTTACAAAGTATGGGGCGTTACATATGTACGAAGCACTTTATTCTAGAATCACTCTATTACTTGAATGGTTGAGTTTGCTATTGTTCTCGATAATTAAAGACCATAACATACGTCTATATTCATTTGAATGCTAATTTATATACTAACAACTTATTAGGTGATAAGTGATAATGTTGATTTACGACCAAGTAGCCAGTAATGGTTGCTGAATTTAAGGTGTCTAGCTGTTTACGTTTCTTTCACATTTAGTTTCTCCAATCCAATATGTTATTTAGGTGCATTCTTAAGTATTTTACTTCCTCAACTTGAGTCAATGGTGCATTGTTTAGAAAGACGGGGGGGAAAGCGTTGAGCCATTCCCCGACGTTTGGTAAACATTAGACTGGCAGATTTGCTTTGTTATATGATATTAACCTCCATATTTTGACTTATTTTATTGATTTCATATAGATTTAGTTGTAGGAATGTGGTCGCTACTGTTGGGCCTTGGTGTTTTACTAGCACAACCTTGTCAACGGCAAAAGTAGCAATAATAGTGTGTATATCTATAGGAAAATCTGCAGTAAATCGGAAAACAAATAGGGCTTATTATGGGGACTTTATTGAAAATAGTTTGGATTTTTCTCGTTTACATTTTACTTGGAAATATCTATCTTCTAAAAATAATTTAAAGGCAGCTAAATAGTCGTATAGTATTAATATTTTAAATTTGTACAATAGGCCTTTATGCCATACTTTGTTGAATGCTTGGCTGTCATCTAGAAATGTTATTGAGCAGTATTGTTTCATTTCAAAGTTTCATTGATGGCATTCATTATCCTGTGCACTTGCACGAATCGTGGATTCTAAACCCAAACCGGTGGAGCGGTATTAGATGCTGGTTTCTATAAACTGTTTAATCTTTTGCAGGTAATTCCTCTAATAGTTTACCCAGTCTATTCAAACTTTTGAGGTTTACCATTGGAACATCTACCATTATACATCTTTCCACTGAGTCGAAAAGTACCC
The DNA here is from genome assembly GCA_036346155.1 of Sinelater perroti. Classification (NCBI taxonomy): domain Eukaryota; kingdom Metazoa; phylum Arthropoda; class Insecta; order Coleoptera; family Elateridae; genus Sinelater; species Sinelater perroti. The sequence goes on from JARFIY010000285.1 coordinate 14,830,697, forward strand.
TAATCTCAGCACTTTATTATTTTATATATATATAACTGTTAACATAACTATTTCTTTATGTAAAAGTTGTTTGAGTAGTAGATCGTATCCCTAAGATTTTTTAAGATTTAAGTTACTTTTGGTTGTGTCCTTGGTTTTGCTAGGCATGACTAGATTTAGAAGTAGCGACAGTTGGTAGGAAGTTTTAGTATTTTTATTATTTCTGGTTTCTCGCCTAATAAATATTGATGAAAGGCGTTGAAAAATTATGATTATGATTATGATTATCAAATAGTTGGTCCATTTTGTAAGGTATTAAAGATCCCTTTATTTTTTATATTAGAGATATAAGCTTGGTTTTTATATTTTTAGTGTTTTTTTTTAGAGAGAATCGTCAGAATCGACTACAGTACTCAGGTTTTCTAGATACTATTTCAAGAAGTCGTTCCTTAGTTCTTTTATTAGTTTTTTTGAAATTTTAACTGACTAGCTTGTACCGTATTTTATCTGAGGAATAATGTGTGAAGTGCCAAATTCTTCTTAATCTTTTTGTTTTAACGACTTTTTGTTTTATCAACACTGGGTATTGTTATTTTCTTCTCTGAATGAAATTTAAGGGTAGCATTACAGATAAAGTCATAAATCAATTTGGTAAATTTGTAGACTGATTTTTTAGTAGAATTTTTAGGTCCAGCTGGTTGTTTAGTAATGTTCTATAGTTCTGTGATACCAGATGGTTTTATTGTTAAATGATTTTATTGGTTTGTCTCTTTGATGATAAAAGTGCTTTTGTAACTATAAGAGGTCTGATAGTCTAAGCAGAAATTTCAATATGAAGTGATGGATAGATAGCTAAGTACAATTCGACCAAACCTGATCTTTTTTCCGAGTTAGTACGCCAATAAGTGGGTTCATATGTAGACAGATGTCTAAGTAATAGTTCTCGTACAACTTTATAAAAAGTTTGCATGAATTTTGGTAGTTGGTTATACTTTCCGATTAAGATGGCAGAGCAACGTCTATCAAATCTTTCATTTACGGGGTGATTTGTCATGTAGGTAGTATAATTTGGTATTTTTAGGAAGTTTTTGTTTGAGAAGTAAATTTCAAAAACAAGATGAATGTTTATTACGTTATGTTGCAAAAATACTTTAATTTCATGTTTATGGTTGAGGATGATTCTACAATGCTATTTTAAACATTCCATTTATATTTATTATTCAAGTTATCTCTGAGTAGTTTTATTTGTGTTGTAAGATCGTTTATAGTATGTACCTGTGCTTCAATAGTTTGTTGCATTGCTAATATAATTTCTGTTAGGTGGTTAGTTAATTGATCAGTAAATTATTAAGAGCCCTGATTAATTAATGACAAGCCCTTTCTTTAGTGCTTGGGCATAAAAAGCTACACTTGTCTCTGCCCAAGTGTTGGAGATTCGCTTTTGGAATAGTATAATTTGTTTTTCGGGTCTGTCTATATTTGTATTCAATTGGGATTCTGTTTTTCTGAGAGTTAAGTGCCGATATTGGAGTGTTTTGTGTTGTATCTCAGGCTGGTTATTTATTTCAGAATGCGCTAAATTGGAGGTGGTTAGGAAATCGTCTGTTTAAATATGTCAAGATTACCGCTTCAGTTGGTGAACGTTTTAAGGGCTCAATATTTGGATAACTTTTAAGGCAGGCTATGTCAATCATAACTTATAATCTAAGGGATAAAACCTGGACTTTTGGATGGCTAATTTTTGACGCACATAAAGTTGTGTTTTAACAACTATTTTTAAGTAGTTTTGACCATATGACCTGGCACAGACTTCTGTTGAAAGCTTTGCTACCAATTTTTGAACATTGCCACATCTAAATGGTTTTGTGCAAAATTTCAAAACTGTTTTTTGAGGTATTTACCTCTTTCTCTTCTACCATACCATAACTGAGGCAGGATGACAACCGTTTTGAACCTTTTTAATTACCTTTAGCGCTTCTCGCAAAGTTTTTAAATATGCTCTACTATTCTACTTATGAAAATGTTTTCCCACGGTGAAAATTTTTCTCGTATAAATACAACTGGGATAAATTAAAATTTCAAACAGTTCTTATACAAAAATTCTCTCAGCAAGTGTCGTCTTACCATATATACAGTTCCTTTTGAGCCGACGAGTATTTTCATATTACTTTATATAAATTTTTATTCAGTTCGTTCCCGACGAACCAGTTGTACTATTCTAATGGTTACTAGAATTCAAACAGTACGTTTTGTGACCAAATCTTTGTCTATATTTACGCATAATATGCCCCCATAACAACCAATAAATGATCCTCAAACATTTGGTTTATTCCAAGTTAATGTCCTATAAATCTACAGTTTCTTCATAACAGCTTTGTAAATGCAATTACTGCAATGCGTTTTTGCCATCCATATTACTGAACAAATGTTACACGTTTATAACCGATAATTCTGAATATAATTTGACATATTGACAAAAGCACACCAGGTTTTGTAACTTAAAGCAACTGAGACATATAGCCGTCTCGTGGTGCGTGAAAATACGGCCCGTTTAAGTAAAACGTTGACTGCGCGGGATCAGCATACCGATATCAACCGATGGTATCCAATTCACTGTAATCGGCTTCGGCCGGACGGGTTGGTTTCAGTTGACTTATATGATTCTTCGTGCCTGAACACGACCGCACTGGCCGATGCGATGCGAAAGTCTTGGGTGGTTAAATGTGGATAAAATAAGTACGACCGAATTGCGAATATAGTATTTCTAATCGGTTGGTTATCATACGACACGAATTGCGCGTTGCGGATCGAGTATGTTACCGGGCTTCGCTGACCGTAACATTTGCGAAATTTATTCGACAGCACTTTTCGTCTCAAAGGGTGCCGCCAACGGCGTATGCAGACTCGCCGGCTTGAAAAGCCGATATGCCGTTTTGTGCGATCCATAACGTGGCAGCAGTTATCAAACCGAACATGCCGCCACGATACAAGGCTTCACACAAAAGCCGGAACACCAGCAAGACTTAGGACATTATTTTCGCAGCAATTTATGACAGTGAGAGACATAAATAAAATGCAGAAATTAAAAATTTATGAATTAGCAGTAAACATGCGGAAGTTAAAATTAAATCTGGTTCTATTTGTGCATTCAAGTAGAATGGATTAATTTCATTAATTTCTAACCATCGCAGCCGCCAGGTTTTCGATCTTTTAGGTTTATTTTAAAGAAATTTGTATATATATAAATCAATAATTTTTAACAAACAAACAATCCTTCTTGCAGGGTAATCCCGCGTATTAAAATGTCTACAAATAAACAATCCGCTATCGATCTGCCACCAGCACAAACCCAAAAACGCTATCAACGGTAACCAGAACCGCTGCTGGAGGAAAATCGATACTATCCATTAAGCAAATTAGAAAAACCATTGTTCCAATTTACAGAAAACAATGCCGAGAAGACTATAATTAAGAAAATTCTACCTATTTTTAGAAACGGATTATCAGATCATAAATCAGTAATAGATAGTATCAACAATATCATAAAAAGCAAACATTTTACTACATATTTGGGCAAGAAACTAAAAATAAATTCGGAATTTTTATCAGTAGTTATGAAAAGCGTACGCCTTTACGTATCGAAGAAGTATTATTGGAAGGCTTAAAGCAATATAATTAATTAAATAACTAAACTTTTTGGTTATACAACAAGGAAAAGCAACCAATAACAATATATGCTGTTTAAATAACAGCTAATGAATGGGTGCAAAAAATATATAAAGTAATAGAATTTATACAATGTATTGTAATAGTTGAACCACGACAAGTAACACAATGTCACTGCTGTCAACAAATAAGTTCTACAAAAAATTATTATACCATGCAGTCAAGATCCGTCAAATACAAAAAAAATTACCACCACACCACTTGCACCACATCGAAATATGATTTACCATCCGGCCAAATTTAGAAGTTACAAATATATTTTAAAACAAGAACGGTGCAATACCGTAAAGGAAACTTTCTACAGCGGTGCGAAATCGTACCGGTCACTTCCGGTTACCGTTATCCGATTGGGCTGAAAATCTCGTGAAAGGTACTGACCTAAGATGTGTGTATGCCAAGTTTGAAGTGAATCCGTTGGATAGAACGGAAGTTATCTTGTCTTCAGACACACAGGCAGACAGACAGGATGATAATCTCATTAACGTAGAAAGTTAATAATCATCCAATTGCCAGTCGATTTAAAGACGACAAATCAATATATCAAACCCAAGCAATTCAATAGTACAAATGCAAACCAGTCATATGCAAGCATTCTCAATTACACTTTTAATCTCCTAACTCCTAACCTAACCCTCATTGTCAGCGTAAATCAATGCCGTTACCAACACTGACTCGTCGTTCGTTTTTAAAACCCATACTTCCAATAAAAAAATTTATTTTATAAAACTTCTTTTCACAATTTAAAAATGGATTTTAAATTCACAGTACTTAACATCAAATTTTTAAATTAAAATCTTTTTGTAGCTTTTGTAACAAGGTATAATATCAATGTAACATGTAATTACAAGCACATTTGATACCAGGAAGAAACTTTAAAATGTTAGAATACAGAATATACCAAAATGACAAAGAAACACTTAATGCATCATAATTACACTATCTTGCACTAACCTAAAATCAGTTGGAATTAAACTAATAACGAGAGGCGCTAGACAAATAAGCGTAATCCGTATAACAACTCAATAAGTCCCTTTTAGAAACAGATATGATAACAGTTTTCAACACAAGCAAACCTATAATTGCGTTTGGGAATCTAAATTCAAAAAGTAACTACTTGAAGATGTAGCAAATCAAATCCATCCAGAAAAAAACTACTAAATATAGTGATAACACTATAATAATTATCGCTCGAACTAAATATTTCTATTAAACATATTATGAATTTGGTATTCTTAGTATCAAAAAAACAATTAACTAAGAAGCATATCAGGATTGTATGTGTATAATTGTACTCAGATCACGCCCCGGTCATAGTTACATTTACAACACCACCGGCGTATAAATCACTTTAGAAAAGACTAGCAAATAGTATTACGAAATGGAACTACTTCAACAAAATGTCCTCAAATACATATCTTATAATGTACAATTTCTTAGATGCCTTTAAAGGTAGTTATGAGAAAATATCCACCAGGAACGTTCAAAAAGCAATGTTCTTAAGAACACATCTTAACTCGAATAATTTTAAGTGCGCTTTAAACTACAAAGTAACTTTAACAGAACAGAAAATTAGTGCAAAAAGAGAAGGGCAGTAAACACGAAATCTTCAAATAGAAAGTGTAGTAAATAGTTTGTCACATCGAATTAAGGAAAAGCTAGATGTTTATAGAATACAGTTATACCCAATTTAAAATCGGGTGATTCTGAAACGTGGAACGCAACCCAAATATGTTTAAAAAACAACAAAAAATATCCACAATCAAAACAGATAACGCAGTATTAAATACAAACAGAAAGAACGGAAGCTTCTACGGCCTATTTCGAAGCTAACTTCACACCAATAGAAAGTAGTTTTCTAATTTTACAAATACCGCAATAAACTATGTCAAAACTCATTTGCCATGCTCAACTAATGGTATTCAAACAGCTTTCCTTAACAAATTAGGTCATATTATAAAAAATTTACTCACTAGTAAAGCATCCGGACCCGAAAAACCACAAAGAAAGCTCTATACTCGCCACCCCCCTCCAAAAAAAAGTACTTAGCCTATTTATCATCCATCATTAACACTTGCTTAAAAATAAAATACTTTTCCAAAGTTTGGACGAATGCCTCCATATCTTATTATTTCAAAAACCAGGAAAAAACAAAGACGATATTACATACCAATTAGTTTATTATCTACAATTTCAAAAATTTAGTTATATATTCTAGATTTAACAATAAAACTACCCATAGAAGTATTTTACCATCATTTGATTTAGAAAAGTATTTTCCACTATCCGTCTACTTCAATGCTTGACGTCGTTACAGAACCGCACTCTTCGTGGACCTAATTCAAGCTTTTGGTCGCATCTACCTCCATGGACTTAAATACGAACTGCTTAAAATAGACGTACCCATCTATCTACAAGCCAATGTTATCTATTTGATCGCAGTTTTGTGTACCAATACACAACACTTTATCAAAAAATAAACAAATAACATCTGGAGTACCTCAAGGTAGTGTGTTAGGCTTTCTTTTGTTGACCATTTATATGTCTGATATTAAAAGCAGAGTCTGCGCTTGACTTTCACAAAGTAAAGACGAATTTAGCTCTCAGTAAGTTTGTAAACGCGATAAGTGCGAGACCGCAAGGTCGGGTCAGTCTCGGCCCTTATTTTGATAAACAATCTAAAATATCTGTAATTTAAAAAAAAGTTGAAATAAATTCTCATAACTCGTCGCAGTGCAGAATAATACAGAACCACAGATAAATGCAAATGGTCTTACTATTCAAAATACACCAAACCTTTCCGTACTCCTTAATATGTCGCCGAACAACAACATTTCGACATTTACATAACTACAACCCCAGATGCATCTGCAAATTGTACCTCAATCGTCATGAAATGTACATTGGCTACAACTGCAACAAACATTTTCTCTATACTCTCAGAATTATCAACAATCGATTCCATTTACACACACAAAATCCTTTGAATACTTGTCAATAATGGACTGGTATAGATCCGAACCAATTTAAAAGGGAGCTACTCTAATTCTAAACACTCCGGTTCACGATTTAAAAATTGCATCTCTCGCAAGCGAGGAATCAGTAGCCACAGTTAAACCAAAATAAATAAAAAAAGAAAAGAAAAAGAACTAGAGCTTCTGCTGTACAACCCAATACTCAAATAACCTCTTAAGATGTTCCCCAGAGTAACAGAATTCGGTCTCTAATAAATTCAAGAGGTCTCACGGCACCAACATTGTCAAAAAACAAAGCAAATGAAGAAGTGTTGCACAGACCTCCACCTACATTTATTCACTATGTAGCAAGCACTCGATTGTTAAATATTCTCAATTCTCACATGAATAAAAATGAATATTAATATCAGGCCATGTCAGAAGGCACCATAAAATTATTACTTAAAACAGTCGATAAATACAAGGTAATTAAAAAAATACTAGATTATCATAGAGTCATACGACACACCTTATACTATCCGAAGCTAGCTATATAGAGTAGTAATAAGAAATATACATTAAACCACTACCAAAGCGTCTCATAAATCCCAGGTAAAAAGGTTACTCTCGTCAAACTTCGAACTAAAAAGACAAAATTTATTCTTCATTCACTTTAAACAAAAAGATAACAATAAAAAGTATATAAAATAAATACTTTCCTAAATTCCATCGTAAAAGTAGAACCCTCATCAAAATAGAGAATCACTGATATGGTCTCTTCGTTATGTACAATTTGAGGAGAGTTATGATTGCAGAATATGTCTTTTAAACACAGAAGAAGGCTGCAAAGCTAAATGCGTACTTTATTCTGGAGAACACTAAGAAATACGTACTAGTTCTAACCAGGCCCAGCAGCCCTAAATGCAGTTATCATACCCAAACCTAGCAACAAACAAGAAGCTATGAACTCGTAAGCAAGCTCCTCCCACATCTGCTAATAACATATATTAACATTAAATCAACTAGAAACTCCAAGAAATGTACTCCCATTCATGCATCAAATAATAGATTTCCAGCAAATTATGAATAGCAAACTTATGGAAGAGGTGCGAAATTTAAAAGATCTGGTCAGGCAGCTAGTAAACCCTAATAAAAAATAATAGCTCAACTACTCAACATAGCCCAATGGAACTCAAATGGGTTGACTAATCACAACCAGGAAGTCCAAGCATGTGTACTACATAATAACATAAATATCTTATTGATTTTCGAAACCCACTTTACCGACGATACTTACTTTAAACTTCGTGGATACAATATCTACAACACTAAGCACCCGAATGGCACAGCTAGTGGAGGTTCAGCGATAATAATAAAACACCACATCAGAAATCACAAAATTCAAAAATACTGCTCAGAATACATCTAGGCAGTGGGTATAATTGTAGGAGACTGCGTAGGTCCTGTGTAGTATTGTCCATCTGGACAACCTCCCAATTCATAAAGTTTAGAACAATACTTTAAATCACTTGGTAATAGATTCCTGGCTGAAAGTGACTTCAACGCCAAATACCTTCATTGGACTTTTCAATTCCCATACTAAGAGGACGTATTCTACTGTCTATCTTGCAACAATATCATCTAGCTCACATATCTACCCATCACCCCACCTATTGGTCAACGGATAAAGACAAAATCCTCGACTTCGTTATTTAAAATTGCATTAAGTTTTGACTTATACTTAGGTCACAGCCTAATAATATCAACTATAAATACCTCATTAATAAAAATAACTAAACCACCAACCCTGATCCATCGTGAAACATATTGAGGTTATTTTATAGTTATATTAGAACAACTAACTACCAATATCCCACTAAAAATAACATCTGACATTGACAGTGCGGTATAACACCAATACAAACGGCTGCTACAAGAGCTACAGTAGATAATAAGCTAAAGATTGCTGAAAACATGTCACCTTATGATAGACAAAAATTCAACACGGCGATTTGGAACTACAAAAGTGATCAAAAATCGAAAAATAGATACGTTGACAAATACTTTAAAGAACTAACTGCTACAAAGAATACTGAATACTCCCTTCGAAAAGTCACTAGTCTTCTCAATAGGCCTAACATGTACCCCCATTTCAAAACAAAGATCATGGGCGTACACTTACATGAGTAATATTAAAAATTACCTATCAGCCCCTATGAAGCTCTCGCTCCCTATCAGACCTTTCTCTATTATAGAAGAGGAAATAATGATTGCTACAAGAATAAATTGCAAAAAATCTCCAGGATATGATCTAATCTCTGCTCTAATACTGAAAGGCTGCTTCCCAAAACAAACTTTGGTTAACTTTGCTAAATTTTAGTAGCATTCTACGGACATAATTTTGATTAGTCCATTAGCAAGTTGTCCAAGTAATCCTTATTCAGAAGCCAATCAATGACCCGTCTTCCTACAGGTTACTATTGCTCTCTAAACTTTTCAAACGAGTATTACTCAAGACACTCTTTCCGATCCTCGAAGGCAAAAAACTCATACCCAATTATAAATTTGGCTTTTAGAGTGTACCTTCCGCGACTGATCAGTTTCAAAGAATAGTAGACAACATTAACATCGCCTTCGAAGACAAGAAATACTGCTCTATAGTTTTTCTGGTGTTAGCTAGGCCTTCGATAAAAACGGGCCATCCAGTACCCTTACTACAGCATCATATCTTACCATAAAAACTATATACTGTTAAATCCGGAGTACCCCAAGGAAACATATATACCTATCATCCTCAATATAACCATAGCTACTTATGTTGACGATATGGAAATCCGCGCTATGTACCACGGAAATTTTGAGAAATGTGCAAGACAGATTTGCGTACAATTGTAATGCGGTTGCATCAGCCAAATTATAAAGTCATTTCCTGTAATGATTTATGTATATATTAGAGTCAATAAATTGTATGCTATGTACCACGATCCCAATGCAGCCGCCCGAATTCTACAACAGAATCTGAATCATGTCTCCGGATGGTTCAAAAATTGGCGCTTTAAAATAAACAGCCACAAGTCGGTGTAATTACTTTCACTAAACGAAAAGGTATTGTTCCCAAAGTTACCATAAATGATAAAGCTCTTCGTGAAGTATTTAGACTTGGAGCTCAACAAAAGCTTAACATGGAGAACCCATACCTGTACGACGAGAAAACAACTCAATCTAAAATTAAAAAAATATTACTGATTACGAGGTCGTAACTCTAAGCTATTGCTAGCCAATGAACTACTGGTTTACAAAACTGTCATAAAACCAATATGGGGTTCAGCTTTGGGGCACTGCGTCAAACTGCAACATTAAAATACTTTCAGTCGAAGATTCTTTGTCCTATTAGTAGTGCTCTTTACTATGTTCCAAATACAGAAATACAAGAAGATCTGAATGTGAAAACTGTTACAGAAGAAGTAGAGAAGTGCAGTGACAAATATCTTTAGCGATTGGAAATACGTCCCAACCCCCTAGCATTGACTCTGTTCCACAACAGTGACCAAGAGTCTACATTTAAACGTTTCAAGCTATTTATTTGATCTTCTCCGTTTTCAGCATTTGTACTTGTACTTAATATATACATATAATTGTAAGAATACTCAGAAGGAGAAACAGATATGGGCGTTTGCTCCACATGTAAATTACCACTGTAACTGTAATGCATCTAATCTGATTTGCTTTGCTATTATAACAGAATGCAAATAAATGTAAAAAAATTAAAAGCACGCCAATAAACTTAGCTATGTTTGTAAATGATGCTGCACTCATAATCCAAGACAAACGTATCCTAAAAATGTAACTAAGGGTATTCAAGGCTCTCTCAAATTTTTCAAACAATCAACAGAAAATCAATATTAAGAACAGAATGCGTCTTATTAATTTATAAATTGCTAAGATTAATTATAAAAGCTCATCTATTTAAAAATAAGCCTAGAAAGCTAGGGATCAAAACTAAAAAGGACTTTATTAAAGCAACCACAACAGATTTCATAAAACCATTAGTACATGTAGTAGTGATGGGCTATATAGTCAGAGTCAACACTCTATTTACACAAGATCGAAACGCAGACATCTCCAAGACATTTATTAGGTTGTAAAGAAAGTTCTGTTACAGCTGCGGAAAATTTAATTTTTATGCATTTTTTGGCCATTTTTGTGCTTATTGTATTACACCAATCTTCATTTGCATATCCTAGATGGCAATCGACAAGTTTTATCTCCGGGTTTTGATCCGCTACTGCTGGATGCTGGATGTTAGAATTTTCGCAGCTGTAACAGAACTTTCTTTACAACCTAGTAGTTAGACTAACCTAAAATAAACAGAATTATTTATTTAATTATTGCATATTGTTAATCTTTTCATATACAGCAAGCATTTGTTGTTGATCTGGCAAATATAAATAAAAAAATAAACAAAACTGAGGTATAACAAAAAAAGAAATAAATAAGCAGCAATTGTATACAACATAATACGAGCAGACAAACACTATAAAAAATAGAATCAATAGAACGATATCAAAAAAAAACTTTGAATGCAAAGACATTAACTGATGAAAAAGAAGTTTATCTTAAAGCAATATAAAACAACTGAAAAGCATTTATTTAGTAAAAACTTCATTAAGTATTTTGCTGCTGAGAAAGAAGTAGCAACACAAACTTGCTCGAGCCTTTACAATTTTGTCTAGTCAGCGTCCGACTCGAATTAACTGCGATTGAGTTAATTCTGCCTATTCAGTGGAGTAATGGACAATTTTTATCGAATGCGCAAATACATCACGCCAACAACCCTCCGGACGCGAACAAAGAAAATTGAATTTCACAGAGAGCGAACTCGCGCTATTGTTGTGCGGCGAAGGGCCGCGGAAGGATTTATTTATCACGCAATGCGAAGCCCGTGACTGCAGGATCGCGTCCAGGACTCACGAAACAAAACCCCGTGAAAAAGGCCGGCAGGACGTGTGAGGCCTCCGTCGCCACAGCCCAAGTCGTGGGCCGTAAAATATTTATGTTATTGCAGCGCCGCCTAATCCGATTTCGTTGCCTGGTTATGACTGTGTGGTGTGTGACCGGCGATTTAATTGCATACTTTCACTGTAGCAGATGAGTTCATTGTCAGCAGACGTGGCCAAAATTTAAAGGTCTTTCTTCAAATTCAATTTTTCAGAAAAAAGTTACGTTGATACAAAACGAGAACTACTATTAATATTTTATTTTTGTTACTAGAAAACCCAAACAAAATTAAAACCATATTTTTCAGTACAATCTCAAATAATTGAGGCTCTTAAACCATTTGCATATAACACAAAGGAGTTTCTAAATTTTTAGAGCTATATTATTTACAAAAAATTATTTTACATATTTAAAAGCGCTTATGTTTATTTTACTAATTTTCTTGATTTACAAAAAATAGTTAAAATTCCTTTTCTGGACTTTTAAGTTCCTGGGATGCTTTAATCAGTTTTATTTTCAGTAAATATCTATAAGGGGTAATTTCAGTACCTTTATAATAGCTTCCAAGACGGTTAATTTGATATCTATTTACACCACGCTCTGGGATTAGGATTAGTATTACTTTAAAGTAATCCCAGATTACTTTTTAACAAACACACATTTTAAAATTCATTTAAAAGCAATTAGAAAGCACGCGTACTCGCTTCGGCGGTACATATACTAAAATTGGAACGATACAGAGAAGATGACACGCAAAATCGTGAAGCGTTCCACATTTTTTATTTAGGCGTGCACATAGACGCGAAACTGAACTGGGGGTTTCATATCAATAAAAAACTCAACGAGTGCCACAACTGACTGGGTGCATTATATCCCCTTATAAACCGCAAATCTCACCTTAGACCTAAGTGTGCTGTACTTATCTACAAAGGAATCCTCAGACCAATTCTTACGTATGCATGTCCAATATGGTGCAACACATCAAAGACAAACATGAAGAAACTCCAAACAATCCAGAACAAAGTGCTCAGAATAGCCATCAACTGCCCTTGGTTTGTGCGTAATAATCAAGTTCACAGTGAATTAAGTGTTCCATTAATTACAGAGTTCATTAATAAATCCACTGTAAAGTTTTTCCAAAATCTAATCTTGTGTTCAAGTGCTACCAAATTAAATCTAGGCCAAAAAATATTCACAGGCGTCTTAAACGTAAACTACCACAGGACTTAATTTAAATGTGGTATATAAACCCAACTCAATGTCAAATTAAGATAGAAATGTAATTTATCAGTTAATCCCCACTGAATTAAACCTCAATGTATGTAGTTTAGTTCTTATTTAATTGTACTATAACAACCAAGCCGTGTATTGCATTGTATATTCCAGAGCCAGCTATAATAAAATAAAAAAAAAGAAAGCACACATTTTTAACTTATAGAAATACAAAAGTTATATGACAGCTTTTATGCATATTGTGGTAGTGTGATTTTATTTGGCTTTGAACAATGTGTAAGGTATGTTCCTCTGATTTTAAGTGTTTACTTCATTTTATGAAAACAATATCTGTTTACAAATATCCAAACACGCAGCCACCAGAAATGTTTTATTAAAAAAATTGTGTCATAATAATAAACTTGAAAGTTATTGACTTCTCTCATATTTTTTGCACAGTTTGTGATAAAAGTATAAGTTTTTTATTGCTATTTTATGATAATGTATATAATATTATAGTAGTAGGGCTTCTACATTTAAGATATACTTTTTATTATGTTTTTAGTTTAATATACAAAAAGTTTTAAATTTAAAAAGGTAAATAAACTTAATAATTAAATTTTGTTGTAGTTAATGCGCGATAAACAATTTCAAATAAACGGTGGATCCAATTTCAATATGCACATTTAAGTAAGCACTTGCCACTTGCGAAGTTGAACGCACATTTTCAAACTACATAGCGATCAAAGACAATGTTTAACTATTGACAATTTAGAAAAATATTTAGTAGTATAAGTTCCGGTAAATAAATGTATAATAAAAATGTAGGTTAAACATGTTTCCATGTTTATAAAATATTCTTGTTTTCCTATTAGAAATGCGTTTATAACCTTTTTGTATAAATATACATGTAATACAGGTGTCAATGTTGTAAAATAAAAATAATTATTTAAAACAAGTATTTTTATTATGCATATTTTAGTGGAAATTTTGTAGTGCATATTTGCATGCATGTCCCCGTTTGACTTTCATACCGTAAAGACGTGTGCTGAGCGATAATAGTGAAAGTGTGTAACGTGGTTATCGCTGACCTTAGGTCAGCAATACGGTGGTTTAATCTGAGTGAAGTATAATAATTATAAACTCACATTTCGTAAAATAGTTATATGAAACCAAGCCACATGTTACTAAAATGGCATGCAACAGCAATAATAATTTCTATATTCCGTCAACGCAATTAACACGGCAGCCAGCATCTCAATCACATAATAGCTTCGCTCCGATGGATAGCCAGGTAAATCCCCAATTTCCTATTATCAATACTCCTTATTTACATAACAACTTGACATATGTGCCAAATGTGCAGATCCCAAATTTACAATCTCAAATGAATACACAAACTAATCATACTTTTACATCAATGCAACTAAATAACATACCGACAAATAATTTATCAAACAGAATAAATACACCCGATAGCGATAGTGAAGTGGAATTGAATACAATGCCCAATAAAGAATGGCAATGTGTACAAAACAGAAAAAGGAAAAGAATAACAAAACAATCTGCAAAAAATAAAGCAGTACATGTCACACAAAATAATAGATATTCTGCCCTTAATAGCCTTAATGAGGATATTACTGAAGTCGCACCGGTTGTTCAACAAAATAAGATACCCAGACCACCTCCGATATTTGTACATGGAGTTACAGATTATAATAAAATGATAACTGCTCTAACAGCTGTTACTGAAATAGAACAATATAAAACAAAAGCAATGGCTGATAATATAGTTAAGCTAAGTGCAAATACTCCAGACACATACCGTAAGTTAGTAACATTCATGAAGGAAACAGGTATAATTTACCACACATATCAGATGAGAGAAAATAAAGCTTATAGAGTCGTCATTCGTAACCTCCATCCTACTGTACCCTCTACCGAAATAGCAGAATCACTGGGAGAGAAAGATTTCAAAGTAAGAGCTGTAACAAACATCAAACACAGAATTACAAAATTATCCTTACCAATCTTTTTTGTAGACTTGGAACCTGCTGAAAACAATAAAGACATTTACAACCTTAAATTCTTAAATAATCACGTTATAAAAGTGGAGCCGCCACGTAAAAATACATCAATTGTCCAGTGTACGAGGTGTCAACAATATAACCATACCAAAGCCTACTGTAACCGTCCCTACGCTTGCGTTAAAT
Source organism: Sinelater perroti (assembly GCA_036346155.1). Lineage (NCBI taxonomy): Eukaryota > Metazoa > Arthropoda > Insecta > Coleoptera > Elateridae > Sinelater > Sinelater perroti. The sequence goes on from JARFIY010000285.1 coordinate 14,845,776, forward strand.
GTGGAGGACCGCATGACACTAAGACATGCAAGAAATCAAAAGATTTGCCGGCTAAATGTGCTTTATGTGGCGGTGATCATCCCTCCAACTATAGAGGCTGTACAGTACACAAAGAATTACAGAACAGACTGAAACCAGACACACAGACTCAAAACAGGTTTATCAATGCAAACCACTCACCACCCAGCAACAATAGACAACACTCAAAGTTCACACCCTCAACATACAGCCAAGTAGTACAAGGTGACACTGTACAAGTCAACTGTCAAGACACAATCTTACAAAAGTTCTTAGAAGAATTCAAAATGATGTTCACCCAGCCAATGCAACAAAACAACATGATAATAAACATGTTGTAAACTGTCATAAATAAACTTGTCGTTAATGTCTAAGTCCTTACGAATATGTTTATGGAATGCAAATGGCATCCAATCAAAAATTCAAGAAATCGAATTATTTTCAAAACTCCATAATATAGATATATTTCTTATATCAGAAACACATTTACGGACAGATCTTATCTAAGAGTTCCGCACTATACATGCTATCATACGGAACATCCGGATGGTACCGCCCACGGAGGAACAGCGCTACTCATAAAGAGCTCAATAGTTCATTATGAACTACAAAATATGAGGATCCATGCCTACAAGCAACAATAATACAAGTTTGTAAATTACCAAACCCAATTATCATATCTGCTGTCTATTGTCCACCAAGACATAATATTACCAAGGAGGACCTCAAGCCGTTTTTCCAATCACTTGGCAGTACATTCATATGCGGTGGAGACTTCAACTGTAAGCACACCTACTGGGGATCTCGGCTAATTACCACTAGGGGTAGGGCCTATATAACCTCCTACGAGAAGAAAAATATGGATACCTATCAACTGGGAGCCAACATACTGGCCCACGGACCATAATAAAACACCTGATTTGCTAGACTTTTTTGTCACAAATGGAATTTCTTCTAACTATACGAATATTATCAGCAATCTTGACTTATCTTCAGATCATACACCAGTTATAGCTACAATCAGTACAACGATAATTAAAAAATCACCAAGACCATCACTTTATAACAATAATACAGATTGGGACTCATACAGAGCCATTCTTCAAGAAATCCTACAATCAAATATTAGTTTAAAAACTCCCCAGGAATTAGAGCAAGCTACTGATCACTTCATCACTACTCTGCAAAATGCAGCATGGAAATCCACACCTACGATCACAAACAGCGTTCAAAGAGATATAAATATTTCTAATGACATACTTGAATTAGTTCGACAGAAGCGAAAAGTGAGAGCTAGATGGCATAGAACACAACATCCAGCTGACAAAACAGTGTAAAATAGATTAGCAAATACCTTAAAAAACCAAGTACACAAGATTAGGCAGGAAACTTTTAACCATTATCTAACTACATTATCAAGAACAGATAATAGTATTTGGAAAATCGCCAAAGCAAACAAACGGCCACAAAAAACAAATCCCCCACTAAGAAAAACAAATAACGAGTGGGCTAGAACAGATCAGGAAAAGGCAAACTTATTTGCACGACACTTTGCTAATGTTTTTACGCCCTACTCAGATGATCCTGATGATAAAGTAAACAGCTTCTTGGACATACCATTGCAACTGTCGCTACCTATCAAGAGATTCACCTGTGCAGAGCTGGAAGAAGAAATTCAACATCTTAACCATAAAAAAGCACCAGGGTACGAACTAATATCCGGTAAAGTGCTTGCTGAACAACCTGGAGTCGGTCTGGTGTTTCTAAGGAACCTTTTCAATTCTATCTTACGTCTCCATTATTGGCCGTTACCACTTAAATTCGCACAGATAATTCTCATACCAAAACCAGGTAAACCTGTTGAGGAAATTACATCTTACCGTCCAATAAGCTTACTGCCCCAAGTTTCTAAACTGTTAGAAAAACTTTTAGTCAGGAGAATACATGAAACAGATATATTGGAAAACTGCATCCCGGACCACCAGTTTGGGTTCAAAAAGTATCACTCTACCATTCAGCAATGTCATCGCGTCGTAAATATGATTAACACAGCACTGGACTCTAAATCTTACTGTCCAGCAGTATTTATTGATATACAACAGGCGTTCGATAAAGTATGGCATTAGGGGCTCTTATATAAACTCAAATTACATCTTCCAAGTGAATATTATTTACTTATAAAATCCTATTTATCAAATCGACACTTCCAGATAAAGTGTGGCCAAGAATATTCTGCCATTCATTCAATCAACTCCGGAGTACCACAAGGCAGCGTTCTTGGACCTCTTCTATATACATTGTACACGGCAGACATACCTATAACAGTAGCTACAACTATAAGCACCTTCGCTGACGATACAGTCCTTCTCTCTCATCATACCAATCCTCAAACAGCCTCCTTAAACTTGCAACATCATCTGTCCCTCTTACAAACCTGGATAAACAAATGAAGAATACAAGTGAACGACGCCAAATGCACCCAGGTAAATTTTACCCTAAATCGCTTGGAATGTCCGCCGGTGCATCTAAATAATATAGCAATTCCTTAAGCAAATGAAGCCCGCTACCTGGGCCTTCATTTAGATAAAAGACTCACGTGGAAACCGCATATATTAAAAAAACGAAAGGAAGTCGATTTACGACTTAAAAAAATGTACTGGTCACTTGGTATGAAATCGTGTCTATCTTTAGAAAATAAGATTCTACTTTATAAAATAATAATTAAACCTATCTGGACCTATGGCATCGAGCTGTGGGGATGCTCCTGCAAGTCAAACGTAAACATAATCCAACGCATGCAATCCAAAACACTGAGAATGTTAGCCAATGCTCCCTGGTATGTTAGCAACGACACCCTGCATACCGACCTGGAAATGCCAACAGTAGTAGAAGAACGTACTAAAAGAAGCAACAACCATTTCCTGCGACTTCAAGTTCATCCCAATGTCCTGGCATCCAGCCTGCAACATGATCCACCTCCTAGACGACTACAAAAAACGTGGCCCATTGATCTAAGAAGAAACTAACGGGATAACATCGATGGATGGACTCCCTTCACGTCACTACCGTCATCTCACTAGCTCATAGGACCTTACTATATGTTTATTATGTAAAATGGTTCTGATTGTTAATCTGCAAATAAACTTAAAAAAAAAATTGCATGCATATTTTAGATCTTTTTCGTGCATATATTCCAAGCTCTAGTTATAAGAAGCATATTCAAATTGAAAAAATTAGATCATTTTCTGTTAGTAGCTTATGGTTTTTTAAGGTTCTTACTACTAAGGTCGGTAGTATTCGTAAAATCCTTAGCTACCTTTACGATTAAAAATAGGATTTGAGCATTTTTAGTAATATCTTGCATACTTTCATACTATAGTTTAGGGTACCAGAATTTCAAATATGCAAAATTTTAAGTTGAGTAAAGAAAAAAGCCAGCTTAATCAGAGGAGCATTGAATAGGTTATAATTGTTAAACTTTGAAATAGCACATTCATCGTTTGTCGACGTATAATCTATTTTTAAAAACATTTATATTGTAATAAAAATAATGTATCACAAAAAATGATTTAAGAGCTTTTCAAAATCTTCAGATTAGGAGAAATCATGCAGCAAACAGTGATGTAAATAAATTAGTGTTGTTATAGTTGGTAGTCCTGTCGTACTGTAATTTATTATTATTGTGCAGCAGTGCAGCCCTTGTAAAGAAAGTATAGTTTTTAATTAAAACTTCTTTCAATTTACATTTTATTTATTATCATAAATGGTAAATAATTATTGGCGAAGATAATCGAGATTTGTTAATAACCAAGTGATGCAGAATTCAGAAAACGTTTCGGAGAATAGTGTGCAGCAACCACAATCGTCATCATCGACTTCTGTAACTCCAAGCCCAAATTGTAGTGCATCAAATATCTAGCTGTAAAAGGCTTCCAGCTCACAGAACTCTGAAAATTATATGATTCGACTACTAGACATTGTGGTGCGTAAATGATGAGCTTTGTGAGTTGGTGGTCTACAATTGCAATCCACAAAACTATGATTCTAACTTTAAAAAACCTGAAAGACAGTATGACACTTGAAACGTATTTTGTACTAGTCAGTTCTTTTATAAAAAGTTAATGAATGCAAAACCCGTCAAACGAAATTGGTTCGTTTATTCAAAATCAATCAGTACTTTGTGTGCAGTGAAACCTCTATAGAGGAACGATGTCTCTAGCAACTAAAGACTTTGATAATTAAAAAAATATCAGATAAAAAAATTATGATAACAACCCTGAACACAGTGAGAGCATATCAAAATTTATTAGTAAAAGTTCATTTTGACAAAGAGTTGATCGTAAAATAGTAGAACAAAACAAAAAAATACTTTGTATTAACAAAATTCTTTCTTCACAACTTCAAGTTGTAAAGTTTTTTACTTCACGTAGACTACGAGTTCGTAGTAATAACGAAATATTAATCTCTGTAATTCTTGGTTGTGTAGAACTGACTTCGAAATTTGATCCTTTTGTCGCCGAACATGTAGCAAAGCCTTAAAATATGGTTATCAATTACAACTGTCAATGAATTTACTACACATTTAGTAGTCCAGGTCAAGGCAGAAATTGTCCAAGGGATCATAAATTCCAAGTATTGTTTCATAGCTGCAAATTCATCTTTCGTGGTACGCTACGTGCTACCTACAGACACCTGTTAAATTATTTTTGACGTTTGTTCCTAATTGTAGCCATCAAGATAAAGAGATGACAAATGCTGTAATGTCGACGGTAGATTTTGTGGATTTTGGTCTAAATAACTGTAGTGGACAAAGCTAATATAACGCCAGCAATATGTTTGGGTGCTACAAAGGTCTTCAGGTTTGAATAAAATAAGTAAATCCTCTGGCTACATACATTCCTTACGAGGGCCACTCTTTACAATTTGTTGGTTCTACAGTTGCGGAGAGCAACAAGTATCCTGTCAATTTTTTTCTTTCAATAACAAATCCTTAACTAAAACAGGGTATTTTGAAATCTTACATTAAAAAAATTTCTTATCTTTAAAACTTTTGTCAATAACCTAATGGAGTGTCCATGCTGATGTTAGTAAATTATACTAGTAGTTTCCTAATGCACTGACACGGATTACTTAGGATAGTGGTAAGACGGAGAACTCACAGTGTGAAGCAAATACAATATTCAAAAAACTTAAAAGTTTTACAATAGCTTTAACGGTATCTTTCTGGAATAATGTTCTTGTAAAGTGAAAAACTTCAAGGAGATGATACAAACACAACATTTTGAAAAAGATAAGTTTTCAAGACTAGAAAACAAAGCAAAAGTTATTTGCGAATCTGAGGCCTACAAAACAGACAGTGAAAACAAAAATGGAAATTACGAATTTGGTGGACGACAGCCTTTTGTGATAAAAACCTAATATGCTGCAATTAATTTTCTGAAGCTATCTATGCAAAAATATACAAATATTTTAGATGTCTATGGAAACTTGTTCAAATTGAAAATGAGAGAATACGACAGATGTTAAATTATCTATTGGAAAAGTATGTTTCTGATTTATATAAAAAATACCTGGTTAATGTGTGCAATTGGCAGCATTTTTATAAATAAATAAAATTGTTGACAAAGAAGATAAAAATACCAAACCAAAAACATAATTAGAACCACATACACTCCTAGTATTATTGAAGTTATTAGATGTAGGGTTTACTTTTTCCAATACTGCCATCGTTCTAAGAATTTGATTCTAAGTATGGCACTTGCACTGGAGAATGATACTTTTCAGCTTTTAAGAAATGAAAAACCTTAAAACAAGACAAAATGAAATGAGTTTCTTTATATAGAATCTTTCTTTGGATGAGATATTTCAGAGATTTGTTAATTCTAAAGCCAAAAAAAGAATTTTTATTTTGTAAATAAATGATTTAGATAAAATGGAGATTTTTAAATTTTTTCTCATTAATGTGTGAATGTATGTCAACATTGTATTGAAGTATATGTATGTAAGCACATTGAAAATTTAAATAAATGTTTTGTCTAAACATTCAACTTTTTTGTAATTTTTTGTTAACATCCCGAACATGCAAACATTTATGGGAGGAGAGAGAGTGAAAAAAAATTAGGCCCTTTATGTACGAATAAATGTACGTTCTTAGATATCAAGACTATCCATGCATGCAAATCTTCACTTAGGAGTAGAATTTAAAGTGAAAAAAATGAGTATTTTTATGTGTTTTCTTATTTTTATTTATCGCCGCATATTAACATAATCACAAAAAAATTGCAGAATGTATGTAGTTTGAGATTTTGGTAACACTATAAATTTTGTTACAAACCGGACATTCTAATAGCAAGGGTTGTCAGTAAACAAGGGACTACTGTTGCAAATATATAGTGAAGTGCGTGTTATTATTTTCTTTTTAAGATAATAAATCACCTAATATAATATATGGTAAAATAAAGTAATGTACGTAATGTTACATGTACGTCAGGGTAAATGTTGTAGTGTTGGGAGACAAACAATTGTTGATGATGAAGAGCGAGGTCAGCATCTGTTAATATTAGTGAAGAGGCAAATAAAAAGAAAAAATTTAAGAGAGCTTTAATACTTAATTACTGAGCAATTATGTCTAGGCAGATGCGAGTTTTCAGCCAACGTACATGCTGTCGAAGATAAGAGTGCCCCCGGTTCCCAAAAACGCTACATCAATACTTCGCCCACGTGCAGCCAACTACCATCAGAACCGAAGATCCTGCCTAGTCACCGGCCCACATGGTCTAACTCAATCATTTTCATTCTTAAGTAACTAACCACGTCGGAGAGATCGAGCGTCTAAACGGCCCGTGGCTCGTAGCTGCAATCAACCAAATGTGTCTTCCAAATGTCTCCTCGTTTAAACAACCGTTAAAATCGAAATAAACTACTTGAATGCTTCCGCTTATTTTCTTTACTTGATTATTAATTAACCCTCTTATCGTAGAATACTTGCATTTTTAGACAAACCTTTCTTTGTCAGAAAATTACTCGCCCATGGTTAATATTATCCGGTACGAACCCTCCTTCTAATAACTATTTTCGTGAGTCATTTTTTAACGTTTGGTAATGACTCACATTTTTTCAGAAGACAGCAAAATGGGATTTTATTCTTCATCGTGTCTAATTTGTTATGCAATAGACTTCAAACGTTAAGATCTCTAAAACCATAGCTTTTCCTTTATTAACTTTAATTCCTGTTCCTAGAAATGCGTTTTCCTTTTTTATAAATTCTCTTGCTATTACCATCTTCAACAAAAAGTTTTAGAACAATTATATATTCCAATTATTCTACATTTATTTTTATCATAAAAACGTACAGAAAATTGAAAAGATGGTATTACTTTTAAAGTTAACTTTTAACTATAAATGACATATTCACTGTTCGAAATTAACTGTATTTATATTAGAGTTAGATATTTTTTTAGTATTATTCTCATAATTTAATATTTTTACCAATAACAGTTATAATAATGTTTGCTTTTGATGTCATACACACACCTTAATCTTAATGGTGCTTAAAAATAGCTTCAATTACTGCATAATAGGAATCAATTTTGTGTTGTTATTTAAGTTTATAATTTATACCATACAGCTTTTTTATGATGTAGTTTTCAGCCTGTAAACAACATAATATAAATTTTGCATCGAGCTTTTCGATACCAGGAGAAAAGTACACTTACTGCCAAATGAACGTCTAAAATGGAATTTGCAGTTTTATAAATGAGTTAGAAGATAGAGTTTTGTAAACTGCAGGATGGAAGAATGTGTTTTTATAACATTCTGTATTTAGCTATAGTTCTTTTAAAATTGGTGACAAAGTTAAAGAAAGTGGAGAAAGAATTCCTAAGAAACTTGAAAGGATCAATAAAAAAGGAAATGCTAAAATAAGAATACAAAAAGACGCCAGAAGCTTAAAAAAGACACAATATAATGGTCCAGAAATTTGATGCGAAATTAAGTAAAAGTTAAAAGCAAATATCCTCTAGGAGTTTGAGCAGAACACCGGAAAGGAAAATAAAGTAAATGCAGACAAACATTTTGGACGGTTGTAAGAAGAAGTAAAAATAAGTGAAATCTGAAAAAGTAAACGGAGAAGAACAACTCGTAGGTTTTCAAAAGGAATTAGTGAAGAATACAGCGAGTGATCGAGAAGTACTAAAGGAAGTTTAAAAAACAGAAATACTTGTAGATCGGTGATTGCCACAAGAGCTGCGCCGCTATTAAAATCAGTGCTTCAATGAAAGTGCAAGGAGCTGGGGCTACCATGGGAAAAAATTTGCGCTCTAAACCCAGCGGTAAAAGTATATTAGGCACACTAGAATTTCCTAAAATTAGAAGACAGTCTTTTGGGCTAAATTTAGCTCACTGAGAAGTGTTAGAATGTCACCCGCCTGGTGGAGTTTCAGAATATTTTTGGTAAACGTAAGAAAATAATGCCGAAATTACAAACTATGAGCATTGAAAGACACCTTCTTCACAAGAAAAAGTAGAAGTAGTGTAGAAAACCTAACGAAAAATAAAATGTTCGAACGATGACAACAAAGATGCTCTTTCAGCTGTAGGCTATTTTACTAATTAATATAAAACGTGAGCCACTCTAAATTAAAAGTTCTACGATTCATTGCTATTTCCACTATTTCAACACATGCAATGTTGAGGTAGCACGATTAATATTCTATAGGACAATAATAAAATGATAAAACAAAACTCGAACTCCTTCTGCTGCATATGTTTATGAGACCAAATATTTTTCAAGAATTTTGGCTTTATTTTTAGTATTCTGAAACTTCTTTCTTGCCCTTTTTCTTATAGTACTATATTTCAGACAATTACTTAAAATCTTTGGCATTACATATGTTTTACCATATAGCACCATTCAGAGTATTGTGTAAATAAACTGACGTTTTATGTGAGTGTGTGTAATTTTACGTTTTACTTAATTTTAATTCGGTGACATTTACTTGCTTTAACAACACTCTAAAAACAATTCTTACAATGGGTAAATTATGCTCTTTTTATAGAACAGTGAGACTTTGGGTAAAGAAGTTCAGGCGTGACAGAACAACTATTGGATCTGTGCTGTGTTCTAGAAATCAAAAGCAGCTGTTATCCTAGAAATCATTGCGAAGGTCTGTGATACAGTTTTAAGTCAGAAACAAGTGCGTAAATGCTAAATTAAGGGAGACCATGGACATTGCAACTGAACTGGTTCACTTAATTTGTTTGTAATTAATCAAAAAAATTGTGCAAAGTAGACACTTGTTCACTATAGAGCAAAAAGCGAAATTGTTTGCGAACATTAATGAAACTGTTTTGCAACTACTTAAGAAGAACACGGCGGATTTAATGCTGCGTTTTGTTACGATGGACGAATGTTGGATATATTACCATAAAATATCTACTGAAAAGATAAGATGAGCAGACTTTTAAAACATTTCTACAGAAAAGCATCATTGACAAATATTAAGCGTTAGTTTCGAAAAATTAAAAGCAATAATTATAAAAATAAAACTTAGAGTAACCAGAAAAGTATTATACCAATAAAATAACACATTAATGCTCGGAAGCCTTTTCATTAGACAAAAATTAACTAATCTAACATTAAAATCCTTCTACATTTACTCTATTGCTCGGATTTAGCTCTTTCCAATTATTATAAGTTTTTAAAACTCAAAATTGTTTCCATTGGATAAAAATTAAGTAAAACAAAAAGATTATAGAATGTAAGCAGGTATTTTAAAGATCTCAAAATCTATTTTTGCAGAGAAATAGCTGTAGAAACGGGGCAAGCGCGTTTAACATTGAAAGGACAATATCAAAAAGTACGTTGCAAGATCAAAATAATTGTCTTAATATCATGGCATCATAAAGCCATCCCTATATATCTAATTATATACGAAGGGTACTAGAAAAGTTTCGCAGTACGCCTTTAATTTTTATACCACCAAATACTTTCAACCACACTCTGTGAATTTCTGCATCTTTATAAACCAGTCGTTGAACCAACTTTTCCACGTTCCCTTAGAGATCTGGGCATACTGGTCATCCTACAGGCGTATCTTAGCTTTTCATTCCGCGCTTATATTTCAAAGGCGGTGGACGTATGTTTTGTGCGCTCCGAAATATTGGTGCTCGGGGCGTTCGACGCTGCCCGTGCCATTCAAGATAAAAAGCTGTCCGCGAGGTCGGTCATCACCTGCTAAGTGATACCTATTGAAGTACGTACAATTTGACTTCTTATCAGTCTAATACATTGAACCAAATAATAAAATGTTGCCAACGGGGAACGGCCCTGGTTTTGTAAATAATTAACGAACTGTGCCGCCACCAAATTTTACAGTGTTCCCCAATAGTAAATTCAGCAATGCCACAATTATATCTACCACAATCGGCGAATAACTCAATGCCAATAAATATTACATACTTTTCACAGAATCAGGAACAATCTCAAATCCATATGCAAATGTAAAACTCACAACAGCAGCAATAAATGCAATAAGCTTCAAACCAACAATCGCAATCGTTTAAAAAATATCTAACTAATTTGAATAATAGATATGACATTCTAAATACAGACAACGACGAACCCTTAAACACAAACAACACTCTAGAGGATATTCCAAAACCTCCCCCTATTTTTGTTTGCAGGGTGGCTAACTTTCCTGAGATGAAGAAGAAATTAACTGATATTGTAGAAGAAGAACAGTATACTACTAGAAGCTTAGCCAACGATACTGTTAAAATTAACTGTAATAGTCCGGATACGTACAGAAAGATGGTAAAGTTCATGTTATAATCTAAAATAATACATCATACTTACCAACCTAAGGATCATAGAGCTTATAGAATCCTGGTAAAATATTTACATCACTCTATAAATATCCAAGAAATTAAAAATGTAATCACAAATCTAGGCCACAAAGTCAGAAATATCGTTAATGTTAAACAAAGTCAAACCAAAGCTCCTCTAAATATGTTTTTTGTTGACCTTGAACCAGCAAGCAACAATAAAGACATTTACAAAATACGCCACTTGCTAAACAGTGTAGTACAAATCGAACCACCCAGAAGAAATAACAACATTATTCAGTGCAGGAGATGCCAATTGTATGGCCACTCGAAAACTTATTGTAACCGTCCATTCGTCTACGTAAAATGTGGTGGCCCTCACGGCACTATAACCTACAAAAAAAGCAAGGACACTCCAAGCTCCGTGTGCTCTAGTGGGATGTGCACATCCCGCAAATTATAAAGAGTGTGAATACTACCATCGTCTCTATAAAAACACTCGAGTCTCTAACAATGCTGTTAACACTACCAACTCCAGAGAATGTAAACTTTTTGCCCAAAACTAGCTATGGCAATGCACTCAAGAATAATACAATTAATGCCCCCCAAACGCAGTACAACGATGATACCGCAAATATTAACTCAATACTTGAGAAATTCCTATATAAATTAAAAAACATGGTCCAACAACTAATACAACAAAACAGCATGGTTTTGAGCATGCTTACAATGCTAATAGGAAAGAAATAATGGCTAAAGCACTTAGAATAGATCTATGGAACTGAAACGGTTTAATGCAACATAAGGAAGAAGCAAAAATCTTTCTTCACCAGCACCAAATAGACATACTTTTAATTAGCGAAACCCACCTCGCTGGTAGATCATACTTTAGGATACCAAATTCTACCAAACCAATCACCCCGACAACACAGGGCATGCTAGCAGTGCAATATTAATAAAGGAATCAATTGAACATCATGAACTACTGAGCTACGCAAAGGACTACCTCCAAGCTACATCAATCAAGGTCACAGCACTACAATATAACATAACAATCTCGGCAGTTTACTGCCCACCTTGGTATAACCTAAAAAAAGAAAACTTTTCAGACTACTTTACAACCCTTGGTCCCAAATTTGTATCCGGAGGTGATTATAACTCCAAGAACATTCTATGGGGATCACGCCTAACCACTACTAAAGCCAGGGAAATGGCTAAAACCGTACAAGAGAAAAAGTATACATTCCTATCCACGGGCACCCCAATCTATTGGCCGACTGATTTAAACAAAATACCAGATTTGCTGGATTTCTTTGTAACAAATGGAATATAGAACCGAACTATGACCTGTCTTCGAATCACACGCCTACAATTGCAACAATTGCCACATCAGTAGTAAATGTTAAAAATATACCTAGATTACACAACTCAAGGACTGACTGGGAAGTCGAACTTAATGAAACTGTAGATCTAAAAGTATCCCTTAAAAATACTGTTGAATTAGGGTAAGCCATAAATAAACTAATTCCACTTCTACAACAAGCAGCAAGCCGTGCAACATGGAAATTAAAAGCCAAAGAAAGATTTTTTAACATTTCACTTGAAATTAAAAAACTGATCAAAGAGAAAAGAAAAGCCAGACCAAAATTGCATCGGTCTCATTCACCAGGTGACAAAACTATTTACAATCAACTAAGCAACAAACTCAAAACTAAGATTAAAGAAACGCAAGACAAGTCATTTCAGGATTACATTACTAATCTCAATCGTTATGACAATTCTATTTGGAAACCAATAAAGTTTTCTACAAAACCAATGCAAGCTAATCCCCCAATTCTTAATGATATTCCAACACCTGGGAATTGGGCTAGAAGCAACAAAGAAAAGGCCGACGTGTTTACTGTACACTTAGCTGGAGTATTTAGCCTTCAAAATGCTGCATCTTCACAAGAGATGTTAGCAGATATGCAAAATCATGTGGAAAGTACTGGGAATTTAAATCTAATTACCAAAAAAAAAATTAAAAAAGAAATCACTAGTTTAAAAACCAAAAAAATCACCTGAACCTGATCAAGTAACTCTAAAAATGTTAAAAGAACTCCCTAGAAAAGCTATTGTACTCCTTACTTACATATTCAATGGAATACTTCATCTACACTACTGGCCTACTCAGCTAAAAGTGGCCGAAGTAATATTAATAGCCAAACCTGGTAAAAATCCACACAATGCTTCTTCAAACAGACCTATAAGTCTCCTATCTACTATTTCTAAACTTCTAGAAAATATTCTACTCCCCAGAATCAGTCCCCTCCTAGATGTTATTCCAAACCACCAGTTCGGGTTTCGTCATTCCCATTCCACAATCCAGCAGTACCATCGGGTTGTACAAACAATAAATAAATCCATGGAAGACAAAAAATATTGCTTTTGATAAGGTGTGGCATGATGGTCTACTTTGCAAAATTAAGCAAGCCCTTCCATCTTATTATGAACTCTTTAAATCCTACTTAACTGATCGTCAATTCCGAACTAAAGTAAATGGAGAATTCTCAAACAATTTTCCAATCAAGGCTGGAGTTCCACAGGGCAGTGTGTTGGGTCCCGTACTTTACCTTCTGTACACATCAGATATACCTACTACAGCTAATACTGCAATCGCAACCTTCGCGGACGATACAATCATCCTTGCAAGCCATGAAAATCCAATAACTGCATCCTCATATGCACAATCACACCTAAATCTTGTACAAGATTGGATAAACAGATGGCACATAAAAATCAATGAGATTAAATCAACTCAAGTAACATTTACGCTAAAAAGGGCCATTGTCCACCAGTTAACATCAATAACATGCCTATACCTGCGTCACCTTCAGTACATTATTTAGGAATACACCTCGATCAAAAACTTACTTGGAAGGAGCAGATTCTAAAAAAGAAGAAACAAATTGACTTACGATTTAAGGACCTAAATTGGCTGATTGGAAGAAAATCCCGTTTGTCACTAGAAAATCTTGATTTATAAGGTAATAGTCAGACCTATCTGGACTTACGGCATTGAGTTATGAGGATGCGTCAGTAAGTCAAACACAGATATTATCCAACGCTCACAATCCAAGATCCTTAGGGCGATGACTGACACACCATGGTACGTAACCAACAAAACGTTACACGATGACCTCAATATTCCGTTCGTTCAAACTGTTATACAAGAGCGTAGCGCAAATCATCATATCTGGCTAGGATCTCACGTCAATCCACTTATACAACCACTCCTACTACAACACTATGCCAGAAGATTAAAAAGATGTTGGCCTATTGATCTCAAATGAGAAGTAGGTGAACTCCTCGCTGGAAGAGTTCCCATCCCGCCATGAACTGTTTAATTTTAAGGTCCTATGTCATCACATTAGCCCGTAGAATGTTAATTTCTGATTGTTAATAAATAAAATATAAAAAAATTCTTAGCTTTGCTTTGGCTTTAATGGGCATATCATAAAAATAAAGTCAGGTTCTGTCGCTTGTTGATGTTGTTGAGATGTTCTGTTTTCAAACTTATTGCGAACTCTTTTCGCTGCTACCGTTCTTCGACTACTAAGACACAGAAATCGTCCTGTTGGTTTCAGCGCAGGCCTGAATCTGTCTGGATGCACATGAAGTTGGCACACTGTATGGCCATCGCTTACGCTATATTGCAAAATTTTGTAGTCCCTATATATGGTTACAAATGGTAATAATGATTAAATATCAGGAATACCTTTTTCTAATTGTATGATAAATCTTGTAACAAAAAAGCCGCTTTTCAATTGAGTTGTAAATTTTAATAATAAATATAATATATGTATGTACTTACTAATACAGCCTAAGTTTTAAAGCAGTTTCTTTAATATTGATGTAGAGTATAAGTTAAATTTATTTAAAATAACTATTTACTTAATTTACACGTTACGTTTCAAACTGTTCCAAAACTGTAAAACCTTTTAGCAGTAAAAATAGAAATAACTCTTCAAAATGTTCATCTAGAAATAAGAACGACATTGAAAATTCAACTGAATCTATTGGCAAATTAATCTTATATTTTGATCTTAATTTTTCTATATAATAAATACATTCAAAATAAAAAAACAAATTAAGAAATTCCAAATTATTCTACATTATGAAGTTGACAAGATGCAATTTATCTACTTGTGTATTACAAACCTTTTCTTTCTAAATTTGGATCATGTTTACATAAAAAATATCCATTAATTCTGCTGCATTGTTATCTACGAATACAAACCTCTCAAAACGCACTCTATATTACAACTCTTGTGTGTTCTCAACATCCCCTTTTATGCTTTTTTGTATTAACAATATCTTCAACAAAAAAGTATAACTTGGTGAAAACATTGATCGTTTTGTTTAGTCAGGGCATTAGATTACCAACACCAAATTGGTTCTCTTTTCTAAAGTTTTTCTTCATGCATTGAAGGTTTACACACAAAACTTGAAATAATATCTTCTAAGTTTATTGTTCTTTTGATTAAGCTTTGCCAACAACAGTCTTGAGTCCTTCCTTCACAAGGGGATTTTTCCGGGTTAAAGAGATGAGCAAGACGCACATTACCGGAAGTTTTGTTAGAGACAAACTGCCTTTAATTTTTAATATAAAGTTTTATATATAATTTTAGAAGCAGTTTTTAAAACCAAATATTGCGTTATTGTTAATGAGCCATCAAATAACAATTACACTGTCTCGTGTCTTTAAACCACTGGTAAAAGCTTTGAAATAATGGTTTGTGACATAAGTACTGGACATTATAAAAATTTGCGTATGGGTTTGTCTTGTTTTTAGTTGTTGGTCATTATGTTTTGCAGCAAATGACTATACATTTGAATTTTCCAATTCTTTAGTTACTTTTGTAACTTGCTCATATGTGTTGTGTTGTGATACTATTTTTCATCACGACCATTTTTGGTTGTTATTGTGTGTTACAATCAAACATTTAATATTTATACTAATGTTAACTTATTCAGGTTTCTCTTTGTTGTCCTTATAAATAAAATGAGGCACAAGAAAATTTTACTTTCTCTTTATGTGTAGGAATCTTCATTTATATGATTTTTGAGCTTCTAATTATTCAGACGCCATAATAGATTTTTTTAATTTGTAGATAAAACTTTTACGTACTACTAAATATAAGTTTAGCTCATTTTCTTACCATTACCTTTATAACACTCTAGAATTTGGTATTACAACCAGCGATTCGGCATGCACGAGGCAACTTTATACTCTAATGTTTTTATTGGGGTAGTACAGTCATTTTCTTTTGTAAGTAGATAGCTTTGACAATTTATTGTTAAAATATTGAACAAGTTATGCATTATATTAAAAGACGTAGTTTGGCGATTACTCTCTGTTATAATGATTTTCATTTCTTAAAATTTAAAATTTAAAAATGTAGGCAACATTTTGGTTGTTCTTTATGATTACTGAAAGTTCTAATAATGCAGCTCAAATAACTATCAGATCGTACAGCCTGACTGGTTCAAAAAATCCATTATGGGTAATCCAGTCTTCAAATACGACCGTGATCCAGACAGCCAACAATTATCACAGTAGATTTAACAAAGCGTTTGAGGTACTGGAGGAAATTGCAATAAAGAAGTTAGATAGATATAGCATCTCAGGGACAAATAGAAAAAATAAAGCTTTGATATTAATCAAAAACTGTATCTTCATATACAATAAAAAATAAAACGTCAAGCGTGGGAAGTCAATAAAGTGATATCTATTGACGAAATTGATTATACCAATGAAAGTTTGATAAAAATTAATTTTAAAATTGACAAATATCTGCACGTAATCAGTGTTTTTGTTCCTGACATCACGAAACTAAAGAAAAAAGAAGAATATTTTATAAGTAGCTAATAAATTTAATTGACGGCATACCTGACAACCACCACATTATAATGACTGACTTCCAGGCTTAAATAGAAAACTATTCACTCAAAGGTGTTAAAGGAGTTACCATGAAGACATTACTAATGACAACGAAAACTTTCTGACTGAATTTGGTACCCAAAACAATTGAGAATTAACAAGGAGTTCTAGAAACATGATCTTAAATACAAATACAAGGTGCGTTTTGAAAGTGAAGCATGATTTTTGCCCGACGTGACTGTACATCGCAGAGCGCTCCGTTTGCGGGAAAAAGTAGTGGGGAGTCTGCCCTTCCAAACGCAACCCGGCTCAGTTTGTTCCGAGCAGCCGGAGCGTCAGGAGCTCGTGCCGCGTGTTTCTGCAAGTTGCAACAGGGCGCGATGAAGGATTCACTCGAACAAAGATACGCGATCAAATTTTGCGTGCAGCTTGGGAAGAATGCTACGGAAACGTACCAAATGCTTCAAGAGACCTTCAAAGACAACTGCTTATCAAGATCGCAAGTCGGAAGATGGCACAAGTCGTTTAAGATGGGCTGGGAAGAGGTCGCCGATGAGTCCCATAATCAACGGCCAGGATCGACGACAACGTAAAGCGTGTTCGCGATGTTTTGAAATCAGACCGTCGTTTAGGCATCCGAGAAACCGTTGACACCCTGAACATGTCAACATTTGCGGTACATAGGATAATGACCGAGGATTAGCAAATACAGAAGGTCTGTGAGAAGTTTGTGACAAAGGTGCTATGAAGACCAACACCCTAGTGGTTTCCATTTCCCATACAGACGCGACCTGTCCTCTGTGACTTTTTTTGCTTCCCCGCGCAAAGAAAGAGCTCATAGAAGTTCGTGGAGAACATTCAAGTTCATGTTACAAGAGTCTAATGGACATCCCAGCCAATGACTTTAAGGGTATCTTTCAGGCATGGAAATCGCGACTGTGCAAGTGTATTGATGCAGGAGGAACGTATTTTGAAGTTTTGATGATTTGTGCAGATCGAATCAATAGATCAGTTTTTATAAAACCATGCGCATTACTTTGTACATTCTCAAAAATACACAAGGTCAACAATCTATTATTGATTATATCCATAAATAACAGAAAGTTTACCCCAATCAAAATATTTAGCGAATATTGACAGCGATATTGCTCGCCAATTAAAACAAAAGCCAAAACCAGAATATCTAGGCAAGTTCAATGTATAGTTCTTACAAAATGATAGTAAAAAATACTTATAGTCGAAAAATTTAAAAATCAGATTAGCCTAACAAGGGTCTATAAATTTTTGTGTCTAAAATCGAGTGAATCGATAGTTAAACCTCAATAGGGAACTATTGTAGAGTAGCATTCTACACCCAGTGAGTGCAAAAGTTTTTAAAAAGGCCAACATTACTGACCCTCTTCTGCAACTCACAAACCTCACAAAACCTCTTTCATTCCACATTTTTGATTCTCCACTAACTCCACCCGTCATTGAGGCGGGTGGTGTAATGGTAAGATGCAGAAATAACAATATTTTGATCCTGGTTCGAGCCCTTTTGGCTGCAGAAAGTTTTGCCTCATTTTCGAAGAGTGAATTTACCTGTTTGAACAGGAAAGGTGTTTCCTGTACGCGCCACATTCTTCAAAATATCGATTGATTGATTGGTTTTTTGTTTTTCTCACAATTGTTGCTTTTAATGTAAGAGATATTGCAGTTCATCCAACGCTGCTGACAATAAACTAACCCGTGAAGTGAGCAAACTGTTACATCGACTAGTCTGTGCCACATAAAAGGTACTGATCAAGTAAATGGAAGGAATGAGAAGGAAAAGTGTACAGAACGGTTGCTAGAACATCAGGTCGTAAAAATCGACATTTTTGAAAACTTTTGCAGGAACATAAAACGGAATTTAGTCCGTTGTGGTGCTGACAAGAAAGTCCGAAACACCTTTCTAAATGATTTTACAGGAAAATTGATATTTTTCCTTGTAAGATTAATAAACGACAACAATGACCCATAAGAAGCATGACAAAACTAAGGCGCAATATTATTAAGGACAGCGAGCAAGCCATTCACAAAAAAGGAGTGAAATTGTACTACTCACAACAAAACCCTTGGAAGAAGTGAAGAAAACCTCAAATAAAAAGTAAAAGCATTTCTATGTTACAAGATAACAAGAAGTCTGAACGACAGAGAGTAACACGTACGACAACTTAACAGAGGTGTACGAGAGATAGGAAAATTTGAACAGATGTATTGGAAATGATATAAAATAATATAGAGCGAGACCTACATGTGTTACAAAAGCAAATATGGGTAATACTAAAAACCATCAGAATAAACACAACAAATAATAAGCAATGGCAAAACTACTCTGAACAGCTATATAAAAAAGTACAAAGAACATTTTTAGAGTAACAAATAAAATGCTTTTTACAACAGACGACGAACAAAAATCACTGAAAGCACTCAATAATAAAAAGATTTCCAAAAACGATAAAGCAAGAAATAAGGTATTGAAAGATAAAAGAAAACCTCTAAAAGTAAAAATTAAGAAAATTTTCTAACAACATAATAATCCCAATCTTTAAAAACGTGATGTAAAAATAACTCCGGAAATTATAGAGAAAGAATTTTAAATTTAGCACTAAAGCTGTTGCAAACGTGAGCGTGGATAAACTTTATTCATACTTAAGTATAAACGAGGAATGCTAGGGTTTTGTTTAAAACATATCAAGTGATCTATTGAAGGGGGCCAATCAAATTTAACGTGCCAGCTTTTTTGTGTTTTGTGGATTTAAATAACGCGTTTGATTGGGTCAAACTATAAGAAGAAGATACACCAACACAGTCGATAACAATTATAATATAGAAAATGTCAACATAAACGCAACAACAAGAGACCAAACCGGAAAGGACTTAAGTAACAATTAAATAGGCAAGTATAATTTGCCAAGAAGACTCAATAAGTTCAATGAAGTAATAGACAACACAATAAAAAAAATCAAAAAACATGACTGGATATAAAATAAACAAGAAAACGTGGATGATGCACTACTAATAACAGACTGAGAAAAATTTATAAAGATTTCTCTTTAAATTTTCTAGCAAGATTGAAATATACAATATAGAAGTATGTACCAAAAAGACAAACACATTGAGAGTCTTAAAGGTAAAAATATCAACTGACAGAAATAACTATCACAAAGTCAAATCGCAAATCATAAAATCAGTACTAGTATCAGAATATCTAAGAGGCTTTATCTAAAAAAATAAATACCTAAGAACCAAAAGCAAGGCAAAAATATACAAAACCATAGTAAAACTGGTGATGACCTGTGAAGACACGTTCAGACACCAGAAAGATGAAATTGCTTGGAAAACAGATATTAAAGCATTGAAAAAATGACAAGATAAGAAATGAAATTAAAAAATTAGTGCTACGTAATGGATAATACAAAATTTGTCAGGAGAATTTAAGTAACCATGTCCAAAGAATCAGCTACAATTATTTAAAATAGCAAGACATGTGAGACAGAATGGAAAAGAGATCGAGGACGACCACACAAGAAATCACCAAGATGTTGAGTTTCCACAAGTATGACGAAGATTAGATATAAACCAAAAAATAAAAGAGGAAAAGAAGAAAAAAGAGATTTGATCCGAATTATTTCGATGGACCATTAACTGTGACTTAAAAAAGCCAGGCAAAGACAAAAAACGATGTAAGAGAGTTACTCACACTTTAGTGCAAAAGCAAGCTAAAGACTTTGTTATTGTACTTGACAATCTTAAAAAAATATTCACTTATTCCGCCGAATTGTTACCAATAACACAAATTCATATGTCCTAATCGAAACAATTTAAAATAAATCTAAAATCAAATAAGTAAAGGTTGAGCTGTAGAAACTGCCGTGAAACATAAAAAGTTGTGTTTTGCGTCTAGTGCAACTATGAAGATGTGATTTAATTTGAGCTAATTTCTGATAAACCGCCGAACTTTGATAGTATGATATCTTGGATTATCGATTCTCTGATACGATCAATAGAAGGTGCGTAACGCCATACTCCGAACACCATTTTGCCAAGATTCAAGAAGTAAAAGTAAAGGATCACCAGTTCTTTGTTTTCAAACCACAATAATAATACGAAAAAACACAAAATGTTTCATAGATAAATGGATACTATGCAACACAATATTAAAAAATACAGAGGTTTTTTCACGACTGACCTATTAATGGGGGTAAACTATTGGTTTTTCACGTAAATATTTTAACCGTGTTGTCAAAAATAATTCTCAACCTTAACCAAAATTAACGTAAGACATTTAGAATAAATAAATTAAGAATAAATATATACAGTTTATTTAAAAAGATAATTATTAACTTAAGAAGAAAAGAAATAATTTTAGATGTTTATTCTCAAACGAGATTGTCACCCTTTAAAAGTTGTTTAATAAAGAATATTGCAACAAACAATTAAATAAGTAATGTTCATTTTACAAAATGATAAATTCAAACTACACTTTGTTCTAGTTAATTCAAGCGCTGTTGCATTTCCTGCTTTGACCTAGAGCTAAACTAATATCCCTAAAAGCTAAACCAACAATTACAATCAACGTTGGCGCCGCTGAGTAAACGGTCGCAACAGATTTAATTATCGTGTCAGATGTTACAAACGTATACACCCTAACATGCTTAATTACTAATTAACCCGCACACACACTTTAAAGCCCGCTTCGCCCGAAGCCAAAGTAATGCGGGCAAGTTCGATTGACACAAGCAATACTTCCGAAAGCTCACTGTGGCAAAGTCGAAAGTTTCAATGAGTAAATGAACTAAGGGATAATTAATAAATTATTCTACGGAAACTTTTGTAATTATGGGGCGCAGCTCTTGTTGTTCCTAATTACTACCCTTAGATTATTAAACATACAAGTTTTGGGTGCGGTTTGTAAAATGATTGTTTGAACAACAAATTACTGAAACCCAAATCGAAAACAGGGTCAAATACGAGAGCTGTTTTCTTATCCTTGGACACATCGTATTAAGATATATTTTCAATTTATAAATGTTTTATTATATTTGTATTTTTTCCAAGACAGTTTATATAGCTTCGCGTATATATAAACCAACTTAAAGAAAACGCTGTTTAAACAGCATTTTGACCACGAGCGTTATTATGGTAGGGTAAAATAAATTATCCTACTATAATACTAGCCTGTGTCTCATAAACAATTTGAAGAAATTCCAATAATTTAACTGTTATTCAAATGAATCCTATTATGATCATCATGCTGCACAAACAAATTATGTAATAGCACCCATCTATAAGGCCATACATCACGTTTGAGATTGAGACCGCTCCTGCATAGAGCCTCAGAGACTTGGCGGGTGTGGTGAGTCACTGCACGTTTTACAATTTTCGACCTGTTTTCGCCATGTTTACAATTTTGCTTCATTTTCTCCTATTCTTTATGTCTGCTCTTCAGCCCTGGCTTCCATAATATCCAGGTCATTTTCTACCTGGTCTTGCCACCTTCTTCTTGGTCTGTCTTTTGATCTAGTTACTTTGACTTTCCATTTATACATTTATATATTTTTATTGTTGTTCCGGGATTTCTCCTGTGAACGTGTCCGTACCACCTAATTCGATGTGATTTTATGAAGTTTACTATGCCCTCTTGTATTACGTTTCTTATTTAAAAATTTATCATTCTTCTGTTTTCTTAAGGCAATTATTTTCTAACGATTTTTATGTTTGAAAACTCTTAAGTGTTCATCATCTTTCTCGTTCAGATTGTTGACTTATACACATTAATTTTCAATGCTTTACTCAAGTTTCTGTTTTGTAGCAGGTTTTTAAGGATGTAATAGACTCTATTTCCAGGATTTCTTTGCTTCTATCGATATTTTCGTAAATTCTTACTCCCAAGTATTTGAATTTCTCTACTCTTTCGAACATGCATTTTCCCACTGTTATATTTCTTGTATTTGTTTTTTGTTTGTTACTTACCATGTATTTAGTTTTATTCTCGTTTATTATTAAGTCTTTTTCTTTCGTTTCTTTTTCCAGTTTCAGTATTGTGTCAATAAAGTTCTTCTTACTTCTTGCTAAGATGATTGTGTCGTTGGCGTATGCGATTAATTCTATCAGTTTATTCACAATAGTTCCTGTAAAGTTTAGTTTTTTGATAGTTTTTTCCAATGCTATATTAAAGAGCGTTGTGAACAGGGCATTCCCCTGTTTGCCTCCTATTTCTATTCTGAACTCGTTTGTTGTACCTCCATGTATCACCACGTTCGTCTCTTATCCTGTCATTGTCATTTCTGTCAAGTTAATGAACTTTCCTGGTATATTTAAGTTACGCATTTCTTCTAAGGGTTTATGTCGATTAAGGGTATATCATATGCTTATTTAGTACGCATTTCACTTTTGTAGCGTAAAGACGTGCAAGAAAGTTCAAGTTAAGTTAATAGGTTAAGTTAATAGGGGACATGTTCCCGTACCACAACAAAACCAACCCATGGGGTACCCACCCCCCCAGCGCTATAAACCAATCATACTGGCAACCACGAAGCACACCCATACTCAGCACTCCACAAATTCCATTATCGATTCAACAATTCCCCACACTCACTCCGCCAATTTTCTACCAACATAACTACCCCCCAATTACCCCACAATACTACACCACACAGCAACCCGAGACACCAAACGCACAAGACAACATATCCTCAGAAACCGCAAACCCAGACGATGACAAAGACATGGAACTAGATTCAGACAACAGACATTCATGGCAAATTGTAAAGAAACGCAAAAGAGATAAACAAATCACCATATCCAAAAACCCCCAACAAACCACAAACAAACGTCCAAAACCGTTACAGCCCCCTATCCATTGAAAACATCGACAATCCAGTTGAAATAGAAAATACGGTGAAACAACCACGACCACCAAAACCACCCCCTATATTTATATATGTCGTAAAAAACTTCAGGGACATGATTAACAACCTTTCTATAGTCGCAGAGGAAGAAACGTATTACAGCAAAGTAATAGCAAATGAAACCGTCAAAATCACTCCACATACAATAGAAACATACAGGATCCTAGCGAGGCACCTAAGAGAAGAAAACGTAATTCACCATACGTACCAGCTAAGAGACAAACGTGCATACAGAATTGTAATTAGAAATCTACATTATTCCATACCAACAGAAAATATTAAAGAAGAGCTTGAAAAAGCAGAACACAAAGTCCGCAAAGTTTTGAATGTCAAACAAGATCCCCTATCACTATTTGTCATTGACTTAGAACCACAAGAGAACAACAAAGAAATTTTCAAACTAGAATTCTTATGCAACACCAAAATCACTGTAGAACTTCCTAGTAAAACCCACAACATAACCCAGTGCATGAGATGCCAGTCCTACAGCCACTCCAAAGCGTATTGCACCAAACTCTTCAGCTGTGTAACATGTGGCGAACAGCACGACTCAAAGATATGCACGAAACCCAGACACATTCCAGCCATGTGTGCATTATGTGCAGGAAATCACCCTGCTAACTAGGTCTGTAATGCTTACCAAAACCTAATAGCAGCAAGAAACAGCCGCAACTAATCAACATTGAACTTACTAATCCGTCTTTCCCAAATATAAATTTATTTCACAATACTCCCTTGGTAAACAGTCAAAAAACCTAAGCGCAAATCGCAAACAGAAACGTTAATACTACCAAAACAGAACAACCATCAGACATAGGAGAACAATTAACCATATTTTTAAATGAATTCAAAGCTATGTTCGCCCAAATAATAAATCAAAACAGCATAATATTGAACCTACTAACGACTGTCATCGGAAAATTAAATCAATAATGGCCCACATTCTATAAATTGCAATCTGGAACGCCAACGGACTACTTAACTCTAAGCAAGAAATCATAACATTCCTAGATTTAAATAAGATTGACATTTTACTTATCTCTGAGTCTCATTTCACAGATCTAACAGCGTTTTTCATACCTCAATACTCCATATACTATGCTCCTCACTCTGACAATACCGCCCATGCCGGATCTGCAATAATTATTCGGAAATTAATCTCCCATCATAAATTACCCAAAATCAAACAGAAAAAAATCTAGCAACATCTGTCGAATTAAGAACTCTTCCATGGAACATTGAGGTCAGTGCCATTTACATCTCACTACGACATAGGATATCAACGGAGGAATACAAGGATTTCTTCCAAACCCTTGGAAAGAAGTTTGTCGTAGGGGGCGATTGGAACGCCCAACATGCACACTGGGGATCGAGAATTGTCACCACAAAAGGCAGAAACCTCCTACGTACTATGACTGGAAGCCATTACAACTGCCTCACTAATGGGGTTCCCATCTACTAGCCGGTAGATCCTAGGAAATTGCCCGACTTACTTGACTTCTATATAGTAAACGGAATCTCTAGAAGGAAGTGCATAGTGGAATCTAACTTTAATCTCTCAACTGACCATACTCCGGTCATCGTCAGTATCAGCACAACTGTTGTTAATAAGTCGCCTGCCCCAAAGTTATCCTCAAAAAATACTGACTGGAATAATTTTCAAGACTACATAAAAACAAACATAAATCTCAAGTTATGAATAAAATCGCCCGATTACCTAGATGAAGCAACACAATATTTTACTAGATTAGTGCAAGAAGCAGCCTTGCACTCCACACCTCAGAACGACCTTCCTAAAATCAATACTATCAACACACCGTTGCATATCCGTCAATTAATAGCTCATAAACGCAGAACTAGAAAAACATGGCATAGGTCAAGAAACATTGCAGATCAACTTAATTACAACAGACTATCCAGAGAATTAAAAACAGCATTCAAAGAAACTCAAAATACTACCTTCCAACATTACATTACCAGCCTATCCCCAGATGATCACACGCTGTGGAAGGCAACAAAACTAAAAAGACCCCAGCTGTCTGTACCCCCAATCCGTAAACTTAATGGAGAATGGGCACGCATTGACAAAGACAAGGCTGCTACTTTTGCAACGCATTTAGCTGAAGTACTGAAACCCGAGCCAGGTGGCAATGACAGGGAAGTAGAAGACTCAACCGATATTCCACTCCAAATGTCCCCTCTCATAAAATCCTGTTCACCAACAGAAGTCAAGAGAGAAATAGATAATATAAACATACACAAAGCTCTAGGCTACGATTTAATAACCGGATAAATAATAAAGCAAGTACCTCGCAAAACCATAGTTCTACTAAGTCCGTCCTACTTCCCCATAATATGAAAATATACCAAAATCATCATGATACACGAACCACAAAAACCTCCACACGAACCATCATCATATCGACCTATCAGCCTCCTGTCCATAGTAAGTAAAATTTTCGAAAGACTCCTACTTAAAAGGATATATGTAGAGCATGACCAGTTTGGATTCAGGGAACGCCACTCCACTATACAACAGATTCATAAGGTAGTCAACGAAATTGCTAAAAGTATTGAAGACAAGAAATATAAACAAAACACAGACAGATGGACATCAAATTTCGACAGATGTGCTAAGATGTGGACAGCGTCAATGGTGGATCTCTCTCTTCTGAATCCTTATTGATAATTATCTACTTTTGCTTCTAGATATGTCTAATCTGTTGCGGATAATTGAAGTTCAAATTTTATAAATAGTATTTAGTAGCATAATTTGATATAGTGTGGGGTCTCCTTTATTTAATATGAGAGTTATTGTTCCTCTTCTCCAGTTTGATGACATGGTTCCTTATTTCTATTATTAAGCTATATATTCTTTCTAGAGTGGCATCGCTATTCTCTAATTGTGTTGTTCTGTACATTTATTTTCTATTTTAAAATAATCTGCTTTGTATTCAACTCTGTCCAGAATTATGTTTTGTCTAAGGATCGCTTTGTGGCCATCTTGTTTTGCCTTTTTCAATTGAGGTATTAAATGTTCCCTATCCATCTGTACGTTTTTTGAGTAGTCGACATTAATCCAGAAGTATGTGCCTTTTAAGTACAAAATAAGGACAACATTAACCTAGTACATTTTTTGGCGTAAAAACGTTTTTAAGTTTGGTAATAATATTGAATGTCATTCCAAAATTATGAGCTATACCAAAACGGTCGAGTTCGAAACGACTACTGGACAAGGACAACGGGGAGGGCGGCGTTGCACAGAGGAAGGTTGAAATCGATGAGCAAACCAGCCGAAATTTCTACCGCCCTTTGTACAATGCAAGGGGGGAGGAAAATGGCCCATGTTCCAAATAACGCTACTTTGATACTTCCGCCGTTAAAATTATTTCCAACCCTAAGCGGTCCGCTGCCCATGTGCAACCAATTGCTATCGGAGCCGAAGACCCAGCCTCGCCTTCGGCTCACCTGGACCATCTGGATCATTTTCACTCTTAAATACCAACCTGGCCCACTTCCATTGCCCGAACTCAGAACTTGCAGATGAAATCAACCTGCTCGTTGAAAATACTTAGATACTAGTTACAAGTTTCATTGCAGAAAACTTCATTTTTTATGAGAATCAGCACAACGATTTTTTTCATCTTTTGCAAATTTATAATCTACTTGACAAAACATTGTTAGAAAACGAAATCGATCTCCAAAACTACATTTCAATAGGATTAATTGTAAATATTAAATTTACAGCAGCTACTCCAAAAAAATTCCTACATCGCTGGAACAGCTTCTTTGAGTCAATTAGAAAAAATGTGTTACCAAAAAAGGCTCCAAGTCACAAAATCAAGACAACGAAACGTTTTTGCTGGGAAAGCATTGCAGCAGAAGATCAAACTGCAGCTGCCTTTGACCGTAATCATCAATGTTGAATGTGCTGTACAGCTACAGCAAGCACCAAACAGAACAAAACAATATTAGTAACGAAGGCAGAAAATCAGTATGTTTGGAAGAATAATTAGTAAATATTATATATAATTTTCGAGTTGAGCAAGGCTATTTTACTAGTCTTCTATTTGACATTTGTTGATTAAACAATTCTCTTACAGGGCGTTGATTATGGTTATTGTTACGATCTTTATGTTTAAGAGTGTATTACTTAATTACACCATTTAGAAAAAAGTTTTAAGATGTAATACAGAGAACTCGCAATCATCCAGAGAGTATTTAAGTAAAATGTTTAGAGAGTCTTTGCGTTAGAGGATTTGCTGCAACCCCACAAATATATTTTATAAGCCTAAATCGATTTAAGTATTGTTTTATAGAAAATTAGTTTGTTTTCTGTTATACTTGAATCCTTTCGCGCCGAAAAATCGCAGACAGAAATTATAAACTGGTTTGGTCACCAGGAGGAGGTAACTGCTGATAGAAAAAACTCGCAGAAGCAATCTGATCGCAAGACAAGTGATGACTTCTTTCGCAAACTGAAAAAGAAGATAGATTAGAGTCCTGGGCGGAGCTGGATAGACCTAGCAAATGAAATAGGCGTAGCAGTACAGAAAAATCTGCATTACAAATTTTTCGTCCTAAGAAACCGCCAACTGTTAAATGAAAAAACTAAACGGACAGAAAGTTAAAGGCCCAAGCATTGCCGCACGACATCAAGCAGAACGGCGCTGGTTTCCTCAGATTATTTTCAGACGAGAAAACTTTATCAAGAGCAAGAAAATGAATCGTCAAAATGATTGTTTGATCTGTGAAGATACCTTTAAAGTACCTACCCTCATGCATACAAAGTGGTTGTGTTAGGGCTTGCGAATGGTTGTCAAACTCTGGAACCCTCAATGCAAAAGAAGTCCGGACATGGCTATATAATAATTCCCCGACTTGTGACCATCCTTCAGCCCCGACTGCAATCTCCTTGACTATCACGTGTGGGGCATAATCGAAACGAAGGTTAATCAGAGGCATAATAACACTAAGGACAATTTAAGAGTTTCCATTATGGAGGTAATAACACGTACAAAAAAGAAGAAAGGGACTACATTAAATAACAGAATAGCAGTTACTTTAATTGTGCTAAGTTACATTTAAATAAATTAAATATTTATTGTATTTTCACTGTTAATTTATTTTGTGAATTTACCTCGACGACTCTGTGAAATAGAAAAATTTGAAAACTGCCCCATAAAAGTCAAAATCCTAATAAAGGTAAGAAAAGTACAATAGTTTAAATAACACAGGTGTGTATTCTAATTCAATTTTAATATTTCTTTTTTAACAATTCTTTAATTTAGCAGAAAAGATGAGAATTCTACCACAATATGTGTAAACTAAACCTTCCCAGTTAAGAGGTTTTGTTTTCTAGTTGTCAGAAAGACAAGAGTTGTTTACCGTACTTCTCTTTGAGTACATAGCAAGATGTTATCGTTACTATTTGAACCACTAAATCAACAAATGTAGAAATTTTTATCTCGGCAGTTCCAGCATGTTTGAACCTTTCTAGTTTAATTAACCAATAGGTAGTGCCTCTTTTTCTATTTAGTATAAATTTAAAGGAAACCATCGCAGCAATTTTATGATTTAACTTTATTAAACCAAATATGTAGTAGAAATTTTATAGATTACAACACAAGAAAGTTGTAGTTTTAGTATACTCAGACTTTATCAAAAATAAAGCACCAATTTTGTTAAATGAATTTAACTGAATAAAAGCTGTTAGTAATAATACTAAAATACCATTTTTTACGTTGACTTTATTATTAAATATCATCATAATGTAACTATAGATTTGTGCCTTTTCTTAGTTTACTCACTTTTACCATGTAATATGTGAAATTTACATAACAAATTAAACTCTAAAATAAAAACTTTCATTCTAAAAATAATAATGCTATTTAAAGAAGCTGTTTATAACGATAACTAATAATACAGGCGTGCGATGGAAAAATTATTTCAAATATAATCAGCGATTTTTGTAGTCTTTTTTACGCTGATTATGAAAAAAATAATAAAAAAATTCCATCACACACAGTTTAGTCGGGTGGCAACCTGAGTAGCTGTCAAATCTTTGTTTGCTTTTCTCATACAGTGTGTCTCTTAACTCTGTACTGTATACATGTGTTTTCTGATTGATGTTGATTCTGTTGTTCATTCGGTTCACTTAAAGGAAACATACCAAAACGTTAAAGTGGTCTTTGACGAACTTAGCTATTCAAGCCATAAGTGGACTATTTGTGGCGATTCAAAAGTCATTTCACTGTTGCTTGGTCAACAGAGTGGATACACAAAGAATCCATGTTTTCTTTGTGAATGGAATAGCCGTGACAGAAAACAGCATTACATTAAGAAAGAGTGGCCAGTCAGAAAACCTTAGAGGTCGGTACAAAGAATATTGAGAGGGCGGGTCTTTTAGACCCAAAAAAGTTTTGCTTCCTCCACTTCACATCAAATTGGGTCTGATGAAGAAATTTGTTAAAACCTTCAAAAAAAGGAGAATGCCTTCGATATTTTTGTCAGCAGTTTTCTGATTTATCTGAGGCGAAGATGAAATAAAGAGTATTTTGAGAGAAAAATGGACCCAAAAGAAAAAGCAGCACGGGTATCTTTTAAACTGTTGTAACCAGATTTCTTGCGGACAAAAATAATCCTGACTACAAGGTCATTGTAACTGAAATGTTGGAAAGCTTCAAGAATTTAGGCTGTAACATGAGTTTAAAAATACATTTTCTCCACTTACACCTAGACTAATTTCCAGACAATCTTGGTTCTGTCAGCGAGGAACAAGGTGAAAGATTTCACCAAGATATAAAGGAAATGGAAAAAAAATGTTAACATGACTAGCGAACTACCGCTGGATGTTGAAAAAAGATGATTCCCACCGATCCTACAGCAGAAGAAACACAAAACGAAGTTTTGATTGTAAGCAAAAACGATACTACAAAGACTATTAAACAAGAATATCATTCAGTTTTACTAATTTTGTGTTGTTTTTATAAAAAATATTTGGTTACTTATGATTTTAATAAAATGTAAAATAAAATGTACGTTCCATAATTTTTTGTATTTGGCTTACTATTCCTAAAATACATTTGCTTTTTCTAAGAAAACCCTACTTGATAAAAAAAAACGGTGTTCGTTTGAGTTTAGCACTGAAAAACACACAAAAATAAGTGCCTAAAGTTAAAACAATTTTTAAAAAGTATTTTTTTTTGTGGGTCTGTGTAATTTGTGTCGCAAAATCTTATAATGTAAATAATAACACATTCCAATGTAATTCGTAAATTATTGCTCAAAAGGAAAACAAATTGATTAAATATTCATGAGAATTATCAAGATTATTTACAAACAACGTGTCTGTGGATAACTCTAAAAGTAAACTGTAAAACATCAGAATTAGTATAAAAACATAATTAAATTTTATCTAACTCTGTAATTAAAAGACAGCTTGTTAGCTTGACATAAAAGAGTAAAAATACAAAGGGTGAGCTTTCGGGTAGCTCATTTTGATGATTTATTAATGAAAGAGCTTTTATATTACGTATACATGTAGCAGGCGGTCGAAATATTTTTAAATTACCCCCTAGTGGGAGAACCGGAGAGAAGACACTACGCACATTATTGTTATGAAAATCTTAGCTTGCTTGCTAATATTGTCCTTACAGTTACAAATAGACATCAATATACGAGGGTGAGGTGAAAAGTACTCGGCCTGACAATGAAAGACTGCGACTTTCAGTTAAAAAATGATTTTATTTTTCTACATAATCTCCTTGACTTCAACACATTTGATCTAGCGCCTCTCCAACATCAGTATTCCTTCTCGGAAGTGACAATCTGGAAGATTGTGAAAATATTCATCAATTTCTTCATTGGATGCGAAGCGCTTCCCAGAAACAAATTTTTTTAAGTTGGGAACAGATGGAAGTCTGAGGGTGCCAAATCAGGAGAATAGGGAGGATGGCCGAGCAAATTATACCCCAAATCCCGCAGTTTTCCCATTGCTAACGCAGGTGCGTTGTCCTGGTGAAAGATGATTTTTTTGTTCTTCATGCCAGGCCTCTTCTCGCGAATTATGGCATCCCGCTGGTCAAGAAGGTTGGAGTAATATTCGTCTGTAATTGTTCTGCCTTTTGCAAGATAATCAATTAACAGGATCCCTTTCGGATCCCAAAACACGCTGGCCACATTTCCGGCAGATGTGATCGACTTCGTTTTCTTTGGTGCTGAACCACCGGCTTCCATCCACTGCTTGGACTGCTGTTTCATTTCTGGTGTCTAGTGGTGGACCCATCCTCATCCATGATGACAAATCGCCGCACAAAATCGGTCGGATCCCTATTGAGTCGGTCCAAAGATTGCTGCGAAAATCGTTTGCGCATTTGCTTTTGATCGGCATTCAGCAAATGCTGCACCCATCTTGCGCAGAGCTTTCGCATCCCTAATTCTTCGTGCAAGATGTTTCGCACCCTTTCTTCCGATATCCCCACATCCTCAGCTATCTCACTTACCTTCATTCGCCTATCGTCCAACACGATATCATGCACTTTTTCGATGGTTTCCGGTGTGGTTGCGATTTTTGGCCGTCCTTTACGTGGGTAATTTTTAAGGAATGTGCGACCACGTTTAAATTCAGCTGCCCACTGTTTAACAGTTGACATGGAAGGAGCAGTCCCCGTAAACTTTTGTTAATTTCGGATGAATTTCCTTAGGGGTTGATCCATCCAAAACGAAGAATTTTATAACCGTACGATATTCAAGTTTATCCATTTTAACAAAAAACATGCAACATGTCTACTGAAAAATTCGTGTAAACAAACTACTTGAGCGAACAAGTTGAAACTAGTCATACGAACCAATGACACATGCACCCAAGCAGGAAACATAATTGTTTGCCGATTGCAGCACCATCTCTGTGTCAGGCCGAGAACTTTTCACCTTACCCTCGTATTTGATGCAATATCACAGATTAAATAATGTTCAGGCAACAAATTTATGTACAAAAAAAATCTTCTGTATACAAATAGACTTATTGTGCAGCAAATTGTTATAAAAAAATTAGAAAACCCAAAAATATTGCTTTATACTATTTAAAAAGTATTCAATCAAACGAGAATGATTTGCGCGGCATTGGTATAATCTGATAGTCAAATAGAGTGAAATAGATTGAACATGAATGAACAATGATTATTTTATCATATTAACTAGGAAAAGCTCTACACGTCAATGACTGAGCATAAGTACTATCTGCCATTGCATTCAAAATGATCGAGTGAATAGAACAAGCAACCTAAATGAAATTTTTAGTTGAGCTTTAACTCGAAGACTAAACAATTCAGAAGTCTAATTTTGGCAAGAATATTTTCAGTGTTTTTTTTTGTGAAAAACACGCTAAAAAAGTATGTGAAGTAGCAATATCGCGTACTTTAAAAAAGTTGAGTGTTATTTTGTATGTACAATGTATATTGTGTATTTTATTTTCTTCATTAAATTTATACTAAGTTATAGAATACTGTCATATATAGAGTTAAAAACCTCTCAGGAGAAACTAAACTATTATCTGATCATCTTATTATGCAACGATTCCTAAATATTGCGTTCAGACGATATTGAACAAATAGGCTGGCTACTATATTGCAATCAAAAAAGTTTCAAGTTGCCATTTAGTTAATAATTTGCAAATAGTTATCGTAACCAACAAAATCAGTAGGAAGAAGACATTAAAAGAATTCCAGAATAACAACATTGCCCTATTTGTAATTAGTGCAACAAAAAGAACTAAACTGAAAGTAGGAATGGTTAATAGCAATCCAAAAATGGAAAATAATTAGTGAGAGAATTTTTAGAATAAACAGGGGGATAACCCCATATATCCCATTCAACGCCTTTCCTTAAAAAACTTTATAGAAACCCTGAAGTAAGAGGTAAAAGAAGTAAAGAAACACCAAGAATTAATCATCACTGAAGAAAAGATGTGGAGAAACATTAATAGAAATAAACGAAATAAATAAGCTTCGCATACTATTGCATTTTACAACACCAGAACACATAATTTACCAGAAAAATGCAATTTATAATAGACTATTTCATTGTAAAAACAAAACAATCCCATTAATAGAAAATGTACAAACAAAACAAATAATGAAATGTGGCAACGGCCACAGATTTTAATTCAAAAATAGATTTTGTATAGATAAGAACATCAATTGCTAATACAGAAATTAGGAACGCGATAATAAATAGAAGAAAAAAAATTAATTATATCTACTCCAAGATTAATCTACCAAAAAATTACATCTAAAAAGACTTGACCAGGAGTTAAACGAATACCAATTAGAAAACATAAGAAACGACATAAAATAAGTAGCAAAAACCCTTAAAAAAATAGAAAAAAGGAATAAGAAATATCTAAACAAAAACAACTACACAAAAATGATTCAATACACACAAAGCGAGAATCTTGAAAATTATAGACAAAGAAATAGATAAGTTAGGAGACTGATAGCTGGAGAAAGGAACTAGAAGAGAATATAACATAAAATATAGAAGATCAGACGAAGTTTACGACGCTATTGTATGGATCAGATATACGTAATGTAACAGTTAATTGAAAAGAAAATTGCTAAAACATATCAATACATTTTGTATTTACTAATTTAAAAAAGCATACCATTTAGCTACAAAAAAGTTTTAGAGATGTATAAAATAACTTACTATCTCAAAAAAATTGGTAGTAGCAACCAAAAACTTATGTCAAAAAACATAGTCTAATTTGCAATGACGAATATGGCCGCACAAGCATTTAAGACAACAAAAGAGTGTTACTATGCGGTTGCTCAACATCTACCTTCTTTAAAATATTTCTTGAAGTAACGTTTATACCCTAGAAATAATTAAAATTCACATTTATAAACCTTAAGTTTTGCCAATGATTATGTGGTACTTACACAAGAAGAAGACGACCTTTCTTTCATAATTCCTTAACTAAAGAATATTTAAAAAATAAATTGAAAATTAGTTATAATGAAATAGAATACTTGACGATTGGTTTTACTATCATAAATAAGAATCAATTATAGAATAATTATACAATGACAAAAATTAAGGCTGGAACTATGACAATACCTGAACCAGCATTAACGAATAAGATACGAAATAACGCAATTAGAATACGACAAAGCAATTGTAAAGTGAAAGGTCACAAATGTGTATTATATATTAACAGAAATATTTAAGGCAAACCATCGTGTATTGCATGAACTGGTCTCCGCGATGTGTAAAACAAATCAAAAGGAAAAAGTGAGAAATGTCAAAGCAAATAAACCTAATATCGCATTCAGCAAAAATACCTAGTAAAATAGTTTATAGAAGAATAGACAAATGAATAGAAGAGTACGTTACAGAACATCAATTTGAATCTAAAAAATTAAAGCTTTCCCTCAACAATACTAACACTATGTTACTAACGAAAAAAATTAAAAAGCAAAAATATATTTATAGATATAAAAGAGCCTTGTTAATATCAAATGGTTAAAATTATTTAAGTGCTGTCAAGATTAGGATTAGAAAGACAGGCATAAAAGTCTCCAATGGCTCATTACAAAAAGAAACAAACATTAGAAAAGGTGTTCGACAAGGTTGTGGTCATCACGAGTCTTTCATACTCATGTACAAAAAAAACACTGAATCTATTTAAAGAAAGAGCTGATGTAAAAATAAAAATACAAGGAAGGAAAATAGATATGTTGCGATATGCAGACGATGTAGCTATGGTAGCCAAAAATGAGAACGATTGAGAATATGCGCTTATAGAAGTTAACAAGGACCAAAAACACTACAAAAACAAAAATAAATTAATTAAAGACCAAGCCACTGGTATATAATAAAAAGTAAAACAACAGATATTAAGATATAACCTTGTAAATCAAATGTTAAAATTTTTAGTTAGAAACCATTGGATTACGAAACGACAGCAAAAATCCAAGCTCATACAAAATGGGACAAGAATTAGACAAGGTCAAAGGTGCCAGATCTTTAACAAAAAATAATTTACTAAAATTTAATAAAATTTCACTAAAAAACAGAAAATGATTTTAAAGCTATTTATATAGTGTCTAGCACTGTACGCGTGCAAAAATTGGACAATACTGTAAACAGAAAAAGAAAATATTAGAAGCATTAGATGTGTACCATTTCCCGCAAATACTAAGGTCACATCGATGTAGTCAGTCAATAGTAAAAAAATGTTAATAATATAGAATCCTCTAAAAGAATATAATAAAAAAAGATACGCACTGGCAGGGTATATATTAAAACATAAAGGCATACTGAAAACAATTATCAAAAGTATGACAGAAAGATGAAAAGCACCAGAAACGTTAAAATTACGGTATATGGATGAGGTACTGAAATTAATATGAATTTCCAAACATATATAAGCATAAAAAATCAGTACAACACAGAGTAAAGCAGAACA
Source organism: Sinelater perroti (assembly GCA_036346155.1). NCBI lineage: Eukaryota > Metazoa > Arthropoda > Insecta > Coleoptera > Elateridae > Sinelater > Sinelater perroti. The sequence goes on from JARFIY010000285.1 coordinate 14,881,945, forward strand.
TAAAGGCGTACTCAAACGAACTGCAATTATTATCTACTACTAATTATTTTCTACTAAAAACCTTTTTCCTTATTTTTATTATACAAATTTAAAAAGTTTTCAAACCAACAGCAAGAAAATTACTACAAATCTTATTGGTGAACAATACTTACACGTATAAAATGTTTTCTAACTTTGAAATAAAATGCCTATTCAAACTAACTATTCATTCTTATATCCCCATTGCTAAAATGAAGGAGTAAATTAAATCTTGTCGAGTACTTTGAATAGACAGACAATAGTTTTCGTCCTGAATACTACTAATTGTAAAATTTCTCACTTTTTTATTTACAACTCATTTTGAATTATATATTCATCTAAGCTAAGTATTTTCTAATATCATATACGTGCATAAAATAATGTAGTACCCATATACAGTCAGTTAAGTAAGAGCGTGTTCAGCATAATTAGCAATTGGTAAAAGGTATCGTCCTAATTATTTCGTGAGTAGATAGTGGGAGTCTTTGTCCCCTTAATGCTTTGTCACAAAAGATTCAGTTGACATTGCATTTTGCTAAAAAAACGCTTAAAACACCATAAATGCAAAGTACGCGTCGTGCTACACGCTGTGTTCCTCTGTATCCGCCCGAAAGGTTCGAAAATGTCTCATACAACGGCTGCTAAGTACATGAACAAGTCGAAAACATTCGTTAGCAAGTGGGTGCAGCGACATAAAAAGACAAAAACGGTCGATGACTTGTCGGAAGGTGTTTCCTAAAGTCCAAAAACAGATCATAAACTTGCAAAATTAAAACAAAAAAATGTAGATATATCGTAAGTAGCTACCCGAACCCATCTGTGCACATTATATCAAATGTGGTAGTTCAGTGAAAGAACCTTTGTTGGGTGAAATTCATGTGACAAAACGACTCGCTTGAGCAAAGCACAATATCAACCGACATTGGACCAATGTGATTTTTACGGGTAAAGCTTACACTTGGGAATATGTTATTGTCCCACGAACCTGGCCAATCTCAACTAACAGGTTGGTACAGCGCATCGTTAAACCCCCAGTAAAGTGTTTATTTGGGTCTACTTCTCAACGTTGCATCTGTTTATATATAACCTAAATGTTCCAAAAATCTCAAGATTTATAAGAAATATTACTGCCGACCATTGCTTTATCAATAAAAACGAAGACCAGAGCCTGCAAGAAGACAACGGCGCCAAACACCGTAGCAAGCTTTGCATCGAGTAGTAGGCATTGTTACACATTGGTTCGCAGTCGTCCGATGCAAATACAACTGAGAATGTGTAGGCATACATCAAGCACAAGCTTCGTGAAAGTTAGCACAAGAAATTCATCACGTTTGGAAGCCCTTTCCGTATAAATACGTTCTCAATTATGGCCAAGCCATTATAGACGCCGATGGTAACTAGACACATTTTTGATACAATAACATATTTTTTATTGAGTGCAACGTATTTATGTATTTAAAAATGTTTTTAAGCAATTTTTTCTCTACATTAACCCGAATATGCTCTTACTTAACTAACTGTGCACTATTGTTTTCGCTCTCAAAAACGAAAAATCAACATTGTAAAAGACGCAAGTGCAATGTCGTCAAAAGTTTTCTGGAGGACGAAGCGTCGTACAAAATTAGAGCCATCAAAGCCATCTCTGTTCTAGACAAGTACTACGCAAGGGAGTTTGAGAGTGGCTGAAATTACCTAAAAACTTGAGATTAGCGTCCAATACACCACCAAAGAAGAGCTATACATCAAAAATTGAGTAAATAAAAAATAATTGCACGTGTAAACTTTTCAAAACTATTGGTTTTATTACAACAATATGTTTCCTATTTTTCTTTCCCCATTCAATAAGAATTCTCATTAATAATCATAATCGCAAAACCTTTCAAACCTCCTATCATCTGATAAGGCTACTACCTCTGCTATCCAACATTTCTGAACGCTTAATGTTGTGTAATAATTAAAAATATAACCCCCACCCCAACGGAGTTAATTTCCACTAAGCTGTTCGACTTCCGCGAAGGACATTCAACCATCCAACAATGTCATAAAATAGTCAACTACATCAAGAAAACGTTAAAAGAGAAAAAAATGTGTGGCTCCGTATCTCACCACATCTTCCTCCTTTGATAATCCTATCTAACTCAAAAACATTTCCTCCTTCAATTTAAGGGCATGCTATCAGCTCCGATGTTCTGCAGGGAAGTGTCCTTGCTCTTTCTCTACGCTGAAGACATTCCAACTACAGACAATACGTTAATTGCTACCTTCGCAGATGACACAGCTATAATGTTATCTGATACCAACGCTGATTGCGCATCTGAAAGGCTCCAGTCGCACCCAAATATCCTACAAAGCTGGCTTGATCGGTGGCGGATCAAAATAAATAGCACTAAATCAACTCAAATTACTTTTACTATTAAACATCCTACTTGCCCCAAGTCACCATTTACAATCAGTACATTCCAATAAAAACTGAGGTGAAATACTTAGGACTTCACCTTGACCAAAGGTCAAAAAGTATGCATTGGTTAATTAGACATAAATTGACTATAGAAAGTAAGCTGTTGCTATATAAAGTCACCCTAACACCTGTATGGTTGCTGTGGAGTTGCAGTAAGCCATCAAACATCAAACACCAAAATCTTGGAGGCCTTCCAATCGAAGACATTGCGTATTCTAACCAAACCCTCCATGACGACCTCAAAATTCCTTTCATCTCTGAAGTCATCAGGAGTTATGTCGTCAGAAACAGGATGCGTACTTTAAACTACACCAACCAACTAATTGCCAACCTCTATCTCCGTCAGCCTATGAATAGAAGATTGAATAGACAATGGCCAAAAGACTTCATTGAGTAAATCATGGAGACCCATCAGTGGATGCTGCTCTACTCGTGTTAAATAACTTCCATGTCAACTTACTTATTAATCTAAGTTAAGAGCAGATTGTAAACTGGCAATAGAAATACAATTAATAAAAAAATCTGGTGTGAACATCACACGACTTTCCTCATCCTATTATTTGGGCAATTCTGGCAAAAATCCTGGGCTTCAATATTTTTCGAGTTTCTATTTTACCAACTTTTACTTTAAATTCATGTTTATCTCGTGATAACAAAAAATATTTTCAACCGTTTAGATTCGCGTCCGCTTTGCGACCGATTTTGCGACCTCGCGACCAAACGGCTAGGCCGATTTTTTTTTCGCACGGCTTCCCCTACCTACAAGTAACTTACATACCAAATTTCAAGTCTCTAGTTCTTACGGTTCTCGAGATATCCTGTTTACTGATAGACCGACAGACACAGACACACACACAGACACAGACACAGACACAGACACAGACACAGACACAGACACAGACACAGACACAGACACAGACACAGACACAGACACAGACACAGACACAGACACAGACACAGACACAGACACAGACACACAGACACACAGACACACAGACACACAGACACACAGACACACAGACACACAGACACACAGACACACAGACACACAGACACACAGACACACAGACACACACACACAGACACACAGACACACAGGCACACAGTTATGCGTTACACACGGTAGAGTTAAAAAGCAATTTAATAGTAACTAATTTCTTTATCAAATTTTGTAGATTACATATATTACAAATTTTGTTTAATAACAACTTCAATATATTAGAGATTTTTACATTTAACAACATAGAAAAAAACTCGGATATCATAGAGGCAACTTTCCCCTAAATGGCTTGTTTTGCTTTGTTTAAATATAGGCCAACTTCAACATTAAAAGCTTTTTCGTTAAATGTGTAAGTGACGACTAAGACAAATGGGCTTTCAAAGGACTTCCCATTTGTCACTAAGAGGGCGATCCGTTTAATTTTGTACAGTCCAAAGAGATAAATCACATGAATCAAGGGCCATCTGCGCTTCTTCGATGAATCGGAACTTTTAAAATGGATACGACTAAATCCTTAAAATTGTCGTAGTCTTTTACGATCGATATCAAATGTTGAAACGCGTTTTAATTTGTTTAACACAATGTTTGCTGTCTCCACTAGATAAAATTTTCACTCACATAATTCCAATTTATAGTTTTTTATAATAAATGCATTTAATTTAAAATTTTTTTTAGTAGAAATAGTTTTTTTAACACAAATTTTGTTACACATAAAAGTAAAATTATTAAAAACAAAATAGTAATCTATTTTCATAAGTTTAAAAAATATTTATTTAAACCGCTAAAGTTATTTAAATAATAAATAATGCAACTTTACTGTTATACCGTGATACAATCTTTAACCCACTTATCAACTTTAACTGAAAATTAAAACTTTGTTTGCACAAAATATATATTTGCCCCCGTTTAGCACAGTTCTAATTTCATAAATAAATTTATTTTATTTTTTTAATTTTTTTAAAATTCTTATTGTTTTACAAATTTATATACTTTTTAAGTAATACCACCACTTGCCCAAAACACAACTATTTATTTATTAAAAGTGTTTTGATAAATTAAGTATGAAGCGAAACAACACACTTTAAAAATATGCGGTACACATTTTTCACAACATCGCTATAATTTTATGGTTGCTGAGAACACTTCTTTAGGGATGTGTTTTAAAAATCGCTGATACAACAGCAATTTGATTGGAAAATGAGTGGCTACGGTGAATGTCCTTTATGGTTCATGAAACATTACCACCCCTCACAGCCTTGGGTTCGTCGGCAGCATTGGTGATACCTATCCTGACGAATTTTTAGGTCATCATGCAAAATGGACTCCACAGATACTACGGAAATACGGAAAGGCATAACATAAATCCGCATCGGGATTTAGAACGTCAGAACTCTACTTGAACCCTCACGACTGGCACAAGCTGTAAAGGAAATGGACAGGTACAAACTGGATATATTAGGATTAAGTGAAATAAGATGGCCAGGGCTAGGAGAAATACGAACATATGGCGATAAAACGCTACTGTACTCAGTCAGAGAGAAAAGCAAAGCACGAGCAAATGGTATCAGTCTCCTAATAACAAAAAGAGCCAAACAGAGCTTATTGAATTGGAACCTCGTTTCAGACCGAATCGTAACAGCAAGATTCCAATCCAAAGTAAAAAATAATAACTGAAAAGGCGGAGATGGAAAACAAGCACTTTTTTATAATACTCTATCGGGGGTAATGGACAACATAAGTAAGACGGATATAATCACTGTATGCGGCGATCTAAATGTACAAGTGGGAGAAGACAATAAGAATTTTGAAGAAGTAATGGGTAGGCACGGAATTGCAAACAGAAATGAAAACGGGGACATGTTTATTGATTTTTGTCTTAAGAGAGATCTAGTAATTAGAGGGACCCTGTTCACACTTAAAAGAATACACAAAATTACATGGGTATTCCCAGACCATCACACAGAGAATCAAATTAATCACGTAGCCATATCCACCAAATGGCGACACTGCCTCATGGATGTTCGCAACAAACACGGTGCAGACATAGACAGCGATCATCATCTCGTTGTAGCAACAATAAAATTAAAAATGAGCTTCCAAATAAAATAAAAAAAATAAAGCAAAAATTAAATACAATATATCTCTACTAAAAAATAAAGAACAGAACTAAATAAGCACTTACAAAACAAGAAAACTACTAAAAAGGTAACATCTAACTAGAAAATATTAACTGAATGCATCAATAAGGGCAGCTCAGAGATATTAAATGCTGAGAAAGAAGTGAGGAAAAACTGGATAATCGACCCAACCTAAAACTCATTACAAACAAAAAGAATGTAAAGCAAGGATAAATGCAGTCGTTGCACAAAGTGAAAAGCAAAGACTAACAGAGGAATATGCAAGGATTAAGCGAAAAGTAAAACAAGCCGCCAGAAATGATAAGCGACAGTAGATAGAACAACCAGCAAAAGAAGCACAAACTACAGGCAGAACTACTACAGAAACAAAATGAAAACAATATACCATATAACTAAACATTTGGAAAACAAACAATACGTTAATAGTAAACTCCTTAAAGATCATCACGGAAAATTAATCACATGTCAAAAAGAGCAACTACAAAGATGGGAAGAATTTTTCAAGCAGAAGCCAGTAGAAATAGAAGAAGCAGTTCGGTTAGAGAGGACAGAAAATGGAATTGGACATAAACACAAAACCCCCAACAAAAGAAGAGATCAGAGTAACACAATCACTTAAAAACGGAAAAACATCTGGTCCAGACAATATTTGCAATGAAATACTTAACGTACACGACGAGATAATCGCAGAAGAACTTCATCCCATACTAAGATGAAATATGGCAAAGTGGACAAGTACCAAAAGAATAAAAAGGAGCTATTGTCAAACTACTAAAAAAAGGCGATCCGTCAATATGTTCGAATTGGCGCGGAATTACTTTACTAAACACATCACGAAAGAAATAGATGCACGGATGCGCCAGGAACAAGTTGAATTTCGAACAAATAGATCATGCACCAAGCATATAAATACCGTGCGCATAATCGTGGAGTAATCGGTTGAATAGCGTTCACCACTTTATTTAGACTTCAAACGAGCATTTGATGCAGTCATTCACTATGCTTTGTGGCAAATGTTCAAACTGAAAGGGATACCAATAAAAATAATAAACCTTATTCAACAAATATATGAGAGATCCAGCAGTAAGATAGTGCATGAATGGGAAATGAGAAGAAGTATCAAAATGCTACAAGGGGTGAAGCAAGGCTTCCCACTTTCACAGATACTATTCAAGTTAGCCTTAGACTGGGTCATGCAGCAAACTATTAGCGACCAAGATGAAATGGCATGGAACACAAAGAAAAATCTAAATGACTTGTAATATGCAGACGATTATATCTAATTGCTCAAAATTACATTGAAATGAAGAAGAAACTACAAAACATCTCAGACAAGGGCAAAAAATCACATGCAATGAAAACAAAAGCTATGATATTGCAGACTAACAATACACGCTTATTCCAAATAAATGGGGACACAATCAAGAACATCACTCATTTTACTTATCTAGGCAGCATTATCTCAACAAACGGCGGGTCTAAGTTTGACATAAAAGCTAGAATTGGGAAAGCAGCAGGTAGTTTTGGCACTCTCTAACAAATTTGGAACTCGGCGCAACTAACACAAAACTTAAAATTACGAATATCTAATACAAACGTGAAACCGGTACTTTTATATGGTTTAGATACATGGGCGTTAACACGCGGTAATATAAACAAATTACAAGTGTTTATCAACAAGTGTCTTAGAAAGACAATCAAGATGAAATGGTCAGATTTCGTATCAAATGAAAAACTGTGGCAAAAAGAAATGAGTCTAAATCAAACGTAGGAAATGGAGATGGATTAGGCACATACTTAAGAGAGAAGATGGAAATATTGCAGACTGCACTAGTGTGGAATCTACACGGGAGCCGCAGAAGCGGGAAGCCAGATACAACATGGAGAAGAACGATAATGAAGGAGCCTGAAAAATGGGAAAGACGTGGAAGAAGTGAAAACCATGGCACAGAATAGGAAAGAATGGAGGCGCTTTACCGAGGAAATACAACTCAATTAAGATATTAAAAGCACAAGGATAAAGGACAATATATCAGCCACTCTCTCTAAATTACTTGATTCTAGAACACTCGAATACTTCAAGGCACTATGCTTCATCTAGGAGCGAAGAAAGACTAATAATATCACGCATACCTAATCCACAGTCTTCCATAACAACTTGCTCCACTCGCGCAATCACGATTTCAGTCCGGCTGGTTTGTGACCGAAGCTGCCTTGGTCCATCGTCACACAACTCTCGACCTTCTTTAACCTTCGCAACCATGGACGCACTTTTTTAACATCCATTACGCCTTCACTTTATGTCTCACTCAATTTCCGATGCATTTTGATGGATGTCTTACCATGAGAGGCAAAAATGGATAATTACACGTTGAACACTAAACATCGCCATTTTAAGCATACAAAACAACACTCACTACAATAGCAGCAATTTAATTTTCGTATACTGTATGATACTGCCATCTAAATTACACATTCAGAAATATTTTCGGCGCCCTTTTTTTCAATTAATTGCATCTTTCTACATATTCTCACTTAAACAAAGCAGCACTACACAGAACCCTTTAAAACAATTGATATTTTGAAACAACGATTTCAAGAAGCAATAAATTGTTTTGGTTAATGATCGTCGAAAGTCGTAGATTTGACGACTTCTTTTTATGTATTTATTAATAATCTCTATACTTTGAAGCAGTTGAAAAAAATATCCACCAAGGCATCATCAATGTAACAACTGATATGTTGAAAAATGTTGTAACAATTTGGCATTCATTTAAACCAAGTTTATTGCTACTAAATAAGAAGGAATTAACGCCATGCTAAGATGTTCATTACCAGTAAAAGTGATCAAAATTTCTCAGAAGAATTTCAGCATGATCATATTTATATTCACATTTGCTTTTAATTTGTCATGTCAAACTTGATGATATTTTAGTATAAATCTTTGCTTTTAGAGAGAATGTATTCACTGAGATGTCGTAATTTATAACATAGAAATATGTCAATATTCAAAATTGTCTCATTTGAAGCATAGAAAATTCACAGGTTCAATTTCCATAACAGCGTGAAACGTTAAGCATTGTGTGCTCGCTCCTACATAACCATTTCATTGCTAATCATTATAGGAACAAACCAAACTGAAGTATTAACTTAAAAATGATTGAATCGTTCAGACCCACAAAATTTACTATAAAGGGAAAATTAAAATAAATCGTTATTTGTAAATCAGCAGGTAGTAAAGAAAACCTTAGGGTATTTGGCTTAAAGATGGACATAAGTTTAGCACAAGAAATCTTATATCGATATTTAAAATATCCAAAATTAACAAAAATTGTACCAACGGCTGCCATATAGCCTTCAAGCAACGATTTAGTGTACTATCACTAAACTCGACATCCTTAAATGCCTTTTGTCGGAAAAATAAAATTGCCATTATAATTCATTTACTTTGGTCAACAAAACTATGCAAATCTAGGATAATCATACAAAATCTACAAATTCAACAAATTTTAACCACTGCTTATATAGCAAGAGTTTTATTAAAATACCATTTTATATTTTAGTTATGTACTCTAACCTTCTCATCTAAAATAGTTGTGACTTAAGTTTTGATGTAAATGCCCCATGTTTGACATCAACAAAGTCAAAGGAAGTAAAGGCTTAATACATACTGTGTGATCACATTCCTACCAAATCCCTTTAATTTGCAATATGGGAGCCAACCAGCATTATACTGTACAATCAAAATAGATAATTATCACAGCAAATGCTCATTATTTATACACAAAATCTACAACTAACATCCTTATCCTGTACCCCTCAACATCAATAATTCATTACAACACAGTTTTTTACATCAAGAAAGTGAATGACAAGAAATCAATTATGAAAGGGGGGTAGTAAAAAGTAGTTCTAAGATATATAGAAGATCTACTAAACAAATTAAATTGCGAAATTATTGGTTAAATTCCGCATAACAATAGAAAAAAACAAAAGTAGCAAATTGAATAAATAAAATTCGATAAAAAACTTCTAAACCGTCACCCAACTATTCCATGATAAACTAAAATATAACTATAATATAACAATACTCTTAAATGGAACTTGTGAAATCTAGACTCTCATATTCTAAGACGGTCAAAACCGCAATGCATAAAATTCTAGATACGGCACATTCAAAGATACTGTTATAGACAATCGCGACGAGCAAAGTGGTGATTATCAAACCTTCTTCTTCTTCTAGTTCTTCTTCTATTGTTTTACGCTAGGCAGCTTATAGAGGTCCCTCTATCATTTTAATTTAGGATGTGTGATTTTCCTTCCGTCACACGTTAAAGATATTTGCTACATTTTCGACTCAATACCAATTTTTATGTCTTTTAATCAGGACTGTTGCTTTATTCCTGGTCCTATTATTTCTTCTATTTTTCTCATTAGAATAAGTCTTAATGTTTTGTACTTTTTGCTTCGTAGTATATGTCCCAGGTATAAAACTTTTCATTGTTTTATTATTTGTAATAGTTTGCGTTGCCTTTGCGTTTTTGTATGATCCACATTTCAGAAAGTTTTAACTGGGTTCATTGACCTTATCTATAGTGACCACAGCACCATATGTTATCTAACCAAAGCATATAAAAGGAAAATGCCTAGCAAAAATGTCAAATGCGTCTTATGCAATAGAAATCATCCAAACTAATTATAGGAGTTGTCTGATCTACAAAGACCTTTAAAAACCCCATCCAACGTTAAAAAATAATCAGTTCTCTAAAAACCAACTAAAGAAACTCAACAAAAGTTTATACTTTCAACATCAGCATCTTATATGCACAAAAGTGCAATACCATTTAAAAATCTTTACAGTACATCTTTTTTTATCCAAAAAACACCAGCAACAAAATAGTCTGGAGAACATGTTAACAAAAATTATGGGAAAAATTGAAAACGTAATAAATTTGCTCAACATTACGATCCACAAAATGTCCTAATTGATAGCATATTTAAGATTCTAGAATGAAAGCATAATGTTATAGTTGGACAAATCTAAAAATTAAAATACGTAACATCATGTCGATGTAATGTTCATCTCATAAACTTATATTACATTTTAAGATCACTAAGTTTACGGTTACACCGTTTTTTATGTAAAACACTCCATTGAAAAGACCAAAAAAGTGTTAGCGTTATAATCGTCAAGAATAATACAAAACATTATAAACTATCAAAGTATTTTTAACCTCATTTTTACGTACTCGACATAGTAGTTGACAATAACAGTGGCCAAATTATACTAATTACTATATACAATCCACTAGGATACATAATCAAACAGAAGCAACTCCTAAACTATCTTGCATTTCTGTGCAATCGTCTTTTGTCTGTAAGAGATTTTAACATGAAGCACGTGCACTAGGAATTGAGAGTGGTCACTCTAAGACTACGTCAACTTTTCAAATCGTGCAAAAAGATACATTCTCTCTTACTCTACAAATAAGTCAACATATTAGCCCTCAAATAGACAAAAAATACTTGGGCTATTAGACTTATGAGTATTTAAAGGCATTGCCCAGAACCTATCTAGAGTTATCCTCTAATCATAGCTCGATATTAATTACTATCGACTCAAATGTAAACGAAAAAGCTAAATCAGAAATTTTATGTAACGCAAACTATCTGTGGAATATTAAAAAAACTTATGAAGTCTACACTTGCCCCAAACTATTAATTAAAAAATAAATATAAATTAGATGAAGTAGCGCAGTATTTGACAACCTTAATTTAAGAACTTGCTTAGGAAGTCTCAGTATTATATTATATTAGTAAAGGCAAAATTAAAGAAAAAATAAATTTTAGAAGACAGTAACATATGTCAACATCTTCCAAAATTGAAAACAGAAGCGGCAGAGTTGCCAAAAAATCTCGAGAATACAATAATTTTCTTTATCTGGGTCGAAAGTAGAAACGGGATGTTACAGCACAGCACATTTATAATTCCTTTATACTTGTACCCCTTGAACTTTTCTAATCCCCATACCAATTAAAAGATTTCATAAAAGGAATGTATTCAAAATACTTTAAGAAATTTCTTAGATTTAACTTAATTTCTAAAAAGATCCCAAAGAACTTCCAAACGAACTGATATAACTTCATATAAGTCTATTAGCCTGCTACCAAAATAATAATAACTTATTCTACGCAGAGCGCACTTATCTAAGAGAAGAGACTAATACTTATAAATCAGTTCAGTTATCGTAGACAGTACAACATAGTTGAGCAAGTACATGGAGTTTCCACCAAAATTAAACATGAGCTGGAAACCAAGAGATTTTGTTTAGCTCAACCCTTTATTAACTAATTGCGAAAAAGCGTATTATATAAAATCAAACAATGCCTAATATATACCTACTATAGTGCACCCAAATTACACATTATCATTAGACATTTTCTAGTTATATATCAAACTTCAATTACTTTTTGTCTTTTATCTAATCAGCGTTTTTTCAAGGCACTGTTATCGGACCAGTTTTATACTTAATATATATATTACCAAACTTCCAACCAATAGGAGTACAGTACTTGTAACCTTTGCTGAGGATACAGTAACCCTAAAATACTTACAGTGGTACTTAGACCAAATTGAAAAATAAATAAAAACATAGTATATTTGAGCATATGGGAAAAGATCTGTAAGATTGCCATAAAACAAATTTGAAATTATAGAATCAAAATATGGGGTGCAGCTAGCAACTGCGGCTTTACCAGAATACAGCGATACCAATAAAAAATGCTGAAAATAATAGCGAACGCACCATGGTTTGTTCCTGTTAAGATAGATGATTATTTCCTTTGCATAAAGTCGTTTGCTTTTATTTTTAAATACTTTTAGTAAACTTCTAAATTTAATGTAATTAAAACAAGGAGCAATTAAATTCTGAATATATATATATATAAAAGGAAAGAATGTTAATTATTTTGTCGTGATCGTGTGTGCGAAATATTTGAATATGCAATAGAAATGTGTCAGTGTTTTGGGCTTTCGTCGTGACTCCCAGCGGCTGTTGATGCCCGCGTGCTGCACTCTGCGTGGTCGTTAAATTTGCACTGCAAGACCTTCGTCCAGAAAAATAGCGACAGTGTAGTGTAAGGTCGCGAGAAATCGAACTCGATCAGACTGATCATCAAGAGTAGACCCATTACCGCTGACCGCCCGTTATCACCAGACGACATCGGTGAAACCGCTTCGTAAGTAACCTCTGATTGTTACCTTCCAAACTACTTACATTCTGGATGCACATGGTAGATTCCACAAGTGCTTCTTGTGACGTCACTTTCGCAGCCGCTGTTTGCTATGTTGTAACATCACTTCTGCATCCGCTTATTCTCTCTTTCGCCTTCTTGTAACGTCACTACCCAACAGGCAAAGTGCCTTCCGACTGCAGTAAATACAGACTTCTTTTGAGGGTTCCAACGTCTTTCAATGAACAGATTAGAGAGATTTAATAAATATAAATTTGAAATCATTAATTTAATGCCTTTGCTTCTGTAAGTACTAACAAGATTTCTAAAATTTGAAACTTAAATAATTTTCCTCATTGGTTTAATTAATTTCTGTTTAAAGTTTAGTTCAGTTCTCTGCTAATTGGATTCAATCGCTTGACCTTGCATACTTGTACCCTTTGCATTTGTTCTGTGACAATTCTTTTGTCCAAACCAAACTTTTCCGGCAAAACCGCATTGAAGGAGAGTCTATTGGCAATTACGATACAGTCGCCTTGTTCTCAACATAAACAGTACTTAAATGGAGAACCCATGCAAATCTCAAAGCATTACATATCAAGACAGGATCAGAAGTTATCCTAATATTTTAGCATTTGTACTCTTGAGCAAATTATCACTGAAAAGGCTGAAACGATACAATCCATTAAACCTACCACAACAATTTTGAAATACATTATTATTCTATTGTAAGTTGGTAAATATAACACATTGTATATTATGTTAATTATAAGTAGGAGCTGCCATTGTGCATATCCACTCTATATCATTTTTATTATTTAATTATGTCTTTTGCTTAATATCTATATAGACGGTATGAAAAATTAGCTTAGAATCAAATTTAAGAATGGTATAAAATAAGAAACTTCCAAGCAACTTTTTTTGCTCGAAAGGACTAAAGAGTCTTCAACAGTTTTTGTTTTAACAAATAAAATTAAGCTTTTTAATTAACTAAATTTTAATTGCACATTTTATGTTTTTAATTTTCCTCTTAACCGTTCCAATTTATAATACTGAAACACATTTTTCTGTATAAGCGAATAAAAGTACTTTTCTTCAATATAATATAAAGCTATTTTTATACTTCTGCAACAGACTCACCGTTCCCGTGCAGGTTCTCCGGGGTCTGCTTGGACACGACAGCCTCTGGGGCGGACTCCCAGGTGGGCGACGGATCAGCGTCCTGCAGGGTGGACGCCGATGCCCGGACCATCCGCAGCTCGCTCCACGGGTCCTGCTGGCGGTACCACACCGGAAGCAGCTTCCGCTTCCAAAATTGACTCTCCATGATAGCAGGCAGCTCGCGACGGGTGTTTCCTCGGATCCAGCTGCGGCCAATTACATGTCTGCTCCTGAAAGAAACATCCCGCTGAAACTTTTCCACTTGAATGCACGAACTTGATGGCTCGGAAATGAATTCCTTTCGCTCGTAATAAAGTAATTCTAGAAATGCCACATTTCGGCGAAAAAGATGACAGAGACTACTATTTTCGTGGCATTTATCGTGCGTGTGTTGGTTTTGTGTTAAATTGGCTTCTAACCAATCGATGGATATTATAAATGTAAAACTGTAGCAAAGTAAGTTCACAGACTTTAATACGAAAGCTAAGATAAAAGTTTATTAAATACAAAAATTATAAGAAGCCCAACTACTTTGTAGTATGTGTTGTGTGTTATGAAACAAAATAGACGCTTACTTAAAGAACCCTTAGACTAACGAGTTCACAGCGGCATAGAAATAACAAGAAGAGCTGGTATAAGGACGGCTACCGCTGGCGTTATAAATAGAAAGCAATTTTATATGCAAAGCTTTCTGTTAAAAGTTTAAAGTTGCAGAATATTTAATATTTAAAAGCGCTTGAAAACAAGCGGTATAACCATGCAGAACGAGCATTTTATTGTAATGTGCAAATACTATCACTATTTTTCAATAAAATACCACGTTATAAATATCGTCTGTTATCAATAACAATAATGTGTGTGTTAATATTAAACATGCATCCTGCTTTTGAAATAAAAAAGTTTTTTGTGTGAAAACGCTTTCCTCCCAACACTTTTAGTTTAGAGAAGAGATCGAAGTTGCAAAGACATATGTAAGTGATGTTCAAGTATGTCTCAACTTTATATTTTTAGCAACATCTGATTAAATACTGCACAAGATATTGCAATTGATTATCCACTTCTTATTACTTTTCTTTACGACAATTGCCTTGTTTTTTTAACTTATTTAATAGCCGAATTCAAATGTTAATCTAAAATACAAGGGAAATTTAAAATAAGTCCGTTTTAGATGCGCAAGAAATAAGCGGGATTGTTGACGCCTATTCTGTAACACTGTATGTAGTAGTGCAGTAAGCAGTGAGAAAAGATTATGTTGCAATTTACTCGTCTGTTACATCAATTTAAAATAAACGCTTCCATAAAAAAAATCTAACCAAATGTGAAGTGTGTGCGGGAACAAGATTTCTATTAGCGAAAAGAAACTTTCGGCAGGTACGATTTGTCGTAAACTTTATAATGTTTAGGGACGTAATGGGTGAAGATATCATGCATCAGTAGTGTAGCATATTTAAAGATAAATGCACAAACAAAAGTTAGTAATAAACTTGAACAAGAAATAGATCCGTTATGCACATAGAACAGTAGCTTATGTCGCGACGTTTTGAAGATGGCAGTGCGTTTCAAGATGCTGTTACAGGGCGGCTTCATTCCAAAGAGGAAGAGCATTTGTAGAAAGAATTTTAAACCTTGTAAGACATTATGATAACTGGAAGCTATTGTACTGTTGTAGGTTTTTAATGTTTATAATAAAGGTTCTATATTATATGTTCATTGATATCCAAACGGAGGTATCTTTCCGACGTGTTTATTTAATGAAAGATCTTTTACAAGAACTATATCTCATGTTTATTGAGAAGTAAAATTAAGACATGTAATCGACGAAATAAAGAAGAAATAAATTACTGTAAAGATATCAAAGCAACGTTTCATTAATACACACTCATGAGCATCATCAACTTTCACGAATTAAGCCTTACATCCTGTTTTAACCCCACCTTATTATCTGTCTTTATACTCATCCACCACCCTTGTATTTTGTACTTTAGTTTGTTCTTTTCAATGTACCGCCTATATGTTGGAATTTGTTTATTTTTTACAATTTTATCTTTATCATATGATAGATTGCACCCTAGATACTAATTTGTTCTAGACTAGATCTTTTTTTTAAATCATTATTTTCGTCTTTTCTTTGGAGGCCTTACAGTTACATTCATGTAAAATTTAATGAAGATTTATTACTGCTCGTTCTTGATCATTTTAAGACCGGGAATGATAGTCCGGTCGTTGACAAAAAATATTTAATTGAATATGTAATGGATGCATTTTAAAGAGACTCTCAGCGGTGTGCCTTTTTCCCATTCCGTCAGCATCTTACCTACATATAAATTAAAAATTATGGCCGACATTGTAATTTCTGTCTAACTCCTTGGTTTATTTTTGTGTTTGTTTTTACCCGCTGTCTTGTGGCCATTATTAATACGTGGTGCAAATATTAATTAAAAAACTAATTAAAACTAAAACTCAAAAAATACATTGATCTAATTAAGTACTTATCCACGATTTAATAAGTCAGCTGAGTGTGCTGTATGCCGTTTAATGTATAATTATGGATAACTTCAATATTGAAAGCTTCACTGGAATTTAAATTGGAGAACCTCAATAGTTTGATGCTAAACCTTAAAATGTCACGAACGCCAAGTAGGGTATTGATTGCAAGCGTAACTTAATTAAGTTATTTCACATTAACCCTTTGACTACCAAAATTACATTTTTTTGCAAATTCTTGTGATTATTCCTAATACAAGGTAAAAATGGGTAAATAAGGATAATACAAACCTGATTTCACATGAAAAATTACTTGTCTTTGAAAAATTTTGATGGTGTTACCAAGTAACCAGTGGGAGTTTGCATAAAGTAAGTTTATTCAATGATTTTGTGTGATATTTTACAGGTTCCCATTTGGCACTCGTAGCGCAAGGAAGTACTAATCTCCGCGCGCGACAGGTCAAGTGATAACGCTTCCGTGATAAATTTAATTTTAATAATTTCATTTTATTGCAGTTTTAAGCATATTTATTTATATTTATGCTTAACACGATTTGCAAACAATTTATATTAGTGATCAGAAGTGAGTCATTTAGTTTTAGTGTCAGCCGTCATGGCTGGCACTAATCAACCATACTCCGTGCCTTACGCACAACCTCCAATGATGCAGTATCAAACACAGTATCCTCAGCTTCCGGGCAACGTGGTGCAACCCCAGTTCCAAGTAACACAACCTCACTATATGCAACCTGCACTCAATCAACAGGTAGGTCAAAATGTAGCATCACACTACGCGGCACCTATTACACTTTGGCAACAACCCTATCATCAACCATCTACGTCACATCAGCAAAATTCAAAATGGACCACTGTTACCCCGAGAAAAAATAAACGTATCATGCAAGATGACGAAAATCGTATAGTGAAGCAAAATGTCTCAGAAAACTCATGGCGGCTTAACTTAACAAATCGATTTCAAGCGCTCCCAGTACCACATAATACAATGGAAGCAGACACACCCGCAGTTACAAAAACAAACTGAACACTACAACTGACAAAAAGTACACTTTAAAAGTTATAGGAAGAAATCAAGTGAAAATAATGGCGGAAACCACAGATTTACAGGAAATTAGTAGCTAGACTAATAGAACTAAAAGTACAGTTCCATACATATCAAATGAAAGAAGAGCCCAGATTTCGCGTCGTAATCAAGAACATACACTACTCTATCCATATTAATGAATTACAAGCTGAGATAGAAAACAAGGACATAAAGTTCTGAATATATACAATGTGAAGTCAGAACAACTAAACAGCCACTGTCAATGTTCCTTGTCGATCTAGCTCCCAACGAATCTAACAAAAAGATATATGACATTAAATATTTATTACATACAAAAATTACAATAGAACCACCTCATCACAAAAGAGAAATCCCGCAATGCGCCACTTGCCAAAGATATGGTCATACGAAGAGATTCTGCACGCTCGAACCTAGGTGTGTAAAATGTAGCGCAAACCACCTAACCAGCACGTGTAGTAAATCAAAGGAAACCCAGCCAAAGTGCGTTTTATGTAACGGTTCACATCCTGCAAACTTTCCATCACCACGTCCTAGAGGGTTTGCATTGCAACCAACTACCGCACCCATACAAATGCCAAACAAAAATGAAGGAACATTCGCTCAAGTTGTGTCAAATAGACACCAATCCTCTCACTAATTAAACGTGCCACAAACGTCTCACATTGAGAAACTGGAAAAAATGTTGAATAACTTGCTGAAAATCTAAAAACAATGCTAAATTTCCTCACAGTCATCGTCTCCAAACTGCAATAATGGCTCAAACACTCAAGATTGCAGAATGGAATGCCAATGGCTTGTCAAACCACATCCTAGAGTTACGGGCGTTTATTACTAATCACGATTTAGATATAGTTTTAATATCCGAAACTCATTTTACAGACAGAAGTTACTTTACAATACCCAACTATATTATGTATGACACACAACACCCTAGTGGAGCTGCACACGGAGGATCTGCAGTACTTATAAAAAGTTCCATCAAGCATTACCAAACAGATAAGTACATTCATGAGCACATTCAAGCTACCAGCGTGATCGTAGAAGATTGGACAGGACCAATTACAATTACCGCTTTGTATAGTCCCCCGAGACATAACATAAAAACAGAGCATTACACCCAATTCTTTAACACACTTGGTTCCCCGCTTCATTCCCGGTAGTGACTACAATGCTAAACACCAGGAATGGGGTGCTAGAGTAACCACCACTGAAGGCAGGAATTGCTAAAATCGCTCGTCAACAATAATCTCAGCTATCTCACCACCAGGCAACCCACATACTGGCCTACGGACAGGGCTAAAATCCCGGATCTACTTGACTTTTATGTTACCAAAAACATAGCACAAAATTACCTAACAATCAAATCATGCCTTGATATGACATCAGATCATTCCCCAATCATAATCACATTAAGTACCCAAATACTTCACAGGCCTAGACCAATTAGACTCACCAACAAGAATACCGACTGGGACTTCTTTAGAATGATAGTCCACGAAAAAATAGATCTAGGCACACCCCTCAAGACCACCGATGAGATCGATGATGCAGTTGAGCACCTGAACCGTACTATACAGGGTGCGGCATGGGATTCAACACCCTTTTTGGAAGTGAGCGATGCCCGCAATACTCTACCTATGGTAATAAAAAGAGCAATAGCCGAGAAAAGAAGGCTTCGCAGAATTTGGCAGAACATTAGGTCACCGAATGATAAAAACAGGCTCAACAATGCTACACGAAATTTGAAGGCAATGCTTCAAGATCAAAAAAATCAGGCTCTACAGTATTATCTATTAATCCTCTCCGCTACCGAAACAACAGATTATTCCACGAAGAAACTAAAACAACCACAGCAAGCAATCCCTCCAATTCAGAAACCTGATGGAAGTTGGGCTAGGAGTGAGCAAGAAAAAGCCGATACTTTTGCAGCACATCTAACACATGTTTTTCAGCCCTTTCCTTCTGCACTAACTCCAGAAGAAGAAACCGAAATACAACAATATCAACTAAGATCAACACCAGATCAACTAAGTCTGCCAATAAAAAATATTACGGTAACAGAAGTAAGTTCGTTAATTACATGTGATCTGAACCCTAAGAAATCAGCAGGGTATGACCTGATTACAGGAGAAGTCCTGAAACAATTGCCGGAGAAAGGATACAGACAAATAACAGCCATTTATAATGCTATTCTAAGATTAAGCTATTTCTCAGTCCAATGGAAGGTGGCCCAAATAATACTTATACCTATGCCAGGAAAGCCTCCTGAAGAACTGTCACCTCATCGTCCGATCAGTTTGCTACCTGTAATATCTAAAATCTTTGAAAAACTGTTACTCAGAAGACTCGAATCAATCCTAGAAAATCACGATCTAGTGCCAGTACACCAATTCGGTTTTAGGAAAGACCACGCCACTATTGAGCAAATTCACAGGGTAGTAAACGAAATCAACCAGGCTTTCGAAAAGAAAAAATATTGCTCCACCGCTTTTCTCAATATAACTCAAGCGTTCGATAAGATCTGGCATGTGGGACTTTTGTATAAGATCAAGAAAAACCTGCCACACTTATTTTCAACTGACCAAATCCTATCTGAGCAATAAGTAGTTCCAGGTAAAGTTTCAGAATAAACTAACAAAATTACATCCTATTAAATCCGGTGTATGGCAGGGAAGCGTACTAGGACCTGTACTTTACCTACTATACATGGCAGATATACCTACCACCAATCTTACGACCACGGCGACATTTGCAGATGATACTGCAATTCTTGCAATTCACGGAGATCCTATTATAGCATCAAGAAATCTGCAGACCTCTCTTAACCAAGTGAAAAATTGGCTTCGGCTCTGGCGTGTAAAAGCAAACGAAAACAAGTCCACCCAAGTCACGTTTACACTAAAGAAGAAAACATGTCCACAAGTTACGCTTAATAATACACCACTTCAGCAAGCCGAAGACGTCCGATACCTTGGTATGCACTTTGATCGCAGACTAACTTGGAAAAAACATATACTTTCTAAACGAAAACAACTGGGCCTAAAGCTCTCCAAGTTATACTGGTTATTAGGTAGAAAATCCAAGTTATCTTTTTACAACAAGGGACTACTCTATAAATGTATACTAAAACCAATTTGGACATACGGGCTGCAACTATGGGGAACTACAAGCAACTCCAATTTGGAGATCTTGCAGAGATTCCAATCTAAAACCCTAAGGGTAATAGCAGATGCACCGTGGTACGTTATAAATGAAGTCATTCATCGGGACCTCCGAATGAAACTAGTGAAAGACGAAGTGAAGTGCGTGAGTGCAAAGTATATTTTACTACTAGACAATCACATAAACTATCTTGCCGTGAATTTGCTGGATAACAGCAATTCAGTTTATAGGCTAAAAAGACTCACTCCCCTGGATCTTCCAGATCTACACTAGTTGTTTTGTGTGTTAAATATTATCCTGTATATAATAGTTCATAAGTAATTCTAAGGAGGAGCCTTCCACTGGGACGGCATCCAACATGTACTCATTCTGTAAATTCACCTGATTTACTTATTGTTCATCAGAGCAGATTGTAAATATAAATAAAGTTAAAAAAAATATTTTACAAAACAATTTTTTTATCACTCAAACATAGACCTACTTTACATATTGTGTAGTGCCACTTTGTAAGGTCTAGTTCAGCTGTTGTGCTGCATATAGCACAACGCAGGAAGGTTCCATGTTTCAGCATATGTGTTGCATCTTCGAAACGTATCATATCTCTGGTGGAACAACGCGCTTGCGTTTGGTTTGGAGCAAGCACATATCCTTGCTTTTCAGTCCTCGTTTCTCTCGTTTCTGCAATCCTATAAGACCTCTTGAGGTATCAATTCGAAACTCTTTCAATTTTAGCGATTTTCTTTCACTTCGCATACAGAATAGAATGAAGAAGTTCACAATCGTGACGTCAAGAAAGTGCCAAAATGTACAGAGCCACGAACGTTTGCTTTTTGTATTCACTTCGTAAAAGGATTTCAACATATCGAATTTGTCGACATACCCTATATGATTGTTATAATCCCTTACGAGTATTCGGCAGGTTACATTACCCTTCGTTCCATCCTTTGCCCTCCTACTGACAACTGTTATTTCATCCAGGTTGTAAAAATTGGAAAGAAAACATATTCCTTTCTTGTCCATCCATTTCAAGAAAAGAAATTCTCTACTCTATATTCTCCAATTTTAATCTCCTCTGTTTATAGCTTTGTCACAGAGCAAATTGTTCGGCAAACCCTTATGATTTTTATAAATGGTTCCACATGTAAGGCTTTTTTATTCAATAGATAGTTCATCAAGGGAAGAGAAGCAAAAAAATTATCAAAGATTGTATGGAGATTATGCAGTACGTATGCTTCTATTGTATTGGAAAAAGTAATCACCAGCCATTTCACAAACGATTTGCCACTATTTTTGCAACGAAAACAGCGAAACTCGTCAAACAAAAACGACAACAGGTGGAGAAGCAGCCGTCTGTAATAGGAATGGCAAATTTAGAGTGCTTGTTCTGCTACTAACTAATAAATGGCGCTGCAGATAAACAATTTGAAGGCGCTTTGGCTCAAATACCACTGAAATTTGAGAAACAGATTATTGAATATGCGGTTTCACCGTGAAAGTGATGAAATGGTTAAGACTAGTGCCACCTCGCAGATAAATTTAACATCAGAGTTACTAAAACGATTGCATTGTACACTATATCGGGAATTATAAATTACCAAAGTGTAAATCTCAACAAATAAAAATAAATTAAACATATGGCTTATGTTTACACATCTATTATGTAACCTGACATCTAAAGAGAATAAATTACAATGGGTATGCGTAAATAAGAACAACTGTACTGGCCTAGTCCGATAGGAGTAAATGAGTACAAAATAAAAACATTTTAAAAAGTTAGGATAATCTGAAAAACGCTTAAAAAATTTGCACAAAATGTTAAAAAGAAACGTGGAAAAATATTCTAAAAAGATAAGATGATAATTAGGAGGACATTACAAGAAATAAAGATAGATACGAAAAAAGTTCTAAATGATTAAAGCAAAATTAAAAACAAACACGATAATAAAAAAATTAAAATAAACCTTACAATGAACAAAAATATAAACAGCAGAAATATCAGAAGCTGCAGCAAAATAATGAAAAGGAAGAATCAAGATAAATGCCAAAAGACACTTCCGAAGTTTAAGATAAAAAGTAAAAATAAATACAAAAGAACATTTTGTAACTTGAAAACAAGATCTCTAGAAGAATCTCTAGGAAAAATATAGAAAATCAAAAAATAAAATTGTTTTGGAGAGAAATTAGAAAAATTAGAGATCGAGACAGATACCTTGTTAATAATGTAGATGCTATATTCTTTTACAAGTGGAAAAAATGTCTGAGTTAAAACTGTGATGTTTAATAATCAGTGCTACAGGGGATAGAGCGCGAGTAGAAACTTAACTCGGAATAAAAATAGTACTAAAATGAAAGTACCAAGAGATGAAAACAAGATAAAAGAAACCAGCGCATGGAATCTAGTAATAATTTTATTGGATAGAATAGGATTTCTTAAAGTTAAAGAGTGATCAGACGAGAAGCTTGAAGTCCATCAATAGAGTTGAATCTAGATAAAGGTTATTAATGATGAGTTACCTAAATTATGAGGCGGCAGGAGTACAATTCGAGATTAAGAAGACGTTTGAATAGGTTTTAAAGCGGTGAAAAAACGTGAAGAAACTGTGTCAGAATTGAAATTCGTGGTAGAAGTTAACTAAGATAACAGTCTTAGAGAGCAAGAAGTGTAATTATTAATTGCAAAGGGTTAAGCCATTCTGAAATAGCTGCGAATCAGACCTCTATAAATTATAACTAATTTTGGCAAGTCCTGTAGGTCAGAACAGTCATATAAATGTGCGTAGACAATAGACGATCTAAAGAAAGATTAATTCAAGACGTTAATTATCGATGTCTAGAAAGACAACGATCACTTTCTTTAGTTTTCATTTTCATTGAAATACAAGTTTCTTTAAAGATTTCGAAAAACGTATTACATTCTGTAATGTCTTCTTATTAAATCGCAGTCTAGCAACATTTTGGTTTAGTACAGCAGAAGAATAAAACCAAGTAAATACAGTTGATGCAAAATAATTTTAAACTTCACACAGGCCAACTTTTGCTCTACTCTGCTAGATAAATAAATCACTATTTTTAAATGCTTTTTATTTAAGTTACCAAATGATCCACAAGTGTTGAGTATTGTTAAATATAAAGACCACGTTCAAATTAATTAAATAAAGACTAAAAAGGAAAAACAATCACATGAAATAATTGTTAGTTTCTTAAATTATGTGAATGTTATCTACTACATTCTATTTTTATTAAATTAATGTGCATAATTAATAAAACTGTAGATTTCTTTGCATATATTTATAAATAGGCAACTAGTGCATGTAAATTACCATTTTATTTTATTTATTTATTTTTTGTTTAAAAATATCAGTATCATGAACTATGCTAGTATAAGTTTCACTAGAAACGATAAAAGTTTATTGTATGCCAATACCATTATAGAGAGAAAACATATTTTTGAGTATCTGTGGGACACTTGTTTTTAAAGATTACCTTTTACAGTACAGTACAGTAATATTAATTTATTTTTTTGGATTTAAAGAATACTATCCATTGATTTAAAATACTTACGTGCCAAATATTCATTTGTTAAGTTCTTCTTTTAGAATTTTTTAAAATCCTGTAATAAATATGATAATCTCCCAATTTCTAAAACTTCGGAATAGTCTTTCTTTCAAATAAATGCAAAGGCTTTTACAACCGGTGCTTAATTAATTAAATCCTGGCCTAATTGTCTAATTATAGGAACTACTAACCAAGATTATACAGAGAGGCGGTGGAAATTTATAAATATAAAAATAATTTCAGCAGGAGAGCGATTCAACTTACCTAAATCTTTATTTATCGCCCTTAAGAGGCAAAAAACAGACCACCATGCAATAAAAGAACGGATAATGTGAGCAAATGCCAGTTGGCATTGTCACTTGGTGACATCAACAACAGCCCTCCACTACCATCTCTACCATACGCATACAAATATAAAAGTGAAAGCGCAACGGACAGTAACTTAACTTTTATAAGATTTCCTCCTGGAGATGTCCGTCGCAGTTGTAGACGAAACGTCAAGAGTTTCTAGACTCCGACCATGGCATAACAAACCAATAACTAACAGCACGATGCAGTCGTTACTTCGTTTTCTGATAATGGAATATCATTTTTTAAATTTTGGGTTATATAAACAAAAATTTTGTTTTACAATTACCGCTGCCTTTTATTAAATTTCCTGCACATGCTTATATTTCCTTGTTCTGTTTTTCTTTAAATTTAATGGTACTGAAGAATTGTTATTGTTTTACTATGCATAGAATTCCAGTATTTATGGCATACTCCACATCTGGCAATAAAATGTCTTAATCAATTTGTTTAGATTTTCTATGTATGCTGCTACTAAATATTTGTTGCGTACTTTGGTTAGTATGCATCATAGAAGAGCAGGAAAAAACTTTTGTGTGCCACTTTTTTAACATTTACTTGAAAAACATTATTTATTGTTGAAGCTGCTGATAGCTTACAAAATTTATATAAAATAATATATTTATATATATTTAAATGTTAATGATTTTGAGGGTAGTGTACAAAAATAATTTTTTTGTTGAGTGCACTTACTGGTACTGCAGCCTCCACGATTTGTTGTGCCTACTAACATACAACTTATATTCTACGTCAGATACATCCGTGAGTTTCCAGCAAGACTCGAACTTGCTCTTTTGCTGGGTGCATGCACAAAAAAGCTATCGTTCTTGATCAATCGATTACGTCAGCGACACGAAAGGAAGCATTAAAGCCGCGTTTAAAATTATAAATTTTTAATAAATAAGACTTAAGTGGTTTAATAACTTAGTTCGCATATTCATAAAAAATGGCAGCAATTTCTGCATACGTGGTAATAAAATTTCTTTCATAAATGAACGAAAACAATGGTGGTGCGGCTCTAATACCCCGCGTCAGAGGACGGCCTGCAAACTGAGTAGGTTGAGGCTCTCATGTTAGCTCGCTGCGCCCAGTCGTCGCGCACCATCTCTGATGCTGGACGATGTAGCAAGCACCTTCGCTTTGTTCGAAGCGCAAGCAAGTACTCAATTATTTTTAGTGACTGAGTAGGATACCCGCCAGGCACCAGAAAGCTCCAGGAATAAACACGGGTCTGTTTGCAGCTTAGTCACACGCCTCATCCGTGCAGCCACGCTGACGCTGAACGAAACCAATGCTAATTTACTATTTTCTTCAAAGACCTGTCAAATCATTCAGCCACATTGTTTGACAGTTGCTTCAACACAAATGTTTTGAACAGTAGTATCAAACGGATAAAGTAGAAATAGTAGTGTGAATTCATGATAGGAATTCACTTAGGTCACGTCCTTAACACGAAACTTTTCGACTTTCGGTCAACAACAGAGATTCAAAAATAACTAGCACGTCAGATGTCATTGACAAACTATGTAATGCAGTTTTGGACGACACACGAGTTAGTAAAAACCCAGGCATCCCAACTAAACCAATTAACTTCACCACTATACACCAAAAATGAAACGTAGTGAACCTAGTCTAAAACCGAAAGCGTACCATCTGCAGCAAAGTTAATAATATCAATTATTTAGGCGCAAAATTAATTTTTTTGATTAAGTACCTTGACAAAGGAAAAATTACTACCACTTATGAGTTACTTAGTATGAGGCACTTTTAGATAGACCATTTAGACTATTTAGGGCAACCATCAGCGGTAAACGTCTAAAAATGACCTAAAAAATTGTTTCGCCTCAACATCGCACCAGTGCATTCAATATGTGAAGCTGATCAAAATGGGCTAAACTACAAGTTGAACTTCTTTTGTATCTATTCTATTCGTACGATCTTCTTCTCTTAAATTACCGCCTCTCTCAAAAGCTGAAAGGTAAAAGAATATTGTGAGACTCTTGAAGAAATCCACTTTCACAAAAAAATCACAATCTAAAAAAACAAAAAATTGTAAGATTAAATGTTTATTTGAAATTCGTATAGGAGCATATTAAAACTTAATTTAGTAACGATTCAGTTACTTTCTTCCACTGTTGTTTGGTTTTATGTTTTTGTGATTTTTATTAACATTCTTCAACAATCGCTTTTTACTCATTGACTTCCAATATTTTTTACACTTATTTATACTTCTTTGCTAATTTATGTTGTGATTATTCATCTGATTCGCTCATCAAACGTCTTTTGAAAATACCATAACAATTTTATAAATTATTATATTATTTATCTAAATTTCCAAAAAATGCAGTTTTTTACTTCTCAAAAGGAGAATGTTTAAGCTTTTGAAACATAAATCTGTTCCATGTATTTGCTTTTGTTTTCGTTAATTTGGAGGCCTACTTGGTTTGCTGCACTGATCAATCGTTCTGCCACTTCTTTTAATTCTTTTTTACTTCTAGCTGTTAACAAAATGTCGTCGGCATACGTCAAGCATTGGTGGCTTTTGGTAAATATCGTTCCTGTTGTGTTTACTCTGCTTTCTTTTATTACTTTCTCCAATATTAGATTAAATAAGACTGTAAACAGCGGATCTCTTTGACAAACTCCTCTGTTCATTGTGAACTTTTTTTACACATGGTCATTTACCTTTACTGCGCTTAACACTTGCTTAAAAGTAATTTGTACAAGGTTAATTATTTTTTGTGGTAGCTTGAGTACTCTTAGTTTTTCCCTGTTAACATTAATAAATAAGTAATAAGAAAAATATGTAATCAAATTTTCGCATAATTAACTTCTACATAGTAAAGTTTGTATGAATCAATTTTTAAGTCAAACTTTATATTTGGACTTTTTAAATGGTTCTACGTGCAATTAACATTAAATAGAACTAACATTAAAAGATCTCATAACAGCTGGTTTATCTTAATATTTTTGTAGTTTAAAGGAAGTTTTAAAAAATATATCTAAACATGTCTTTTAGAAGGGATTAAATTTTATTGAAGGTTAAACACTTTTTGGGGTATTATTCATTCGCTAAATTGTTTTTTAAAATTTGTTTAAATAAAGATTTAAAATAATTTTTAAAATTATTTCGCACAAAAATAGATTTTCTTGCTATTAGTGGAAAATACCACTTTCTTGCAATTGTACTAACTTCTCTGCATCAGAAACAAAGGTTGCAATAAGCAAAGAAAAGTTTCACAATACACGAGTCGATTCGTCTTTCCTTGTAAATCTACACTTTAAACTGGAAAGATGGTAGAACATTAATAGGCCGTAAACGCATGCGTATACTACGAAAATTCATTAGTTCTAATAACAAGTTACCTCCAGTTAAAGTTAGAAGCAGCATTACAAGTACGTCAACGCAGTCTTACAGACCATAGTAGTTCTTTTCCTTCAAAGGAGGCTCCAATAAAGAAATATTCGACCACACGTGGCACATAACACATTACATTTTCTTCATTAAAACAGAATAGACACTTTCTTATGGCTGGCCCAATCTTCTGACCGTTCACCGATTAAAATATCAAGAATATCATTACGTGAAGATTACAGCATTATCAACGACCTCCAATAAATTTGTTTGGATTATTGAAACGCTTTAATAATGTATAGAAAACATTCCATCAAGACACAATTCATTCATTATGTGACTATATGGTAAGAAGAATGTAGCCGATCACGAGAGATCGGATTGGGTTCATACATTGTTGAATAGATGTATATGTTTTGCAAGTTTAATCATTTATTAGTTGTATACTATTAAATAAATCTACAGTCTTCAGCTGTTAATTTGCATTTTTTCTTAGTGCTGCATATTCATAAACAGTAATGTATATTGAAAGCATAATTAAAATTTAGAAACGCTCTAGAATATTTTTGTCATAAATAATACTAAAAAACTGTGAACAATAAATACACAATAATACAAAAAATTTGCACACTTTGTATAACTGATAATTTAATTCTGAATTAATAAGAAATAAATTGTTTCTCAAAATATTTAAAGGCATTTTTTTAGGTTGTAACGTATGTTCCATTCTTTTACATAGTCATACAGATACATGTTGTAAAATGTTATGCTATGTGTGGCCAGTAAATATATCAATCTGTTTGCAACTTTCAAACAGTAAATATTTCTCTGCAATTTTTTATATTGTTTGTAATGTGAAAGTGACCAAAAAACATATTTTACAAGTCATTCTCTACGAATACAGAAAAGGTAATAGCGCTAGAACCGTGTAATATTAGTACGATAGTAATGTTGTAAATACAAAACTGTATCGAAAATTGGGAATTTTAGAAACATTGACTTTGGACTGAAGGACAACAAACGCTGCAGGAATTCTTCTGACTTTAATACTGACACTTTGAGAACGTTGGTAGAAAATATTCCCTTTACTACAGTTTATAAATCTGCAAGTCATATGACCATTCAAAGACATTTCGAACAACTAAAAGAAGTAGTAGAACGGACAAATGCGTACCACATAACCCATAGCTGGCGCCACTTCGTTGTCGCTTAAGTATGGAGTCTAATTACCAGAAAATATTATTTTTGGATGTATAAAAAACTGTAGCCATCCGTTGAAGACACAAAATAGTTGTAGCTTTGATCAATCGCTCAGTCATTATACTGCTTTGCTAAAAAAGTGAATAAAACACATACTATTAATCCAAAATTATTGTTTCTTTCAAAGTAATTCCCCCCGTTCCGATACACATACGCCAATGTTTAATTCAATATTCGAATACATTTTCACATTTACTTTATTAAAAGGGCGACATCATGGAGCTATTTAAAAAATGCAAAAAAAACACACAGAATTCCAACAAAAAACCTAATAAAAGCTTTGGCCAAAAGTTACAGGAAAAGATAAGAAAGCTAAGAGAGGAGCAAAGTGAATTCAAAAAAGAGATTAAAGAATTAAAGCTTATTAACAAAAATGCAGTGAACGAAACTGACAGCCTAAAACAAGAAATGAAGATATCAAATGAGAAAATAGAAAATCTAGAAGGAGAAAAGAGAAGGAAAATATAGTGCTACAGGGGGTAAAAATAGAAGCAAGTAACCTAAGGGTACTAAAAGAAGAAATATTTATAAAAAAAACTGGGTGTAACCTTAAAGGTAGAATCAACAAAAAATTAAGGGATAATACTAAATGAACGATGAACTAAACAACAAAGAAGATAATAACATAATAATGAGCAACAAAAGCAAATTGCAAAATTACCTAAAGAGAGTCTACATAAACGATGATATGACGAAAGAGAAAAGAAAAGCCCAAGCAGTAATCTGGAAGCTGGCAAAAGAGAAAACAGCAAAAGGTAAAACTGTCAAAATGTGATACCAGAAACTGATAAGCGGAGGGAAAATCTGGATATGGAACAAAGAAACCCAAAAATTAGAGACGCTTACTAAAGCGCAAAGCAGGCCAACGGGAAGACCACCAAAAGTTAACAACAAGAAACCACAAAGGACGGGAATCTGGAGAGATGACCAGCGCAATGGTGACGAGGAAAAAAACAATAAAATAAAAATACAAACATTAAAAGGCCAAGGAAGAAAATAGTAGATGAAGTGAAAAAGGAAAATACAAAATGAAAAACGCATATTCAAAATGGCAACTTGGAAAATTAAAAGCTTAAACAAGAAAGAAAATAAACTACTGCTAGAATTTGAGAATCATGATCTAGATATTCTAGCGGTTACAGAAACCAAAAAGAAAAGTAGACAGTACATCGAAATAAATGGCAGACGCTTAATGATACTGAGTGGGGTAAAGGAGGAAGAGAGAGCTAGAGAAAGAGTGGGATGCATAATCAAAAACAACTAAAGTAAATACGTAACTGGCTGGGAGTATATTTCGCATAGAATTTTTATACTAGAATTTAAAATAGAAAATTCGGAAGCAAATAATGTATTGATGCTGTACGGCCGAATAAAAGATAAATTTTGGGAAGAACTTATGGTGATAATAGATGAGATTAAAGGAGAATTAAACGGTAGAGTGGGCATACAAGATGCTAGTGCAAGAGATGTTATTGAAAAGTATAGAAAGACAGTCCGAAATAATAATGAAAGGAGGATAATTGATGTCTGCGTTCAAAACAATTTACTAGTAATAAATGGATTTTTTTATGTAAAATGACGCCCACAAGTACACAAGAGAATTCAATAGTAGAAGAGAAAGATCTAACATAGGCTATTTACTAATTCAGAGAACTAACAGAGGAAAAGTGAAGAACGTGAAAGTAAGAAGAAAAGCAGAGCTTGGTTAGAATGTAAAATATACATGAGACCACACATCCCAGAGAGTAACAAAACAAATAAAATAGATACAACAAACAGCACAAAAGCAGCAATAAAAACATACAAGCTAGCTGACAGGAAAATACCACAAAAATACAGATAAAAACTTGAAGCAAACAGAATTACACCCAAAGAAAAGATATCGAAATTGAATAGAAGTGGTACAAAAGAACATTGGTAGTCACAGCTAGAGAGGTATGCGGTACAATACGAACAAATAGGAATAAACATACAAAGTAGTCGGCATGGTAGACCGATGAAATTAAACGCGAGGTAAAACTCAAGAAGAACAAATGGAAACAATAGTTAAAATTAGGAACACAAGAAAGCTATAATAAATACAATAAACAAAGGATAAAGTCAAAAAGACTGTAAGAATCATGGAAAGGTTTCGGCGTTCTTTTACAAGACTCACAAGACTGCAAGAACGGGAAATCAACAGGTCGGGATTAAACAAGTCAACGATAAAAATGGAAATGTTCTTACCGAAGAGAATCAAATAGAATACAGATGGAAGCAGTATTTCGAAGAACTGCTAAGCACGGAGGATGCAGATGAAGATGAGAAAGAGAAAGCAGACAATGACCAAAAATAAGACAAAATGTTAAAAGATTTACAAGTAGATGAGGTGACAGAAGATATAAGAACACGTAAGAAAGAGAAAACGGCAGGTCATGATGGAATAAACCGAGAAATGTTGAAGACTATGGGATCTACAGGACTAGAGATGCTAACACCAATATTTAATCAAGCTTGGAAGAAAGGGAAAGTGCCACTAGACTGAAAAATTGGCATCATAGTTCCGATCTTTAAGAAGGGCGACAGGCGGGAGTGCAAAAACTACAGAGGAATCACCTTACTTACCATCGAAGATATATGAACGTATTTTGGAAAAGAAGTTAGCGGAGAAAATTTACGAATAATTAGAACAGGCGCAGAGTGAGTTCAAAAAGGAGCGAAGTATAAACGACCATATTTTTACAATCAAACAAGTCGCCAAACAGTTTCTAGAAAGAAATATTGTAACATACCAAGCGTTTATAGACCTAGCTAAAGTCTTTAAATAAATATCGAAAATCAAAGTCAGAACAATCTTTAAAAAAAAGAAAAGTAGAGGATAACCTAGTAGCAGCTATAATCAGCCTATACAAGGACAACAAAAACTATATAAGAACGGATAATAGAGAATCAGAAGAATTTAAGTCCTAGACTTTTTAACATAGTCTTAGACGACATAACGAAAGAAGTAAGGGAAAAAACGACAAATATGTACATTAGACACAGGCACATGGAGCCGACATACCTGGAGGAATGTGCTTTTGCAGACGACCTGGTAATATTTGGCAGAAAAGAAAGAGATCTACAAATAACCTAAAAGCTTGGGAACAAAGCACTAGTATTAAACCACATGAAAATAAAAATAGAAAAAGCAAAAATAATAGTAACAGACAAAGATAGTCCACACACAAACATTATATTGAATGAGAGAACAATCGAGCAAGTGGAGACGTTTAAATACGTAGGGGTACACGTCAACAATAAAGGTCACCACGAAACGGAGTTAAACGCAAGGTCGGAAAGTACATCTAGGCTATTTGACAGCTTAAAAAATACATTCATATGGAAAAGAGAGATCTCAAAGAAAACCAAATTAACAGTATATAAAACTGTGTATTGATTCTTATATTTAGATGTGAAACGTGGGTCCTAACAACAGCTATGAAAAGCAAATTACAGTCAATGAAGATAAAATATCTCCGCAAAGTTGCTGGTGTCACCAGAAGAGAAAAAATAAGAAACACGGAAATACGGAAAAAACTAAATGTGGAACCTGTTTCCCATGATTTCTGTTTTATTGGTTCAGTTAAGTCGAATCGGGTTTCTTAAAGTTTTTCTAATAGATTAAACAGGAAAAATCCCATGAAGATATATATGGAGATTACGATACTTGTGAAGCAATATTTGTTGAATTTTGAGCAAAAAACTCGGAAACAATGATTGCCGAGTTCTGATCACAAATATTGCAAGCCGAAAACATCACTTAAAAATGCAACTACTCATGTGCCAACTTTGTTTCTAATTTTTTCTATATTTCCTTTAGTTATTGATGTTGATGCAACGAGGTTCATTTTCTACGAATTTACAGCTTAGGCCACTGAAATAGGAGCTTTTCTCAATAAAAATTGCTAACCAAATGCTCTCTGTGCCATCTTAAACGTTTCAGTAGCATTAATTTTATACAACTTTGTTCAACAATATTAGAAATATTAAAAAACGAAAAAAGGCAATAATTAATGTGAAGAAATTGCTGTAACTTATAAACTATTTAACGTATCAAACTGAAAGAACTGAAGGTTTTGTCAACATAAGAGAGAAAGTTTTTTGAACTACGACTTTCTCGCAAGTTTTAAATTAAGAAGTGCTTTATTTCTTTAACAAAGCCGTATTTCACGCACAATTGCATCGTTTAAGAAAAAATTAAAAAATTGGATTAGAAGAAAATGCCTTATCCACCTTTATTCTAATATCTTGCTTCTTCACATTATCACATTTCCATATTCAGGAACTTGCAAAATTATAGCAAAAGCTTTACTTCCTAAAAAGGCATCGATAAGAACTAAATCCTTTTTAAATCTCAACCAAAAAGTTTTTTTAAAAAGGAAGACGGAGAGCTGCCCGAAGGTCGCAAAAATCAGATCCAATAAGGGGAAATTATCTTTGATTAAAATCATTAGTTTCTAAAAAAGAGAATTAAAGAATTTATTAGTTGCAGGACTAATTAACTGCATGTTACATTAAATTTTTAACAATTTAATTAAATTAACTTATTAATTTGTTGTTGTTTTTAAAAATATTAATATTGTATATTTCTATTATATTCCATTTAATTAAAATAATAAGTACTTTTTTTATTATAGCCTTTATATGCCAATAGTTTATAAGTTAATTATTTATGTTGCATTTTAAATATTTTTATTTGGTGTTGGCGTGTCTTTACTACACATAGGCCTTTTCTAACTTTTTCCACTCTTCCCTAATTTTAGCTGTTCGCTGCCATAATGGACATGCTATTATTTTTTTTTATTTCATCGGACCATCGTTTTCTTTGTCTTCCTCTTTTTCTTTTGGTTTGGAATAGGGGAGTCCATTCTGTTATGTGCTTTGTCCATTTATTTTTATTTTCTCTGAGCATATGTCCTACCCACCGCCATTTGAGATGTTTTGTTTTGGTCACAACATCTTCTATTTTTGTTATGTGTCTTATGTCCGTGGCTCTTTTTCTGTCTCTTTTTGTATAGCCCAGTATGCTCATCTCCATTGCTCTTTGACATGTTGTTAGTTTTTGGTCTTGTTTTTGTGTGTTTGACCAAGTCTGGCAACCATAGGTTAGTATGGGTAGTATACAGGTGTTGTATATTTTTCTTTTCATTGCTATGCTGTATTGTTTACTTTTCATAATTTCCTTGAGTGTCCAAAATCTCTTCCATGAGTTGGCAACCCGTCTCTCTATTTCTAATTCCATTTGGTCACTGAATGCAATTAGTTGTCCCGAGTAAATGTAGGAGATTACATATTCAATGTCTTCCTTTTCTATTTTGATAAGCTCTTGGGAACGATTTGTTATTATTTTGGTTTTTGTTTTGTTCATTGTTAGTCCCACCGTTTTACTTTCTTGTGCCAGATCTTGGAGCATAATTTGTAGGTCTTCTGGGTTATCCGTTATGAGTATTATGTCATCCGCAAATCTTAGATGGTTCAGGTTTGCTCCGTTGATATTGATACCAAAGTTGTCCCATTCTATTTTTCTAAAGATTTCCTCTATCACTGACGAAAACAGTTTTGGTAGGAGTGGGTCTCCCTGTCTCACACCTCGACGTATAGGGGAGGCTTCCCCCTCTGTTTCTATTTTTACTCTGCCTGTGCTGTTAGTGTATACATTCTTCATTATCCTTATTTATTTATTTTCAATTCCTTGATTTTTCAGAGCTTCCCAGATGTAGTGATGTACCAAGAAGTCAAATGCTTTATTATAGTCCACAAAGGCCATTTGTATAGGGTAGTTGTATTCATGGCTTTTTTCGATTAGCTGTTTCACTACATGGATGTGGTCCACTGTGAAATATCTTGATCTAAACCAAGCTTGTTCTCTTGGTTGCTCTTCATCTAGTTTTTTGGTGATACGATTAAGTATTATTTTTAAGAATACGTTATATACATTAGACATCAGGCTTGTTGGGCGATAATTGCCTATTACTGATCTGTCTCCTTTTTTGTGGATGGGAACTATAGTACTTATAGTACTGTGTGGGTATATATTCCGTATTTAAAATGACATTGAACAGGTTGGTCAATTTTGTTGTTGTTTCTTATAGTCTCGCCTTCATCATCTCATTGGTTATGTGATCAGTGCCGGGAGCTTTGTCGTTTTTCTGTGATTTTATTGCATGTTGAACTTCACTTTCAAGAAATTGAGGGACTTCTTCTATGTTGTCTTCAAGGTTTATTTTACTTTCTTGCTTGTTTTCAGTAGAATATAGTTTACGATAATAATCTGCTGCAATCTTTAGAACTGGTTGCCTTCTTGTTTCTTCTTGACCTTTTTTATTTTTCATTTTTGGTATTCATATCCTTTCCTCTTGTAGCTCTTTTAAGGCCTTGTTTATACCCCCTGATTTGGATATATGGTGTTTGATACATTCAAGTCTTCTATTTTCCTTACCTTGTTTTATGTTACGGCTTATTTTTTTACTTAATTTATTTATTTCTTGTAATATAGGCCTTCGGGCCTGTACGGGGAACTATAATATTAAGAACTAGCTTATTACAAATATAATATTTAAATATTAAAA
The DNA here is from genome assembly GCA_036346155.1 of Sinelater perroti. Lineage (NCBI taxonomy): Eukaryota > Metazoa > Arthropoda > Insecta > Coleoptera > Elateridae > Sinelater > Sinelater perroti. The sequence continues at coordinate 14,917,791 of JARFIY010000285.1, forward strand.
AAATCTGTTATAATTATAAACCTTCAAAAGATAATTTCCAATTTATTACAATATGGATTTATAATTTAATAAAAGTGTAATGTAAAGATTATAAATATTTTAGATATCATAAATGGAATGTATGTTTGCACTTTAGATATAGTGGCAGGTGAGTTGCATACCCATGAAAATTTTACTCCTTGTAAGTCTACTGCTTTTGCTGTCGGGCTAACAGATGTATATAAATATTGAACCCGCACACTTTGATTTTCTATTAAATGACAAATATTAATGTTACTTTTATTTAAAGCAGCTTTGATAACGGAAAAAAACATTCAATAAATAAGTTTAGTAATTAAGTTTGTAACACTATTTTAAAAATAGTAGATTCAACAGCATTTATCTTGCGAAACTACAAACTGACATTTACTATTTAGAACCGCAAATTTCATGCTCTACTGAGACCATTATAAATTGAAATATTTAAGTTTTTGTAGTAGAATAAAATAAAGTTTACCAATGATTTAGAAACTTAAACGTATTGAAAATATATTCATAAATTTTTAATGCTAATGTTACTAAGTCTAATAAGCGTCTTTTAGATATTAAAACCGCAATTTTGAAACTCAAAATAAAGTATCACTGGAGAAGGCAATAAAAGCCTGAAGATGTACATTGTGTATCTAATTAAACAGTTCCACTAATTATAGGAGATTTGACAGAGAAATAACGAGACTGACCTTTAATCATGCATTTTATTATTTTTAAAAATCAAAGTTATCTTCTTTAAAGCTGTTCCCTCGAGCAATTACATATTAATGAAGGCATTTTTCCATTGCTTGTAGCAGTCCTAATAGACTTGTACTGGAATATCTCTCAATTTGTCTGTTACGTTTTCCTGGATGTTATCCAAAATACCAAAATAAGGGATATTATCGAGTTGAAATATTCAAGTGTATTCAATGGCAAGTCACACATGTGCCACCCATTCGAGAACTCTCCTATATAGAGTTTTATTGACAGTTTGTCTTGGCAGCATAATTCTTTGTAGATGACCCCTTGACTATAAAAAAACAAGTAAACATTATAATTTTCAATTTGTTTATTCTTTGCTTTCCTGATGCAAAGGCAGTTTACAGTGTTTTGTCTCGAAGTCCTACTCATAAATCCACGATTCATCACTTGTGATCATGCGACTCTATCAAGGCGAAAAAACATCAAGACACACATCAACCGTGAAGATCCCTGTAATTAGCTTAGCGCACACATTTGTTATGCCCAAATCTTATGTTAAAGTCTGATGGACGGTAAACCAGTTCTGTTTTACAATACAACGTTGCTCATGCTTTGCCGGTTCATTTTCGTAACGCACCTCACAAATTCAACTGTACTTCAAAAACTCTCAACAGTTGCGTAGCGTAACAAATTTAAACTTATGCTGAGTCTGCATCAGAGGTTATTCTAATAGCTGTGTGAAAGGAAAGCAGTAGTAGTGTTGCCAGTCTAATTATATTTCTGCCAAACCTCGTGCGTAACACCCGGTTATAAACAGCTTTAAAATTAAACCATATAGTCAGCTTATGTGTTAAACATTTTATGGCTTCAGTTTTAAAATATTTATTTTTATTAAGGCATAAGTGGCATTGTAATTGAGTAACAAATAAAACGATATATGTATTGCAATATTTTTTGTCCACAATTAAAAATGAGAACTTGGTGGCTATATAAAATGCTTCGTTTTTTTATTCTAAATATTAAGTGGAGTGGTCATTCGACTTTCAAAAAATAAACACGCTGTGCTCCACTATCTTTGGCAGTTCCAATGCTGTACGCAGATAAACGAATTTAAGGATGAGCTCACACACAATTATAAAACCGTCGTACAATTATATATTTTAATTAATGTAAATACGCTGATCCATATTCCCAACCGGAAGCGACTACGGTCTCGGAGCGCCCGGGCACGAAAAATCACGGATATACATTTAATTTTCCTAATATGTAAAATCTTCCGTACGTACAACAACAAAACCAATTCGGCACTCAAATAATCTAACAATTCCCCATTGCAACTCAAATTCAAACATTTCATAATTAATCCCTCCGCAACCCTATATCCCTAGGCAATGCAATTCATTACAAACCGACAAATACCAAAAGCACAATATACTAATAAACAACCTTTAAGTGATGAAAACGCTCAAGAAGACCCAACAAACACCAAACAAGAATAACAAATGATTAAAAAAGGAAAAGAAATCCGCATGTAACAATCTAGCCAAACAATTACTTCGAATAAATTTGAAATACTCTCTCAAACTCTCATAAACCAATGACAAAAACCCTGCACACGGCTTTAACAATTAATATCTTAAAACTACTACCCCACCATACATAAATGGAGTTAACAATTTATAATAAGATAATTAACAGTATCATCTGGATTACAAAAAGAACAATAATTCACAACAGCACTGGCCAATAACATAGTAAAAGTCAACATCTTAACCTCAGACGCGTACAGAAAACTTACGTCACACCTTAGAAACAAGAACGTAATACATTATATGTACCAATTCAAGCAAGAAAAGACATACATGGTAGCTATTTGTGATTTTCATTAAACCACTACAAACTAACTTATGTCGGAGGACTACATTGGGTCACAAAGTACGAAATATCATAAATAGAACTACATAGAACTATAAGAGCACCATTTACATTTTCTAAAGCGCTGAAGCATCCAATGTGGTATTGTTAAGAAATCTAAGGTTGATTGCCCCACTACCTTGAGATTTTTTGACAAGAACGTCATCCGCATGTCCCGCGACAACTTCCGTCCCACTAAAGCCAATATCTTTTGCCAATTGTGTAATCCCTTGGACCCAGAGCCATTTGTTCGTACTGTCGTCTGCAGCAAGCTAGACTGAATAGGCGTCTTCCGGTCAAAAATCCAATGATTTCGGAAAAGAACAAGAAAACACGCGTGGAGTGGACGCAGGCACACAAGAATTGGACGAACAAAGAGTGGTAAAATGTGTTCTGGAGTGACGAAAGCAAGTACCGGTCGGATAGATTTGTTGTTCCCAAGGCACTCGTTTCGAATCCAAGTAAAAGTGTCGTAGTCTGGAGTTGTCTCCGGCTTTCGTACCTCAAAAAAATCCACGGAATCATAGATCGCTATCTATGTGAGAACATCCTTGAGAATACGATGTATCCATGCCATGCATGAGCTTTATTTTCCAACAGGACAATGACTCCAAACATCGTCCGATGCATGACCAAGACTAGTTTGTTTGCCGTCGTATAACCCTTCTCGACTAGCCCAGCCAATCCTGCCACCTGATTATTTTATCTAGGGCCTCTGAGCAGAACTGAAATGTCGTTTGATTGGCAGAAATGTCAATAATGCAAATTAGAAGTCCTTCCAATTTGAGGAGGAATAAAAAGCACCCCCCCCCCCCTCTTCTTCATCCATACTCTTTAGACTCCATGTCTAGCAGGTATCAGGCTGTCATTGAAGCCAAGGTTATACTACTAAGTATCAGACTTAGTTAATTCTCGATGATTTAGATTTATTCCGGGGTTTTTATTTGATTTTCGTTGATTTACTGTGCTGTGATCACTTTTTCTGCGATAATAAAGTTTTTCCACTCGAGTTGTTTTATTTTTTTGAAAAAAGATTTCCTGAAAGTTTCAGCGGAAGATACAAATAATAAAAAGTTATGCAAAAATACTAAAAGTTGATATATTTTTGACCGGTACTGTAGCTACTTTTGCTCAGCCAACAAGCCAAAACGGCATGGTACAATATTAAATATGCTCACCTTTTTACAACTTCAATAAATTGGCATCTTATTAATTTTGGAAACCCAGGCAACTACGAGAACAATTATTAAAATACCGAATTCTACAAATTACTTTGCCAATTATCCTGATGGCACGACACATGATGGATCAGCCGTGATCGTCAAAAACACAATCTCTCAATATGAACTAGATTATTATTGCACCAACAAAATGCAAAGTGCAAAAATAAAAATTAAAATACTACTTTAGCGCCTGGCAATTGCGTCTGTCTACAGCAAAAAAATATGAAAACTCCCTTCCAACGCTAGGCCCAAAATTCAGCGCTGGAGATGACTAGAAGTCTGGTCATATAGCTTAGAATCTAAAGTTAACGCCCCAAATGGCGCGATCGCTGATTTAAATTATTGACCTAGCGACCCAAATAAAATACCTAATTCACTCGACCATGCAGTCATCAGGGCATAAAGAACATTTATTATTAAGCTTAATCAAACTTAGGCTTACCCTCTTATTATACTAAGGTCATTATAATTATCTGCTCGACAGTTATAAAAAAAACCTTGTGTAACACTGTGCGTCAAATAAGCTGACTGGAACTACCTAGAAACCAAAATTAACCTTGCCATCAGAATAACAAGTACTCAAGAACTTGATGAAGCAACACAATATCTGATTACACATATACTTCAGTTGCAACAAACAATATTCTTCGTTTTATACGAAATCTCAAAACCCGAAAAATGTAAAGTAAAGGAATAACAGCAGAAAACTACAGATAGACGAGACAAAACTTTCTTCAACAGATTTACTCGCCAATTGCAAACAATAATATTTGAAACCCGCAATGAAACCTTCAAACAATATATCACAATGTTCTCACATGATATTCACTTTATATAGCAGGCAACAAAAAATTTAAGCTACCAATTGTAATGGTCACTTCTACCAAATAACAAAACAGTACTTAGGTTAGCTTGGACACAGATAAAGCAAATACATGTTCCAAACACTGAGCTGACGTCTTTAAACAAAACAACAATAACGACAGAGAAATTGAATCTCTTTATAAGGTTGCGTGTCAACTCAAACCTATCACATAAATAAAAGTCTCTCAACAAATAAAACTAGCTAATCCACGAAAGGGCCCCGGATATGATCTCTTAGTTGGTAAAGTGTTGCACAACCTTTTCAGAAAAGCTGCTGCATTCATCGTTACAATATTTATTAGTATTCTATAATTTTTCCTGTTTTATGAAAACATGCTTAGATTTTAATAATTGCTAAGCTTAGAAAAACCACCCAGCCAGCCACATTACGACGTACCAATAAGTCTCTTAATAATTTTTCAAAAATTTTCTAAAAGCTTCTGCTTAAACTTAGACTAGATCAACTTATCTCATCAAACCAATTCGGATTTTGTTAATATCAACTGTACACTAAAGTCATCATCCACATAATGGAAACTCTATACAACAAGCTCAATAGTCTTTCTAGTCATAAAACAGGTATTTAATAAAGTATGACGCATCGGACTGTTAAACAAACTTAAACTGCACTTCTCCAATCAGTTATACTTAGTGATAAAGTTATACCTCATATACATAAGCTATGAAGTTAAAATAAATAACGCAGTATCAAACCCCCATTAAATTATACGATGGTAATTGCAAAAAATGAAGTCTCCAAATCGCTGAGACCGCAGAGAAACTTTTTACGCGGCTGCTGGCCATACTGCCGTGTTTGCTGCTTTCACCACTCTCGAGAAAACCATTGTTCACTTTTGGCTAAGAAACCGTTTGTAATACAGCCCCCGCTTCCCGCAAAAGGCGTTAAATCAATCGCAATTGATCGCCAATTGACTGTGCATGGAGAGTCGTGCAGAGATGTCAAAAACATCCGCAAGTGGTGTAAGGAGTTTACAGGTGGTCGCATAAAAATGCACGACGAAGAAAAAAGAGGGAGATCGCCAATCTTCGACGAGATAGTCGCAAAGGTTCAACAATTAATGCTTAAAGATCGAAAGATCACTCTCTATAATCTCTACATGTTGGTTCCTAAAATGTCTTGAAAAACTACCATTCATATGACTTTGACTGAAAAGTTGAAATATTGGAAAGTGTATGCAAAATGGTCCCGCGAATGCTTACAGAAGACTACCAACGGCAACGCGTTGACTCTTCCTGTGAATTTCTTCGACGACAGGCAGACGAAAAAGACAAATTTTTCGATTAGATTGTCACGGGTGACGAAACTTGAGCGTTTCACTTCACACCTAAGACTAAACAACAATCATGTAAGTGGCGAAATTCTTCTTCACCTAAATGTAAACCGCGAAAATTCAAAGAGGCACAGTTTGCCGGCAAAGTCATAGCAACTATGTTTTGGGATCGAAAGGGGGTATTGTTGGTCGACTTCGTGGCTCGCGGGACCATAATAAATGCTGATAGGTATTGTAAGACACTCAAAAAATTTAGACGGACGATTCAGAACCGAAGAAGATTAATGTTAAGCAAGGGCGTATGCTTTCTCTTAGACAACGCTCGTCTCCACGTCCCCAGTACAACCGTCGCTCTCTTGCAACAGTTTGGATGGGATATAATCGCTTACCCACCCTACAATCCGGACTTGGTATCTAGCGACTACTACTTGTTTCCTAAGTTAAAAGATCATTTGGCCAAAACGCTCTTCAGCGACTTTTAACGAGGTGAATGAAGCGGCCCACCCCTTCCCCAACAACACGGCGGCGAGCATACAAAGACTGCCACAACGTCTACAAAAATGTATCAACCGAAATAGCAATTATGTACAAAAATAGAACAAATATTCAAGCTTTAAAATGATGTATTAATTACTAAAAATAATTTTTTTGTTTCTAAAAACTAGGAGATCTTATTTTTGGGATTACCCTCTTATTTGGAGTTCCCCAGAGCAACGTCATGAAGTCACTACTATATCTACTAATCAACCACACTGTCTTAGCCACATGGCAGATGACACAACTATCTCGTCAGTTATCGGATCATCTGAAACAGCAATGGAACACCTGAAAAGGCATCTCAACTCACTACAAAAGTGGCTACATAAATGGAAAATTACGGTTAACAGTAAATCTGCAAAAATTAATTTTACTTTGAGGTATACGTTCTAGTCTTGATAAAGGCTAAGATGAAATATCTCTGGAGGCACCTTGACCAAAACCTCACTTGGAGTTCACACATTAAAATCAAAAGAAAACAACTATTACAAAATGGCTGCAACGACAGTGGCTACAAGACCTAGTGCTTCAATCAAACCAGAACTGATATGATCATCAGGGAGTATAAAAAAAAAATCATTTTAATTCTACGTAATTATTGGTTATTAATCACTTTCATACGATATAGTATACAAAAAGTAATAAACTTGAATAGAACGTAGGTATTGTTAAAGCAGCTTCATTGAATGTTATTTGCACAAAAAAGTAGCACATGACCATCTAGAAGACCCAATTTGTGGCAAAATCGTGCTATTAACTTAAAAAGTAATCGAATCCAATGTTTAAACAGCAGAATTAGAAAACTTGCAAGCGATTTATTGCAGCCAGTCTAAACTAAAAAAGTTTAGACTGTGCTAGTTCAGCAGATTAATTAGAACTTTTGAAAATTTACTCCCCAGCAGAAGATAGATATTCCGCAAATTAGCGTTTAGTGTGCTAGATAGCATCGATTTTACACGAACATTAACGGAATTGCTGGAGTTCTGGAAACTTTTTGTAGATAACATCTGCTAGCATTTTAAGTGCAAAGAAAAACAGCAGAAAGAATTTTGCTTACAAAAAGAAAAGTTTATAACGTTTCATCAACTTAAACTCAGAATGTGTATTATTGTAATAACTATTTTTCTATTCAGTTAGGGATTCAATTAAAATAAATGTCGTTAATAAATAATCCGATTTAAAAATTTATAACTATTCAGCTTTTAATTCGTTTCGATCAAACAATGTACTGTTAGAAAGAGGAAATTTTCGAGTTTCACGCAGTTGATGGGTAGCACCAGCGCGCGTCGTTCACTTGCCACTTCAGTGTTTGTCAAGATGGGAAGTGGACAACAAAAATTATTTTTTGTTCTGCTCTTTGCGAATTGTGAGCCCATAACCAACTGTACAGCGTGATTTTCGGCGACAATATGGTGTTGAACTTTCTACCGCTCAGAGCATTAAGCAATGGTATAAACAATTCCAAGACTGTCCGTGCAAAGGAAAATCTAATGGTCGCCCCCGTGTGTCAGACAAAGATGTGGAGCGCATCCGGCTGAGTTTCGCACGTAGCCCCCAAAAATCCACTCGCCATGCCAGCAGAAAACTAAATGTTTTCTCAACGTCTGTCTGGCGTGTTTTGCGACGACGTTTGATTATGAAACCGTACAGAATTCAAATAATGGAAGCTCTTCGAGCAGGTGACAAACGACGAGTAGAGTTGTGTGAATTCATCTTTGGCAAGGTGGCAGAAAATGACAATTTTGTAACTCGCTTACTGTTTTCTGACTAGGCTACTTTTCATTTAAGTGGTAAGGTAGAATATAGGGTACGAAGTAGCCATATCAAATTGTACAGCATGAAAGAGGCTCTTTTAAACTTTTACTTTTTGAATGTATTAGCACCAAGAACAAAACTGTTACGAATATACCACTAAGTATACCATTTCTATGCAACCATGTGCATTTCTGTTTGGCCAAAGAAACTACTAGCATAGATAACACCACATCACTAGTGTATTAATATGTAATCATCCCACCACGATTGAGTACAAAATACAGTACTGACCCTTAAACCATATAGAAAGCGTTTCATCTAGAAAATATTCACAAGTCTGTTATAATTCAAACTTTTTATGCCATGCCGTTTTCTATAAATATATTTTAACGTGGAGTTTTAGTTTCCTGTTCGTTTACATTACCAATAAACAGTAGTACTTTCTTGTCTGTCGCGACAGATCTTTATGTCAAACTTTATTAATTGAAGTGGACTAAAACTGGGCAGTTTTATTTTTGTTACTACCTATAGATTACAATTTGTTGGGATTTAGACAACTAAATTCAGACAAAATACGAAAATAAGAATTAGAAATCTGATAAAACAATGAAATAGTTGCTGCGAAAGAATACCTGTACGTGGAAATTATATCAACCTTGCTGTAAAATCTGATAACTAACAAACTCCTCATTAAGTTAAAGATACAAGGCTATTACACTCAGGAGCATAAAGAGGATCTGACAATACTCATCCCGGTGATATGCCCCCATTTACGCAAAAAACTATGCATTACTGAGAAAAATCTAGGTGTAAATTGCTAGAAAACAGCTTAAAAAGATATTGGTAAAATTATAGGTCCCACACCTCTAATTCAAAACTACAACTGAGGATAAGTTTTTCGGAGCAAAGTTAAGTTAAGATTCACATTGATAAGCAATTGTAAACAAATAAAAAATAACATCCATTACTACAAAAGAGTGTAAATATGGAGATTTAAGCCGCGTACAGTAGGAGAGCACGACAGCCGCGAGGTAAAGGTCTGGACCTGCCAAACTGGCGCGCAGTGGCCACGGGTTCGAATCCATGGCAAACACTTTTCGCGATCGTGAAGTCATTCTACCCTATCCACTCGCCAACTCGCCTGGCAAGCGTGGCGTTTAATTTCCAAATCCCCGTTTAATTGCAAAAGCTACAAAATTCAAGGAAAGGCCTACGTCCTACAGTGCACTTCAATGGCTGGAGGAAAAAACAGTAGTTATATACAGCTGCGGCTAAAACTATGGTCACCTGTCGATTACTAGTATAGTACTCTAAAGACATACATAAGTAAGCTAAGATAAAATTGGCTAAACACTAAAACCTTGCCTATCTCTACACTACAGGTGGAGTAAGAAGAACCTCAATAATAGCTAGAAAAGCTCTACTAAGTTTGTCTTATTTGGACATTTTAATCATAGCAAAGGTAATTTCTAAATCAAAAAGTGACAAAAACTGTCCAGTAAGCTCTGTTTTTGGTCATATTAAGATAACAGAAATTGCCACAACTACATCACTGGAAATGAAGAGAGACACTATAGCATATAATAATAAAACTACTCTGACAGTTTCAACACCAACAGTGTACTGGAGTTATAATATTTGGGAAATCTCAATTTTAATCTACATGCATCTTTGCGGAAATGTGGTACAATATTCCAAGCAAAAATTAATGTTATAGATGTATGTCTGCGTCAGAATTTAAGCATGAACTATTAAAGCGAAAACATATGTGCCTTAACTGATAGCTAAACTTCAATAAAAGGCTTAGCTAGTTACTCGATAACCTTTGCACTTACATGGAAGTGTCTGCAAATTGCTTACTTTTATGTTACTGATAAGAAATGTACCAGGAAATGAAAAATCTGATGCAGTAGCAAAAAGATAACCAGAAACTACTTTTACTGGGCCTAAATGTGTGTTCAAAATAATCAAAATTGCACTTCACAGTTGGCTAAATGATTGGATATGTAAATTTCATCAAAACCACAGTAACTGGATGAAGAAACTCAGTTAAAGTAGAGACATGCTTAGAACTTCACCCAAGAAAATAACAGATGATATACGGCGATTAAATTCAGCAAATTATTCTAGTGGCTCAATTGAATTCCGAGGGCTATAACTTATATAAGCACATGAATGTCTACAGAGAACTTATTTATCAACTTTGTAGTAAAAATAGTACGGTAGCTTTGTACATTGTGTTTAACTGTAAAACCTGCTCAATAATAATATTTACTAATGTAAGGACCCAGCTCTAGAGAGACTATAAATAGTACAAATTTGATGAAAATACTAGTCTAATAAAAACTACAAAATGTTCCCTTCAATAAGTGAATAGTACAATAAACCTTAAGGCTTTGAATCCCTTTTTATCGTTCATTTTCAAAAAAAAATGACTGGAAAAAATGAATGTTAATATCGAAACCAGAAGGATTAATTAAAATCTATCCACAGCACAAAAAATATTGCTGTACAGGACTATAAAACAACGCAAGAATCGATCTTTAATCTTCAAATATATTTATTTTGTAAATTTTTTGTTGATACCGAGTATGAACTGCAACCCGTGAAACGGGAATATAAGATTTTCGTTAAGAACTAAATATAATTTTGCATTACTATTTCATTATTTTCAATTAAAAGTTTTAAAATGGAAATATATGGCATATTCATTTCTTCCATGTATAGAAAATAATTTTTTTCTAATTGTAGGTAATAACTAATAAAAACTTATTGTTCTTTTTCCCTATACAACCCAGTAACCAGATACTGCTAAAGTTAATTAAAATTACCGTAAGGGTGAGCTTTAGTTAAGAATTGAGTGAGAGCAGGTCCAAACAATAAAAACTCAAAGGATTACGCGAAGTTACTATTTGCCTAGGCATAAAACCTCTTGCGATTTGAGAGGAAAGCCGGGGCAAGAGTAGGATTTATTGGTAGTTGTAAAAACCTAAACTAAATACAAAACTTACACTAAAGGAACAATACTAAATGACAATACAAACCAAAGGTGTCGCAACGCCGCAGAGGCGCGAACGCAATTACGCTAAGCCGCGAGGTGCCTATTCGCACGCAACGAGAGCTCTCTTACCTGGACGTGTGTGTGCGCCGCACCGTCTATCCCGCACGGTTACCGCACCGCCTGGGGGAATGACCAGCGAGACGGTCATGGCCGCTGAGGGCTCGGGAGCGCTAAATGGTGAAGGACCCCAATTGCTCAAACGCGTCCCGGCACACAGGCGTCCAACGTTTGGGACACGGGTAACACGTGGTTGCCGCGAAGCGCTATGCCGCGGAAGGGTCACGATCGCTCCATGACTCCTTCCCCAAGGCACACACACAGCCGCCCTTACAACACAAGAACACGCATACACAACAATCGTTACAAATCCGCACAAGACAATGTCCTTGTCATGCAGTCCCCTTTTCCTTGAAAGCAGCGTACTTGCGAAACGTCTTGAAGACTCGACGGACTCGTCAAGTCTGGCGCTGACCCTGTCGCGCGGCACCACCCGCGAGCGCGCGCTCCTAATTCTCGCTAAGGCCCAGCGGCGGCGCATCCGAGGGAGGGGGCCAGCGCCTCTCATTCAGTGGTGGCGCTAAGTTAAGTATCTTTTGTAAAGGCGCACGGGCGCCCGGTAGTAAAGCGCCCGAACAGTTATGTAAAATAACGGCAGAGGCTTATTTTCAGAGGAGAGCATAAATGCTAAAAGAACCAGGCGCGACAACGCGCACAACTATTTCTGACCCAGAGACCAACGGGAGTACAAAGTACGAGAAAATCACCGTCGCTGAATATCGCCCCAACAGCTAGGAGAGCAAGTTGAAGACCCTCAACGTAATCGACAATTTTCTCGGGAAATTGTTCAAGATTCTACGGAACCGTCCTTCCTCAGTTTCACCCATCCCCAGGGAGAACATTCTTGTCTACACTACCACCGACAAAGCCGAGCTATTTACTCACTATTTAAAACATCAGAGCGGTCTTGATCTTGACTACATGAATAGTGTCAACTAAGTTGTTAGATATTCACGGAGGCAAAAGATCCAAGACCACTTGAATCCCGCGTCCTACGACGAACTCCTCTAGCTGATTCACGCATTGAAGACGGACAAAGCGCCAGAACCTGATGGCACTCGAAACTTTGTCATCTGCCTCACCGCTATAAATATGCTGTCTTCTATTTCCTCCATTAGGAAGGTAGCGAATGTAATACTGCCCTCCTCCCTCAGTACAGTCCTCCAGAACTATTGACTAATTAGTCTCCTCCTAACTAATAAAAAGCTAATGGAGCAAATAATTCACCAGCTATGAAGGAGAGCAGCAGAGTTTAGTTCGGTTTCTCCTCTAGCCACTCCACCATCTATCAGATTATTTGAATGGCGGAGAAAATTACAGAAAGCCTTCAGCTTCTACCATCCATCCAGTTCATATCTGAGAGCGCCGAGCAAGTTTTTCCTAGAGTTCAAAGAATCTAAGCATTTGGGTCTGTTTGGTGCTCATCTCTAAACCCTTGTCCCGAATCCCAACTCTACCTGTAACCTTGACTGTCCGCCAACCTACCCTAGTCGCAACTAAACGGGATTTTTACCGCTGCCCGGCATTCCTATTCGAACCCTCGTGAGCGACGAAGCCGCCTGCCAGCCGACCCAGGTGCTCTATTGCGCTGCGCTGGCACGCTGTCGTTGCCTATTGTACGTTCCGCCCCGTCCGTGGTGCCCCAGGATTGAAGCTAACAACGAAGAGCACGCCGAAATCTGCCGTCCAGGTTACCAGAGACCATTACTTGCGGTAAGTCTCGTTGTTCCGTCGTGCATTTGTTCCCAACAGTACTTTTTCCCACAGTCTGGAGAGTGCACAACTGACTGCTGCCCACCATATTAGAAGTTATTCAAGCATAGTTGTATTGTTTTTATTCGGTTTCTTTGTTTGCTTAATTGTTACTTTGTGGTTAATTCAGTTTTGCTCAATTTATAGTTTACACAGCTCCGCTTTCTTTTATTTCCTGTTTTGCTTATCGAGTTACTTTAACTGGGCTTAATTATCAAACAGGGTCAAATATAAAGTTAACAGAGTCGTCCTGATACAAGGGCGACCTACCACACGGCAACCACCATCCATATCGAACACGGTGAAGAACAGAGGTTAGGGGTTGAACTTAAAGACCTCCAGTCACACCAATGAAATGAAAGCCAAATTACGTGTGAAATAGCTACCATTAATTTCTTGTTACCGCGCAATTCTGTTTGTCTAGTGTTATTAACGATGTTTGCTGCAACTAAGTAACTGTATTTTATAGTTTTTAAATATATATTTTAATTATTTTAGGTGAAAACTTCTAAAGAGCAATTCTTGTGACTCTACTCCAATGTAATACTAACAAATATATATTATTCTGTTTACAGTGTATACATTTATTACTCAAACTATTAGGTTTAACGAATTCAAAAACGAAAAGAAATCAATTGTTCTGGTTAATACTTTTAATACCGTTAAGTAAGGGACTAGAACATCCAAGCTTATCTTTGCTGATTGTTTTGTAGTAAAAATATGAATCGATTTCAATTAAGTGCTGCTTGAAAAACATAAACCAGAATATTGAAAGGATTGGAAACCGCAAACCCCCACGTTATTATTTGAATATCGTGGTTTTTAATCAATACCTCATCGTTGGACAATCTCTTTCAAAGTAAAAATAATTGAATTTACTCTACAGAACGACTACCACAATTATTATTGCTTTTTATAAACTGACCGAATTTATTTAATATACCAACTATTGGTATATAGTGTAAATTTTCTTTGTTACGGGGGTAGCACCAAACATTTGTGCAAGCTAACAGACCAAGCTTATTAAAGGAATCAAATGTTTATTGTTATCTAGTTCGACAATTTAATTTTGATGACTTTAATTAATTTAAAAATAAATATTATATTGAACAACAGAAAATTGCAGAGCCACAATTTACTGTGACATTAAAGAGCACTAACTACGGAGGAAACCAATGCAAAATATTGTGCTATGTGTGGTGACTAAGAGATTTATAAGAGAAATCTGTACAGCTACCGTAATAAAATTCAATTTAAAAAGTTTTAGTTAACGATGACAATCACGAGGAAAAACTATTTTTAACATAGACGTCGCAGAAAAGGTGCTTAGAAGACAACCGAGTCACATATAGAATTATCAGAAGCCCCTTAGGCATTCACATGCCTACAATAGACAGGGTTGTACAACATTTTTATTTATATATACAAATTTATCAGAAAAACAAAAACAGCAAAGAAAACTTTTATGAAATATACGTGAAAGAGATATATCTTAAATAGTTTATCCCGTTATTGCTAATAATGAAAATTAGATATGTATATGAATCTAAGCGGCAATCGCCACAACAGATGTTTTTAATATGTCCTAATGTGCAGGGTAGGTAAATAGTAAACAAATATATAACTGATAATGCAAATTTATTGAAGCAAATTGCACATATACTTTATTACATAGGAAAACGAAAACAAAGTTCTCACGTAAGAATCGGTAACGACATCTGGCTTTCTAAACGTCTGGATTGCACAGTTTTCTAAAAAGTCATTTGAGATATTGCTGAGAATCTCCTAAATCCCTACCTCCAAGTCCTCCAATGTGTTAGACTTGATCTTTACTTTATCGTCCTTTACGTAGCCGTATAGGTGAAAATTACAAGGAGTGAGATCTTCTTGAAGGCCATTCATAAAGTTCACGCCATTTAAGCCATGGTCTTGGGTAAATGCTGATCTAACTACGCATGGATAGTAAGAGCAAAAGAGGATGGTGCACTATCTTACATAAAAATAAGGTCACCAATATTATCCCAGACAAATACCATAGGACAGGAAATTTTAAGCATCTGAATGCATTGGTTTGAATTCATGGTGTCATGTACAAGATGTGGACCGATAAGTCGTCATTCCATACTACTGGGTAACATTTGATCTAATGTGCATCCTCTCAACCGAAAGGCAATTACGATAATTGATGTCACTCCCCATGCTCCATTTTGCGGCTGTAGTATTCAAGTTTTAGATTTCAACGGGCGATAATTCAATTCTTTATGCAACACCCTACGTATTCTGTCTTGTTAGTCTACTTTCACAAACTACCTAATATGTTTTTTTTTGTGGACTATGAGCAAACATTTCCTATTCAATGCTGTTTACTTCAAGATTATTTTCTTCAACTTTAGTGCTACTAGAAGGTCTATAATCAATTTTTAATCTTTAGTTACTTTTTACTTACTCTTTAGCTTTATAAATTGCGCATAGAAATATACGTACGGTTACTTCAACAGTATGTTTGCCTAACATAAAATCTTTCTTAACCAGGATAAATCATACCATACATTAATTAAATAAACAAATTTCTAGAAATTTCCAAGTTAAAGTTTTTAAATCATTTGCCACGCAGTTCTGAGAGAATATTTTGATTACTTTTATTTACTCAACTGAAAAATAATTTTTTTTTATTGGATTAATGCAAATTTACAATCTACTTAATAAAGTAATAAGTAAATGGGTTGAAAGAAGTTCTTTTGAGTCAGGGGCCATCCATTGACGGCTCTCTGGATTCACCTAGCTAAGTCTTTTGGCCATGTTCTGTTAAGTCTTCTATTTTCCAATGGTTGTCTGAACAGTTCACTGATTAGCTCGTTGCTGTGGGTTATACTTCGATTTTTGTGTTTAATAGAGTAAGCACTGATGACGTCGTATATAAACGGTATTTTGAGGTCGTTGTATGGTGTTGTTGGAGACATACCAAGGTGCATTTAGTAACATTCTGAGGGTTTTAGATTGAAAGGTTTGTAAAATTTTTGTATTAGACGGTTTGCTGCAACCCCATAATTCGACACCATATGTCCAAATAGGCCTAAGAATGGTTTTGTATATGAGGAGTTTGTTCTGTAGTGAGAGCTGAGATCTACGATTTAGTAACTAAGACATGTTCCTCACTTTTAAATCTAATTGACGTCTTTTTGCCTTAACGTGTGTTCTCCAAGTTAGTTTTGCGTCAAGGTGAAGGCCGAGGTATTTAACTTCTTCTTTGACAGGAATGGGACTATTGAGGTAGAGGAGGACATTCTGCTCTTAGTGTTGTGAACGTGACTTGACACGACTTATCAACGTTTAGATTAATTTTCCAGTGCGTAAGCCAAATTTGGAGTTGATCAAGATAAGCTTGCAATTTTGCAGAAGCTCGTATCGGATCGAGATCTGTAGAAAGGATGGCTGTATCATCAGCGAACGTTGCTAGTAGTGTATCCTCGCTGGCTGGTATATCAGCGGTAAACAGTAAGTACAAGAAAGGTCCCAGAACACTTCCTTGGGGCACACTAGAGTTGATAGTCTGGTAGTCAGATAATGAGTCTTCGAATTTAACTTGGAAGTAACGCTTGGACATGTATGACTTAAGGATGAGGAACAATTGATTTGGTAAGTGTTGTTTAAGTTTGAAAAGTAAACCTGCATGCCACACCCTGTCAAACGCCTGTTTTACGTCTAAAAATGCTGATGTACACATTTGTTTTGCTTCTAAGCTTTCCTTGATTTTATTAACGATTCTATGGCACTGTTCGATAATGGACTGATTGGGTCTGAAGCCGAATTGGTGGTTAGGGATTAAGGCATCTATATGTGTTACGTTTGCAATTCTGGTGAGGATAAGTTTTTCGAAAATTTTGGACATTACAGGAAGGAGGCTTATTGGCCTATAGGAAGTGGCATCAGTTGGAGGTTTTCCTGGCTTCAGTATCATGATTATTATTGCATACTTCCATAGTATCGGATAGTAGCACAGGCGTAGTATGCTGTTATATATGGTTGTGAGTAATACAATAGCTTTTCTAGGGCAGTTTTTCAGTACTTCACCTGTGATGAGATCATATCCAGGAGCTTTATGAGGATTTAAGAGACTTATTTCTTTTTTGACTTCTGCAGGTGAAATAGGCTTGGGTGGAAGAGACATCTGACAAGGGGCGTTTAAGAATGTTTGTATTTCGACATCATCTTCATCATCGTTGAGGATATCAGGAGCGGAAAATACATTAGCAAGGTGTTCTGCGAATCTGTTGGATTTTTCAATATTCGTCCGCGCCCAGCTTCCATCAGCTTTTCGTAGAGGTGGAATAGATACTATGGGTCTTTTGAATTTCTTTGTCGCGTTCCACAGGGAGTGATCATCAGTAGATAGATTGACGATGTAGTGTTCGAAGGATTCGTTTTTTGCTTCTTGGATAGCATTGTGGAGATTGTGCGTTATTCGATTTAAATAAGTTTTGTCAAGTGGATTCCTGGTAGTCTGCCACCTGCGCCGAGCTCTGCGCTTTGCGATGACCAATTCTCTAATATGAAGCGGAATGTTCTGATTGTTGCGAGTAAGACCATGGGGTTCTGGAGTAGAGGTCCAGGAAGCGCTTTGTATTAACGTAGTTAGGTAATGCACAGCTTCATCTATGTCTTCCTTATCTTTTAAGTGCATATTTAGTGATATATTATCGTTGATATGTTGACGGAATAGGTTCCAATCAGTCTTTTTGGAAGACAGTCTCTGTTGTGGCTTTTTCCATATAATACTGGTGCTTAGAGTTATTATTACAGGACTGTGGTCAGAGTGCAGATCTAAATTGGATTTAATATCACTATGTAGGTCTGAGATTCCCTTAGTTATGGCAAAGTCTAACAGGTCGGGGATTTTATTTCGATCGGTCGGCCAATAAGTTGGCTCTCCAGTCTACAAATAGTTGAAATTATTTAGTTCTAAAACTCTCAATAATGTTCTGCCTTTAGGAGTAATCAGCCTAGATCCCCAGGCTATATTTTTAGCATTCCAGTCTCAGGCAACTAAAAAGTGTGAGCCGAGTCGTTGGAAGAACTCGAGGTATACATCGCATGTTATAGAATAACGTGGTGGACAATATATTGAAGCAATTGTAATAGGTCGGGAGAAAGTATCTACTTTTATGATGGCACCTTGAATTTTGTGTGTTTTGTTTGTTGAAGTACGTGATGTTTTATTGAAGATCTGATTATGATTGCAGACCCTGCGTGAGCCGCATCATCAGGATGGTTAGCATAGTAAATGGAATAGTATGGTATTTTAAGAGTTGTCCTTTGTGTTGAATGACTTTCAGCGATTAGGAGGATATCAATTTTATTTATGTTAAAGAAATAGCGTAAGTTCCTGAATATGGTTTGATAAGCCATTTGCGTTCCATTCTGCAATTCTAAGTGCAGGGGCCATTATTGAGTTAATTTATTGATAACTGTTGTCAGCATGGTTAGAATCATACTGTTCTGGTTGAGTAATTGATTGAACATATTCTTAAAATCATTAAGGAATATAGTAAATTTGCTAGTTAGGTCTGTTTCGGTGTTGTTAGATGGGATGTTAGGTTGTACTGCAGTCATTTGGGCATAAGTAGGGGTTGGGGTTGTTAGATATAGTGGAGTATTAGTTGTAATATTTTGTGACAAAGGACTGGGCCTGGTTGGTCTTAGGTGATGGTTTCTGTTTATTAAGTCTTGATAAACTTTACAGCCTTTGTAGTTCGCTGGATGATTTTTCTAACATAGAGCACATGTTGCTGGTGTATTTTTAGATTTGCTGCAACTAGAGATGTTATGTGGTCCTCTGCATTTAACACACTTAAACGGTTTCCTACAATAGGTTTTTGTGTGTCCATAGTCTTGGCATCTTGTGCATTGTACGATCCCACCTTTATTTCTTGGCGCGTCTACAAGTTATCACAACGGCGGAGCCGCAGCCGTAGCCTTGCTTAAGGTCAGGCAAATTTATATATTTATTAATTTAATTTCGAAAACTCGTGTACATTTTTAAACATTTTCATAATATTTAAAAGTGCGCATTATTAAGAATCATATTACACTGCATGCGAACGATAAACACTCGGGATCGGGAACATGTTCCCTTCCACGAGTAACGCAGGACCTGGGACCCCACAATTTAACACTCAAGCCAATAATGGATTCGGACAAAATGGTAATTACTATAATCAGCCTATTGTGCAGTCATCAAATATACCAGGACAATCGTTTATAAATTCACAAATGCCACTAATGTACCCCAACCGATCCCCAGCGAATCAAGCACTTTTAATAGGATTCAATCAACAGCCAAGTCAAATAGCACCTTTATTCACACCAACTTATAATCAATTTCCACCTGTACTATCAGCACAGCAGATTAGTGCAAATTATGATAATTTTGTTAGCAGCAATATAAACTATAAAACCACAGAAGATAACTTAGCATGTGATGATGAAACAATGAACTACAATGAAACACAAAATCAAACCAAACACGCTTGGCAAATAGTAACCAAAAGAAAAAGAGCAAAACGACAAAATTCTTCTGAAATTGAAAAATAAAATATGTGGTATATAATTTGTAGCTCTCAATGACAATGACACCTTAAAAAACCACAACTAACTTGTTTTTTAAATTAGTCAAAAAGGGATGCAGTTACTTTATTACTTATAAACTGATTTTTTTAAAGGCATAAATGCGTTGAACTTTTCTTCAACTCTATTAATAATCTATGAGTTAATTATCCACTTCCACATTACTTGATATATTTGTATGCGTAATCGCATAAAGAGATCAACGATGCCACCTCAGATTTGTGGGTCGATAAGTCATTGTCTTTTCAATCTTTTGCTGTTATTGAGATGTGGTAGTGGTAGCAATGGTTGGATTGGGATTATTCTCAGGTCTGATAAGATATTTAGTGGTACATTCTTAGTTGACTTCATTCACGTAAATTATGTTGAAGTC
Organism: Sinelater perroti; assembly: GCA_036346155.1. Lineage (NCBI taxonomy): Eukaryota > Metazoa > Arthropoda > Insecta > Coleoptera > Elateridae > Sinelater > Sinelater perroti. The sequence continues at coordinate 14,937,957 of JARFIY010000285.1, forward strand.
TGGATTAATGGTGTGGTTAGAGATACACGGTGTGTCTGCAATACTTCTCAGAATTTTGGATAATAGCTGTATTGGTCTAACCCATAAGTCCAAACTAGGCGAATTACTATTTCATAAATCATCAATTCACTTTCTGCCGATAAGTTGGATTTATGCCCTAAAAGTCAATAACAGTTTTTATACCTGTTTTCGTTTTAAATGTATGACAAGTTTACTATCTGGGTGCAATCATAGGTACGTCCAAAAAGCATCAGTTTTGAGGAATGTAGTCCAGCATTTAAGTGTTAAAATGGCTGAAAATATATGTATAATTTTCATCAGTGTTGTTTTTGGAGGAGTCCTGTAGCATTTTGCTAGTAATCATATCTATGCCAGTAGCCTTTTTTGAGTTCAAGGCTTTAATTGTTTTTTTTTATTCCGAAGTAAATAATATTAGTCGTTCTTTTGTTAGAAACGGCGTAGACAATTTCTTCTACTTCTTATGTTGTGTATTTGCAAATAGGGGGTGAAGTAGCTTAAGGTTTTCTCTTTGCTGTTATTGTCTTCTAAGCAGAATTGTCTTGCCTTGAGAGATTATAACCGTAAATTTCTACTAAAGCATTTCTCAGTTTCTAGAGTTTGGAGTTTAGCTTGTTCCTAGTTCTGTTATATTTTTGTCTATTATCTGGTGTTCATGTACGCCACCATGTTGATCTATCTCTTTCTCTTTCTTGCAACCAACTCCTTAATTTTTAATAAAGTATTATTTGCTTTAATTTGTAGGTGACCTATTATATATGTTAACTAGATTGTGTTCTACTTCTGTATGTTATTGTGAATGATTTGACGGTAGGCATTTCACTTTGTTCTGTTGTTCTGAAGACGAGGTGTTAAATATTTAATAATTACTATTATTCTTAATGTTGCAATAATAGGACCGTTGTCCTAAGTTAAGTCGTAACTTGATGATACATATGTATAATTTGGAGAAATTTATCAGTAGATTAGTAAGCTGACAACGTGTCCAAATAAAGAGGTAATTGACTCTTGTGTAATCTGTATCAATAATTTGCCCTTTATTGCGGTAAAGCACAAGAATCCCCATAATACATTCTTGTTATTATAGTGCTATCGGTATAAATATAATAAATTTTGAACCCAGTGTTCAGAAAAATCCTTTAAATTATCTCTTTTTTGATTGTCATAGCGGACATTAGACAGTCGTAAAGGTAAATTTGTAAGGACGGCTTTTAACTCTTAGTCGTATAGCTAGTATGTGTAGTTTTCTGTATTTTAGTAATTCGTGGTGTTCTATTAAGTTTTTGATAAATATTACTATTCCACCTTGAATTGGAGCACCAGAATCGTTTGTACAGTAACATTTATAACTTGGTATTTTATTAGTAAAGTAAGTTTTGCTGATCAATAGTACGTCTATTCGACATTTGGTTTGGTTTGGGTGGTTTTGGCAATTAAAACGCCTCGCTTGCCCTGCGTGTTGGCGAGTTTTCCTTCATCGTCCGATCCTCTGGATGTAGACGCCGTTTGCAGTCGCCCAATATGGGTCAGACGCTGCTGCTAGTTTTGGTCCGCCCCGGGTATTTTATTTCCCCGATACCCACCATATCTGGTGAGCATTCCCCTATCCGCCACCTGGGGAGGCGCCCGATGGGGGACTAGCAACCCCACACGGAAGATGACAAAAATAAAGAACAAAGAGGGAATAGAAGTGACAAAACCGGAAGACATCATCAGAGCAATTGAACACTTCTATACCGAATTATATGCAGCACATACACCGCATAAGGAATCACAAACACAAAGAAATATACTCAATGCAGGCTCTGAAGATATTCCAGAGATATCCATTGATGAAATTAGACTAGCTCTGAAACAAATGAAAAACAATAGACGTCCCGGAGAAGATCGCGTAACAACAGAGATGATAAAACTTTGAGGAACAAATCTCGAACGTGCAATACATATTTTACTAAACAAGTGACTACGAGAAGGAAGAATACCTAACAGATGGCACAATGCAGAAACAATACTCCTATTCAAAAAAGGTGCGATTACTAACATAGAGAACTACCGCCCAATCAGTTTACTATCACAACTATATAAACTGTTGACGAGAATTATTACCAACCGCCTGACAAACAAATTCGATTACTACCAACCAGTGGAGCAGGCGGTCTTCCGCAAAGGATGTAGCACTATTGACCATTTACAGACTCTACGCACTATCATAGAGAAGACGACCGAGTATAATGTGCCCATACATCTAGCCTTCATAGATTTCTACAAGGCATTCGATTCTATAAGTACGACTCATATATTAGAATCAATGAATAACGCAAGAATCAACAGTAGATATACTACTATAATAAAAGACATCTACGAAAAGGCAACAATGCACGTGAAAATAAATCAAGACCTTAAAACGGACAAAATAAACATCAGGAGAGGCGTACGACAGGGGGACGTTATCTCTCCAAAACTTTTCATGCTAATTTTAGAAGAAGTTTAAGAAACTTCAATGGTAAGAGAAGGGTTTAAAAATTGACGGTTGCTTCCTCAGTCACCTACGCTTTGCTGATGATGTGGTGATTATGTCTGAAGACCCAGAGGAACTAAAAGCCATGATGCAAGAACTCAAACAAGCAGCAGAAAAGTTAGGTCTGAAGATAAATCCTGCTAAGACTAAAATCATGAGCCAATACAATATGCAAATTACAGTAGATGGCCAAACGCTGGAGAACGTGACAGAATATATATACTTAGGGCACATCATCAAATTAGAAAAAGAAAACCAAGGTACTGAAATTACAAGACGACTATCTCTGACATGGGCCGCCTTTGGCAAATTGTCATATATCCTAAGGAATCCAGATGTACCGATCAACCTCAAACGTAAAGTTCACGATACTTGTATCCTACCAGTGACTACATACGGTATGGAAACGACGGCTCTTACAAAACGGAATGAAAATAGATTGAGAGTTCTGCAGAGAGCTATGGAGCGTGCTATGCTGAGGATATCATTAAGAGATAAAATCCGAAATGAAGAAATCCGACGAAGAACCAAAATAACTGACGTCATAGGACGCATAGCAAGCCTCAAATGGAGATGTGATGGACATATTGCGAGACAGGTGGATGAGAGATGGACAACGAAATCACTATTATGGCGCCCCCGTGAAACTAAGCGAAAAAAAGGTCGACCTCAGAAACGATGGGTGGATCACATTCGGAAGATAGCTGGTAGGAACTGGACAAAACAAACCAGTGACCGACACAGATGGAGAGAAATGGGTAAGGCCTACATTCAGGAGTGGATGGCAGAAGGCCGAAGAAGAAGAAGAAGAAGAAGTATGTCTATTAAATTTTATTGTAAAAATTATTTAACTTTGCATTCCATTGGATTATATGTAAAAAGTTTTAGAGAGGTTATTTCCACATAGCGCAAATTTTGCGAGCATGTCTCTATTTTCTTGTATAATAAAGTATTATGAGGTCCTCTTATGGCTCATTACCTATTTTATTGTGTCAAATAAAGCGTTGTCACTCAGCATGAGTTCAAGGAATATGGAGTGTAAAACCGTATGGTATATCTGAAAGCCTACTAATCGGTAACAATATAGTAACATGTAGGCGAACATTATCATGTTAAAGTAACGCCCCGTACCTTATTTTTCTTGTGAGAATTTTCCTAAATATATCGGTGGAGTTGCTATAGTGACTTACAGTGCCACTCACTAGTAATGTGCTTGCAAGGAGGCAGACAATCCATCAGTGGAATCCTTTCTTTCTAGAAATCATTTCGTGTCTAAACAATTATTCATTTACTTCATTCAATTCTATACACTTCTGCGTCTGCTGAGCGATAAGAATATGGGGAACCTATTGCGCAGAGACCTTTATCGCCTTTAATGCCTCATAGATGATAAAATACAAAGTTCTACAAAACTGCGTCTTTTAATACATTTAATCTGATTAGCCCGTTTATCATTATTAGGTTGAAGACACGTCAAGTAATGCATGACTTGTGCATTTTTGCAAGGCCTCGGATGCTTTTGCCTTTCTTAGTACAGTTCTTATCATCTCAGTACTCTTATATTCAGAGAACAATTCTACAATCCAATACAGTATTTCCATATGTGGTAACTAACTTTATATAAATGTTTCTCTAAAAACACTACGCTGTCTTTCATTATGGTTTTCAGTTTTGTCTACTACTGTACTCACATCACTGCATAAATGACCCATTGCCTTTTTTTGTATGCGTTCCAACGATGCCATATGGTTGCATCACATTGCATTTTAGTTTCTCTGCGCGCACATACACACGCGTTACGCCCTAAATGTCCTTTTTAGACTTTTTAAATTGATTCTAACAGGCATCTTTTTAACAAATTCACATCAAAACTGTGCAATATATAATTTGGAGTTTTAATTTTTTAAATAAGTTAAATTAAAATTAAACCGACATTCTAGTCTTTATTTTTTGCAACTTTAATTTAACAATTAGGCACACAAGTGAATTTACATTAAAGTGGTAATTCAAAACAAACAATAAAACAATTTAATACAGATGTTAGCTCCATCAAATAGTTACTACTTCAGCTTTTACATTTGTTTAATTATCCGTTTAAGTTCATTTAAGTTGCCCAAAAAGTAGAAGAAAAAAAGATTTATAGTTTAATCAGTTTACGGACTTACAAAACTTTTAAAGTATGTGAAATTAGAGTGTAATTTAACATCGATATTGTATAAACAGAATCTCTATATAGTAATTTAGTTAGTGAGTTTTGTATTAACTTGTGCGTTAACGAGCAAAAAACTTTAGATTCACATCTGTTCGGAATTCTGTTTCTCACATATCACATTGATATTAATTTTAATTAACGGGAGAGACATCTGGAAATGTGAAAACTAGGTAAGTAAATGTAAGAAGTTTCGAAAACCTCGTCAGACAAAATTAAACTCAGCTTTACTACAGTAATTTCTGCGCAATGGAGTGACTAATCTTTCATTTTAAGACTTGTTTTAAGAACTAAATCTTAGTCTTTCACCAAGTATCTAGTGCTAAAAGACTGACTAAATGTTTTAATGGCTTTATAAAAATTCGTGCGAAAAACTCAGCGAAAAGTGTTATATCGCAATGCTATCAACAACTACCCCCATAACATTTAATAAAGCCAACATTTCAATGCTAATATAATTTACAGTAAGCGTTTCAACGTTTTAGTGTTTTATGTTTGTTATGAAAATCTCTCCTAAAGTAAGTAGAAGTATTTAAAAAGTAAAAAAAAATTATTTAAAAAACAAAAAGTTGAGTAATTTTTTTATGATGGAGGGGGGTATTAGATTAGTTTTATATATTTTCAAATATAATTTTGTGTTTCAACCTATTATAATTTCAATCATTATTTTAATATGTAAATTAATTAGAAATTAAATAAACTGTAACTTAAACATACAAAATTTGATTTTGAACCGAACCCTGGCTTAGTGAAAACGTGTTTTTCAAAGTTCTTAACTTTTGACAGTGCGAATTTTAATATTTTTAATTATTGTGCTAAGCTACCTACCTTCAAAACCTGGTAAGTGACCAGTTATCAGTTCTCATCACGCAGCAACCTGCTGGTTGCGCCAAGTGCCGTGCCGACAAGTAATTCAACTTTAAACAAACTCTTTTAAACACCTTAAAACAAACACAAACATTAAAACCACCAACTGAAACTTATAACGAGGCAAAGAGCACCCACTGCTAAACAGAAATTTTTTTTTTTTTTTTTAATTTTTATTGACACTAGTCATTTCTGACTAACCTTCAATTTTTCTCTACAGTGGCTTAAAACTAAATACTTGTCTAAAAAGTCCCTTCGGTCTTAACTTAGTCTCTTAAGAGGATTACACAATTTTCACGTGTTTTTAGCACTTTACTCTGCTTTTGCACTATTTTCACTTCACTGCACGAGCTCGAAGGGCTTGATTCTTCTAAGCCTTCGTTCCAGATCAGCATTGTTCAGAAGTTGCAGTACTTCGGTGTTCACGTGTGAGTGGAGTCTCTCTTCATGTTTTCCTGCAAACTTTTGATCTCATCCATGACTGTAGGGATTTGTAAGTCCCTATGTAGATGGTCATTCCGAAGTACCATGGTGCATCCACGATGCTTCTGAGAACTTTGTTCTGAAAAACTTGTATTTTATTTATATGATTTTTGCGGCACATCCCCAAAGCTCGATCCCGTAGGTCCATATGGGCTTTAATACTTGTTTATACAGTAGTATCTTGTTATGTATGGATAGTTGGGATTTTCTTCCAATTAACCAATACATTTTCCTGTATTTTAGGTCAAGCTCTATTCTTTTCTTTTCACGTGTTCCTTCCACCGGAGTTGTGCGTCCAGGGTCATCCCAAGGTACTTTGCATTATTGCTGTATGGTATATTGGTATTGTTTATTGTTATTGGTATATGTTCACGGTGCTTATAAGCAAAATCAACATGTACCGATTTACTTTCATTGATTGTTATTCGCCACTTTTTAGTCCAAGTATTTATGCTGTTACTTGCTTGCTGTATTTTCCTAGCTGCCTCTTCACTGTTGTCGCCGATAGCTAATATCGCCGTATCGTCCGCAAATGTGGCGATGGTGACGTCTTCTGTTTGTGGGATGTCGTAGGTATATAGCAGGTAGAGAATTGGTCCCAATACGCTACCTTGGGGTACCCTGCTTTGATTTCTCTCATGCTGGAATATTCGTCTTCTTGTTTAACCCGAAACATTCTTCCTGAAATATAGGATTCTAGTATTTCCGCGAATTTTTAGGTAATAACTTTTAAGTTTATATATTAAGCCTTCATACCAAACTTTGTCGAATGCTTGGGCTATGTCTAAAAATATGGCCGAGCATATCTTTTTCCTTCATAGGCTTTCTCGATTATGTCGGTAATTCTGTGGACTTGATCGATCGTTGAATGGTTGTTCCTAAACCCGAATTGATGTGTAGGTATTAGGTTTTACTTTCAATTATTGGCTTTAGTCTTTTTAATATCAGTTTTTCAAATAGTTTAGAAATTACCGGCAACAGTGAGATTGGTCGGTATGATTTCACTTCATTTGGTGGTTTTCCGGTTTTGGAATCATAATGACTTCAGCCATTTTCCAAGCGTCCGGTACATGCTTTAATCTAATCGCTGCGTTGATCAAGTTGGTGAGCTTAACAATTCCTTTTCTAGGAAGATGTTTGAGAATTTCCCCAGTAATCAGGTCATAGCCTGGAGCTTTCTTTGGGTTGATGTCAGTCTTGATTGTCTTCGTAGTTTCCTGGGTGTTACCAAATCTATCATGCTATCTTCGCCTTCATTTTCTGGCAAATCTTGGTTAATCTGAGTTTCGTTTGATTGAAAGGTTTGTTCAAGGTGGTTGGCGAACGCTTCAGCTTTTGTTGGTTATCGCGTGCCCAGCTACCATTTGCAGTTCTTATTGGCGGACTATGTATACATGGTCGTTTCAGTTTTTAGTGGACTTCAAAGAGAATAGTCCGTTTCTTTGTTATTGGTTAGCTCTCGTAAATAATGGTTTATGGATTCGTTCTTGATTTCCAAAATTTCTCTTCTCAGTCTTTGAGTTATATTGTTTAGTCTATTTTTGTTGGCAGGTGTTCTAGTCTGTTGCCACTTTTTTCTAAGTTTTCGTTTTTCAGCTACCAACTCCTTGATTTCTCTAGGGTAGTTAATTCCCTGTGTTTTCTCTTGATTTCTGGGGTATTATTCCAGGCAGACTGTTGTATGTTAGTGACAAATCTTTCAGCTTCCTGTTCCAGTTGATTTATTGTTCTGAGTGGTACATTTAACTGAATGCGATTGCTCAGTTCTTCCTTAAATCCATTCCAGTCTGTTCTTTTATTGACCAGTGTTGGATTATGTTCTTTTCTAATTATGTTTTCACTCAGAGTTAGAACTACTGGCGAATGGTCAGAGTCCAAGTCAAAATTTTCTTCTATTGTTACGTAGTTGATCGATACTTTCCTTGATATAAAGAAATCCAGCAAGTCTGGAATCTTATCTGGATCGGCAGGCCAATATGTTGGTTTACCTGTTGTCAAGTAGTTGCACCCCAGTTCAGCAGCTGCTTCGTGTAACTCCTTGCCTTTGGTAGTGGTCAATCTCGATCCCCATCTTGTGTTTTTGGCGTTAAAATCGCCACCTATTATAAACCTTTCCCCTAGACTGTTTAACACGTTGAGGTAGCTTTCTTTTTCTGATTATGTCTCGGAGGACAATATATTGCAGCTAGGGTAATCTTTTGCCCTCTAGGGTTAATTGTTACAGCTGTTACTTGGTTTTCTTCTAGTTCAAGACCCATTTCTTCATAGTGAGTAATGTTATCCCTAATTATTACCGCACTCCCACCCTAGCTGTGTTCGATGGATGGATAGTGTGATAAAACTTGTATCCTCTGAAATTAATAAAAGAATCTCTAACAAGGTGGGTTTCAGATATGAGGCACACATCTATTTTTTGTTGTTCTAAGAATGCTTGCAGGTCAGGTTGTGCTGCCTGATTCCATTAGCATTCCAAGTTGCAATCCTAATATCTTTGTTGGTCATTTTTGCTGGTTGAGGCAGCTGCTCTGTTGCTATTCTCTAGCTTCTGAAGTCTTCCCGAAAACGATTCAAGCATCTTTTCTTGCCGGTCTAGTTTTGCTATGAGCGTGAGGAGCAATTGGTTAGTGGAGGCTTCTGGAGTTCTCGGTTCGGTCTGTTGTTCGGGTTTTTTAACGCTTTGGGCGTATGTTTTCTCACTGTTGACTTGTGGGTAGGATTTAACTGGTTTCGTTATATTCGGCTCCTTATGTTTTCCTTGTGTTGTTTTATTTCTTCGTTTGGAACGTTTTCGCTACGACACATCCTCGATAGCTAGCCGGGTGCTCCTCGCTGCAATTTGCACATTTTGGCTTTGTTTCTTTTAGTTTACTACATTCTGCAGTTATGTGTTTTCCTGCGCATTTCACGCATCTCGGCTCTCTGCGGCAGAACTTTTGCGTATGTCCGTGTAATTGACACCGCTTACATTGTGGTACCAGTTTCGTTTTTTTGAGGGGTTCAATTCTCACGTTTGCTCCTAATATGCTTTTGATTCCGTATATAACTTTGATATCTGCTTCGTGGTGGAAGGATAGCATGAATAGTGGGAGCGGCTTCTTCCTCACTTCATTTTCGCCATTTTTGTTCTCAAATTTTTCTTTTTTTAGTATGTTTGTGGCGCTAACACACTTTAGTTTGCAGTTATTCAGCTCTGCAATAATTTTTTCTGGGGGAGAACTTGCTGGTAGCCCTCTTGCCATTACTTTTATGTCTCTGCTTTGTTTGTCCTCGTATGAATGCCACTGTAGGTTCAAATCTACAAGACATTGTATTGTTTTGCTAAACTCTTCACGATTTTCAGCATTGATTTTTATTTGATCATTATTCAGAGCTGTTACCTTGAACAGTATTTTATTACTTTGTAATTGGTTGTAAAGTAAGTCATAATTTGTGACATTGCTTACAATAATTGGTGGTGGGTTTGGTGTTTTCTTTTCTTTATTTTGTTGTATCGGTTTGCTGGTTGTTGGCTGGTCTTGAGTAGAACCTGGTGAGTCGCTTGCTTTTCTTTTCTTGTTTTTCTTTTTAGTGGCTGTTATCCAGCCAAAACAGAAATGGAATATCAAATCACACCAACGCCAAACAAAAACGACTTCTAACATCGCCTGAAGATAATTATATAAATAAACGACGTTTATTTAATACTGATAACCTTAGAGCACAAAATAGATTTTATGTATTACAAATCAATGGAGGCCACATCTCATAATTAAACAAACGTAATTAAATGGATATATTTATGCTAAACCAAAACATTATAGCGCATTCAAGATATAGTAAAGCAACTTTACTATGACATATTACTCCATTAAGAATTAATTTATCGAACATCACTGCTAGGATGAACATAAGGCTAGCTAGTACACCTACTGGAACCCTGATGATATGGGAATCTCAGAAATAGTACAAAAAGTGTCATTCTCCATCACCAAAAAAAAAATCTAAAATGCTCTACCTTATCTAATATATGTAGTTACTAAAACTACTTAACTATTAACTAACCAAAAAAACCAACAGCTCTTGTTGCCATTAAATTAGAAAAAACTAAGGAAAGCTATACAATTTTTTGACCTGAATAAATTACTATATTGTGTAGTAACTGTTGGAGCACGACATGGAACTAATAATATCCCGAAATGCGCTAGTTGCCAAATTGTAGGGCACATCGTGCTTCATTGATTACCGTAAGGCATTTGACTGTATAAATCACCAAAAAATGATAGAAATCTTAAGACTGACAGGAATTGACAAAGGGGAATTGCGCATTATTACTGAACTCTACTGGCATCAAACATCTAAAGTTAAAGTAGAACAAGAAACCACAGAAGACATTAATTAAAAAAGGTGTACGACAGGGTTGCGTACTCTCCCCACTCCTGTTCAACTTGTATTCGGAAACAATTTTTAAAGAAGCATTAGACGGGGAGAAAGGTGGAATTAAGATAAACGGAAATATAATCAATAACATCAGATACGCGGACGATACTGTAATAATGGCAAACAACCTCCTTGAATTACAACACATGACGGACATGATCGTTGAGCATACTGAAAGATATGGCTTACAACTTAACGTATCAAAGACAAAATAATTGTATTTTCGAAAACACATGTGGATGCAAATTTATACATTAAAGGAGAAATCGTGGAACAAGCAGCCTCCTTTAAATACTAACATAAATGGTAAAAGTGAATCCAAAAAAGAAATAATACCAAGAATAGAACAAGTTCGAAGAACGTTCATAAACATGAAAACTCTTTTCATTAGATCAGACCTGAACTTGGAGCTTAGAATTCAAATGATTACGTGCTACATCTTCCCCATTCTGTTATGTGGATGCGAAAACTGGACGCTAGACCCAACCATTGAGAAACGATTAAATGCTTTTGAAATGTATTTATACAGACGGATACTACGTGTTTCGTGGATGCAAAGGGTAACCAGTGACGAAATTCTAATACGAATGAATAAAAATAGAGAATTAATGAAAACTATAAAAGAACGAAAAACGCAGTACGTAGGGCATGTGATGAGAGGCGAACGATATGAATTATTAAGAATTATCATTGAGGGAAAAATACAGGGACGACGATCGGTCGGAAGACGCCAAAATTCCTGGCTAAAAGATCTGAGAAGGTGGTTAGGTTGTACATCCGAGCCGCTGTTTCTAAAACTACAATCGCCATTTGGATCGCCAACCTTCAACAGGAGAGGGCGACATAAGAAGAAGAACCCCACACTACGTTAAACACAAAGACTAAAAAACTTAAAGGACAAGTACACCTTATTTTGTGAAATATAGAGTACTTCACAAATTATAAAGATTGTCTTTACATTAGAACCTCATCAAAAAACATTATTATTAATGCAACTTACACCAAAACTCAGTAAACATAATAAAAACACACGTAACCCTCTATAATAATATTACAATATATCATTGGAATACTTACTCTCACCGGCGCAATTAAAAACTTTACTAGGTTCTTAATTTCAAAATTGCTTAAACACGGCGATAAATAGTCATAAATTAAGTCTACTATACTAGAACACTAATAATCTAAAAACACCAATATCGGCCTTTATTTCATTTATGGCTAGTCATGTCTTTAATATTAACTACATCGCCAAAATCCCAGTGGTACAAAATGAAAAATTACAATACCCGGATACCATGTAATAAGGAAAGATAAATAATCACCAATCGACTGTGGAGAAACAGCAATAACCTTAAAACAAAATATTATTGCAAGCCCAATTGACTTATTTTACTATGCCACTTGAAAGCCATAACAAATAAATAAGAATTAAAAAATAGTTACTCAGCAGTTTTGGTGCATGAAAGCTACTTCACCCCAATGAAATTAATGCCATTTTTAAAGGCGCTCGTCCAAAAATTAATAAAACGTAATTTTAACTGTAAGTACACAAAATGGGGGTGTAGAGAATATAACCCTAATGGCATTAAGTTAAAAAAATAATTTTCCTGTCCCAAATTATTCTTAAACCGTCCTTATGGGTGTTAACTCTGATCACTTACCTATTATCTTCACTCTAAACTACTCAATATAATATTATCATAAACTCTAAATGTTAATAAACGGCCCAGTTGACCGGGAATTAGTCAAATTACTAGTCAATTCTCACCTTCAATGTCCTACTCACAACAGGATATCAATAACGCTGCTTCAACTTACACAAAGAATCATTCAACCGCAAAGAACAGCAACCTATTGTGGGAGCGGTATTACAAATATTCCTGAAATATAGTTTTTATATACAGACGCTTTTTTACATTAATTACAAGAGTTTATTATGGCCAGGAGAGTGCTCAGGTCCCGGCCGGCAGTTAGTGTCCGTGGCGTCGGCGTACGCTAAGAATTGGTTTTCGCGATCCGGTGGTTGAACGAACAGTGTTTGTAGAAGGTGCTGCAAACGTTCTTTGATCGGTGACACCGTTGCCGTTTTCACGAGGGATAGAAATTCGCCGAACAGCTCTTTCAGGAGCCGTGCCCGGCGTCCCTCGGCGGGCCTCTTCTGGGACAGCGGTTCTGATACCGGCGTTCTTCGGCGGTAGGCTCGTCACTGATTCCGATGGTACTTTTTCGGGGGTGTCAATCGAACGATGTTGGTGCTGGTCTTCCTGGGGGCCGTTGACCACGGTCACGTAGTTGTCAGAGGTGGTTTGCGATTCAGCAAGATCATATGCCTAGCGGCAAGCACGGTTCGATGTGGACAGAGGCTTTCTACGGCTTTCGAGTAGCGGCAGCGAATTGTCTTGTGGCCTGGGGGACGCTTTTATCCTCCAGGTATTGTGCGTGAGAGATGGTTCCTCCTAGAAAAGATAGCCTGACTGGGCAGGGTTGCACCCCCAATTGCCGGTTTCTGGGAATGCTTCTCGGCTCGGCATTACGGTAATTTGTTCGCTTCGCGAAAACACTTTGAGTTCCGGTATTAGGCTTCGTGGAAGTGCTTTGCGTCCCGACACTATCAATTTATGACCAGCCTCGTTAAGAAAAAATCTGGTGTAACATCACACGACTTTCCGTATCCTATTATATATATATATATATATATATATATATATATATATATATATATATGTATGTATGTATGTATGTATGTATGTAGTTATATATATATATATATATATATATATATATATATATATATATATATATATATATATCGGCCCTGCGCTCTCGTCCCGGAACTTGTTACTTTAAAAGGACGAGGCGCGAGTCCAACACTTGAAAGCTGATTAAAATAAACAGTACAAGACAATAATTGACCTGTACTTAAAATTTTGCACGTCACTAAGGTAACCGTCGAGCTCTGTCGCACAGCCTTCGCCATTATCGCCTGCGTGCTCCTCCAGTGGCCAAGCGCTCCCCGCAGTCGGCCCGGTAGTCTCGAGCGCGCTGTGATTGGTCCGTTTAATTAATGTTTAATCGGCTATAACTTATTTATTTGACCTCGGATCAAAAAATTTCATTGTAATTTTTTGTTCGTCTCGGTTTGATCTATCCGGTAATATAAATTTCCCGAAACATTTTCTGAACACCCGGTATATTAAAAATCCCGAGCTTCAATTTTTATTCGAGTTCCTATTTTACCAACTTTTATTTTAAATTCATGTTTATCTCATTGTAATAAATCATTTTTATTCTCATAAATTTTTTGTATCTTCAACCGTTTAGATTCGCGACAGCTTTGCCACTGATTTTGGGACCTTGAGACCAAACGACTATGCCGATTTTTACCAAAAGCTTCGCACTGCGTCCCCTACCTCCAAGTAACTTGTATACCAAAATTCAAGTCTCTAGCTCTTACGGTTCTCAAGATATCTTGTTTACTGACAGACCGACAGACAGATACACACACACACGAACCAATTGCTCAAACCAACTGTTTTGGTGTCCTGAGACTATAATTCGTCCAGAAATGTGAAAAACTGGGTAGGTCATATTTCCGCCGATTACATTACTTTCCTTATTATAGGATAAGGAAAGTAAAAATCACTACAGTAAACTATAGGAATAACATAGACCTTGTCCATCAGATAAAACAAGAAATCAACTGCCTCAATATTAATAATCAAATACTCATTAATACAGTTTTTTATCAAAAGTTAAGCGACATATTAAGCTATAAACAATTGAAAGGCATCATCAAGAGTTAATTAAATGATTTAAACTATTTCAGTTTGATACATTTTTTATTTACACATTGTTACATTAAGTTGTAATTTCACACATACATAATGTAGCTATCAAAGTTCAATTGTTATCAAAGACACATTTAACAAATGTTCAACGTGGGCAAATTTTTTACTTTCCAAATATCAATGCGGTAATATAACTCTCGCAGAATTCATCGCAGTATGTTTTCATCAATAATTTGCGCTGGTACAGTAATGCGATTTTATAGTTCTCCTACATGTTCGGGGATTAGTGCTTCATAAACAGCACCTTTTACATGTTTCTATAAAATAAAGTCACACGAAGTGAAGTTTGGTGACCGTAACCAGCCTGGAAGATTTCAATTATTATCCTATCCATCGATATGACAACCTCTCATTAAGGAAATTTCACACAGAATTATAATAGTTTTATGGAACTCTATCAAGCTGTAAAATAAAATTAGCACTGTTATGTTCTTCCTGTGGCATAAACCACATAGTTAGCATGTTCAAGAATATTTCACTATTTAGACTTCTATCAGGAAAAAGTACAGTTCGTACACTTTTGGTGTGAAGATAGCACAAAACACATAATCCAATTAAACTGCTCATTCCCCTAGATACGAATATTTTGCTTGTTCACTTTTCCACTGGCATGAGACGCGACCTCATCACTAAACCGCAACTTGAACCGTCTTTACATAACGCAATTTAAAATAATTACAAGATTTATGTAGCACGCGCCTCACAATGTTTAGAAAATTGTAAACTTCCAGCTCGCTCTAGTTGTAGACTTCTGCAGGCTTCGTTGAAAATAATTCCTAATTCTTTCCACATCGAGGTTTAAAGTCGAAAGGCCTCCCAGAATGGAATTTATCAACACTAACATACTCACATAAAATTCTAAAATGCAAAAAGACTTCTTCACCACTCATAACTACTTTACAACTCGTCGTTTATCTGCCACCAAGCCGCAGAATTATGAACTATTGACAAGCAAAATTCGATCGTAGGCAATCTGATAATCTCATAAAACGTGCTGTTACCATTAAAATTATTTTTAAATGCTCTATACTTGTTAAAAATCTACCTAGTAAATCTAATGCTTTTTAACAGCTACCATATAGTCAACGCTTACTTAAGAATTGATTATCCTCTATCGCATAAAAACGTGCTGTAAATTTTAATGTTTACCTAATCTGTACCATAGAAATCTATTTCGTATGATTCATGTCTTTTTCCACTGTGTCTGAACTCTGTGAAAAAGTTTTAAATAAATTCGTAGATCTAAATTATTTTTTCTTGCCACACCAATTCGCCTTTAAAACCGTGCACTCGACCAAATTCTGATAATTACATCTAAAAATAAAGAAAAATATAAAAGCAAAGTGCACGCCTAGGTACCACTTTTAAACGTAGCAAACCTTTTAGCTTTGACATATTATCAGATTGTTCCCTATTGAACAAACCTTTCAAGCACAAGTCAATTGACATCTTTCTTTAACTCCAAGTTAATGCTAGCCTTCCCTTAATTTATTTTAAACCCATATTATTTAACACATTCGTGTCCAACATCCCAGATACTCTTAATGTTGTCCTGGCCATGTATGGTGCGTCACATCCAAAACTAAGCTTAATAAATTAGAAGACACTGTGTATGATCTCGATGCTGGATGCTTATTAGAAATTCGCAAATTGAAGAAAAACACCATCTTCTCTATACAAGAATACTTTGTTATAACTGCTAAAAAAATTTATTAAAATATTCATTTGTGTAGTGCTCACTATAGACTAGAAAAAATATCTATGTTTACCAGACTAACAAGAAAGTTACCGGTACACATATAAAGTAGTGGTAATGAATTGTTCAATGTACCATGCAGCAATTACAGTGCACCAACAAATGCTAGCAAGTAATACGTGCTGTATGTTAATCAGTCCTAGTCAGTTTGTAAATATTTATAACGGTTGCTCAAACAAGAAGACATTTGGAAGACACTTTCAGTTGCTTGCAGCTACGAGTAGTTTTCGCTGGTGTAGCTGCAGTTTTCAGCCCTTCATTCAGCTTCAGTCCAGATATTGGACGAAACCATGTAGGCCTTCAGTTGGTCGCTTAAGAACGAAAATGATCCAGATAATCCAATAGCCAGACGGGATCATGGCCTGGACTTTTGATTCCGACATGAGGTGGACCGCACGTAAGCGACGGACCGTCTGGGCTTGGGAATAGTTATTTAGAACAGAGAGTACTCTTAACTTAGTATTGTGTAGACATAGTTTCTAAACAATAAAGTATTACAAGCTCCCTTTAAATTTTTTTTTATTTGACTTCATTATTACACAATCAACTAATAATTTGATTTAAAGCACCATAACTTCATTCTTAAATTACATGCAAAATGTACACATTTACTTTGTCAAGAACAGAACATAGTACTAAACTGGAGAAAAACTGTAATAAAAGAATATATACAAATTCAAATTGCTTATCAAATATAAAGGAACTAATATTTTTATTAATTTTAGAATAAATCAGATATAAATTAAAGTTATATTTTTTATAAGTTTTCAAGTTAAATTTTGTTATTAAAATTTATATTTTATATGTAAGAAATTTTGTTGTATTAATAGCTTCATCATCACACAGCCATTGAAGAATTGTCAATTAAACGCCACGCTTACCAGGCGGGTTGGCGAGTGGATAGGCTGTATGGAGGATAAGATTATGTAGATTATGGGTAGGATTAAGGTTTGGACACAACTTTTTCCCGGTGTTAGGAGATGGAGAAGAGTCGAGGCTCGCGTGGGCAGGGTAGCTTCCCTGAAGTAGATCTATCTTCTATGGAGATTATAGAGGAGTATCTACCCGCTACCACATTTTAATAGCTTAGATGTATTGTAATGTATAAGGTGATACAAATTAAAATTTATTATTTAAATTATGCGACGTCAGTTTAGTTAAACAAAAAATGCCAAAAATGCAGTACATATATTCATAAACTGGTTTTTAAAAACCATAACAATTGTTGGTAATTTTTGCAAAAACCCTATATTGAGCGATGAAACTCATTTTTTAAATAGCTTTGTAAATCCAGAAAATCGCATTTAGGGTAGCTTTTTGAGATAAACCAAGCGTCCACCGAAACGTAGTTTGGTGTGCATTGTAGACTGTAGTGGCAATACGTATATACTATTAAGAGACCCTAAATAACTTATTTTCAATAAACTCAACGATTTGAACTTGAATGACATGTGGTTTCTACTAGATGGAGCCACCTGCGAAACACTCACTTTACTTTAAATCAAATTTATTTATGGGAAAGCCTTATGGAATACTTTGAAAAGAACAGCCGCATGTCGGCATTTGGCTGACATCATATATCATACGTAACTACTATTTAAGTCTGTACTGTACATTGATAACAATAAAATTCAGATTATTCCAATATTTTGTGTTTTATTTAGGAATAACTTCCTGAACTCTAATTTAGATCCCCCTTATTTTAATTTTTACAAAACAACTTAAAATGATAATAATTAAGCGTAATTTAATAAAAAAGAAAGATATTCTGCAGCAAAAAATAAAATTTATTTATTGATTTCACATACCTAATACTACTTTCCACTGCCTGATATTGAAGTCAACGCATTTATAGTACCAATTACCTCCAGCGCTTTTTCAAGTTATTGAGACCTGTGGTTCCATAAAAGCAGCAAAAACAACTTCAACAATGATTAATCACGGAAACACCATTATTTCTGCACCTGACAGCTCGGCGGAAAAGTTTCAAACTTCTTCAGAACTTTGCTTCTTGTCTGCGAGAACGGTCAATTTCCTCCTCATTTTTGTCTAATAAAGCGGCATTGTCGCTACTTAGCAGTAATGAAGTTACGTAAGCCGGCATCCGTAAAATATTTCGCTAAAACTGGCAATGGTCGATTCTAAGTTTCCGCCTGATTTAGAAACGCAGTTTCTTAAGCGCTGTTGCACTAGATACTTGTTGCAAGCATTTACGGATTGTTCATTTGTAGAAACGTAAATTGGGTGTAGCGCGCCCGGTATTAAAATACCAATGGCGCAACGTGCCGTTTCGGAGGGAATTTAGAAATCTGGCAAAACGCTGACTCAGTTTATTATTTCTTATTAATTATTATATTTTCTATTAGAGGAAATTTCTTTATTTTTGCCTCATTTGTCGTTACATTAATATTCTGTTAACCTTGCTGTGCCTGTCTAGTCTTAGATTATAAAATATGTACTAATTAATGAAAAACGCTATTTTGCGGGTTTCCGCAAGTTATTCGCGTTAAATTGGTGTTCAATTGCAGTACCACGAGTTCTACAGTATATCTACTTTAGCTACTATATTTTTTTTAATTCTGTAGAACTGGGTACAGAAAAATTTATAATAAATAAATTTCTGACTTAAGAAAAATAGATTTTTAACAAATATTTGTGTTTAAACAACCCTTGAAAATTCTTAAAAATGTATGACTTAGTTTAGGTCACTTACAGACTGTATAACGAAAGCGACTACAAAATACAAGCAGGATTCAGAGGTATTTGTGGATAAAGCGATATCTGGAGGTTGTGAGAGAAAGATAGCTCTCATTGTAAGAACGAATAAGGTAAAGCAATCTTGCGTTTCTTTGAAGACAACGAAAACCTTTACACAGTACTCAAATCAAACTCCACAAGAAAGAAATTCGGATCTCTCTAAATACATTCCGAAGTCGTCTCCGCAAAAAAATTCAGTCAAATTTTAAGAAACCTTTATTATAACAAGAGCAGGATAAATAACTGGCGTGGGAAAAAAATTAATTTGAAATTAAAACAATATTATCTTCACCGACATGGTCTTCTTTATCAAAAATATAATCAGCAAAAAGTAATAAAATTCTTCAGCGAACAGAAAAACATCATGTACCAGAAACGGTTGCTAAAGTCTGCTGAAAAGTGTTTTTGGTTCTGACAGAACAAGTTAAATATTGAAAGAAGATAATAGTACTAAGCATCGTAACAAACTACACAGCGCGTGGAAACAACAAAATAAAGTCACTACGATGGAATGGCCGGCAACAGCCCCAAATGTTTATCCCATTGAAAATATGTAGTCGTATGTGAAAATAAATTTCATAGGAAAGTCAGTGTTCACGGTGAAATAACTTAAGGTGTGCCGGTCTTTGCCAAATGAGATTATGCAGAAACCTCATCGAAAGTATGAAAAAAGTTGTAAAGCTGTAAGTAATGGAGGTGATTGGACGAGATATTAAATAATTACGGGACAATTCATAACGTATACTTCAATAAAAGAAAATAGTCATCTACATTTTTATTTTTTAAGATTACGGACTGTATAATAAATACTCAGCATAAAGTATCAGCCATACTACAATAACATACTTCGAATATCAGCAACATTCGAATATTCGAAATCTCTAATATTACATCAACTCTTCAAGGCTTCAAATCCTCACTCATAAATTTGGCAATAACATTGGTAACAAATGGAGCTTGCTACCGTTCTAGGAACAATCTATTGCGCCTGTTCTCTTTACTTGCGCTTTCTATACAAAATGAGCTTTAAATCGCAATTAAGTTTCAATGCATCATTACTTACAAGTACCTCAGATTACGCTACGCACCATTATAAAAAGCCCGACCTGCCATCTTTGAAATCCAAATTCTCAGAATAGCCACCCTTCTTGCAAATACGGAAAATCACGTCAACTGGCAAATATTTTGTAGATTATAAAAATATGCTGCGCTTTCCTTTTAGAAGAATCTACTTATCTTTGTAACGAAGTTCATTCAACCTTTTGCTAGACAAATAGGGATTCCGTTTATGGGAAAATTTTGCTCGTTAATTATATAATGAAATTTAGTTCCAATCTCAATTTGGCTTAAAGAAATAATTTTAATTACCGCTTTTTAGTTTGGACTCAATTAACGTAACATACCTTATTAATTAGTATTAACCTTTTAAAATTATTTTCAACTAATAGTAAAGGAACCAAGTTCCAATTTTTTAAATTTTTATTTTTTGGTTTTAATTAAAGATAAATAAACTTATTAATGATTTTAAACTATAATTAAATAAATTTTAATAAAACACTAAACACAATGTAAGACGTAGTAAAAATATTATTAGTTACCTCTAGTTGAACATCCCAATCTTAGAGGTCTACAATCGATTGCGATCAGGAGTATCAGATTATAGCACTCCGCTTAAATTTTCTATACGTTTAGACAGCGTTTTAAAAACCCAATCCTCAACATTCCCTTTGTTATATTGATATAATCGTCATACAACTTAGGTTTTGAAGACCAACAGTCCGTTAAAATTAATTTTAAAAAATGCATTTATGAGACAAACACCAAAAGGCCACGGGAAGCGTGAAGTGTTACAATATAGGCGTTAAAAAGTAAAATAATTATCACGAAGATCAGAGCTTTTCCCCTACTTTTGTCAGTTGTTCAAAAATAGTAACATGTGACCTGTTGTGACAATTTTTAAACTTCTGCTATAACAACAAAAATTCCCAACCATTGTTACATAGGAGAAAACCATGATCCTGTATTAACCCCTAACAAAAAGTCAATGGTATGGCCCAGACCAAACAAAAGTAGCTGAAAAAGCAAAAGGTGACTCAATTGACAAAAAAGGTTATGGCAAGAGTCTTTTGGAATTCAAAGAAAATTTTTCAAGGAACAACATAGTCAACGATAAACGTAGTGGTAAACAAAGGGCATTACATCAATATACTGTATGAAATGCGTGACGTTATCAACAAAAAGAAGAGTGGTGTGCGAGTCAAACCATACTTCTGCACGGTAACGCTCCTGTCAGTAAAGCCACAATTTTCCAAGTTGCTGCAAAGTACTGTGACAACTATCCTAGCCCCCAGTGGCTACTACCTATTTTTAAAGTTAAAAAAATACCCTCTATGTAAAAATTTAATAATAACGGAAAAATTTTAAAAGTTGTTTACCAAATTAAAATACTAATTTTAAAATGTAATAAATGTATCAAAATACATAGAGACTACATTGAAAATAACCATTTTCCTGTCACCCCCAAAATAATATCGAACTGGGAACTTTGGAGTTTTTCTCCTATTCTAAATTTGTTGGCATAACATCATTTTTATCTCTAAGTTGTTGCCAAGTACTGAATAAATTGGTTTGAGATGTAATGTGATTCAAGATTTGAGTTTTGCAACTCAAAAAATTTGATCGCGTTTGTCGGTGTAATTTCAAACCAATTTTCGTATTTGGTGCCACAAACCGTCAAGCGTTAAAGCCTTGTTTGTCAGCCAGAGTAGTAAATGATCATTGCTTAGATATGAATTAAAAAACAATTTAGTATATTCAAGATTGTTAATAGTCTAGTAAATTCAAACACAAACGACATTCATAATTTTAATAATTTCTAACTACAAATCTAATACCAACCAACGCAAATATTGGCGCATCCAATACAGTGACAATTGTTTACTTTGCAAAAGTTTATACCACAAATCAATCGTGTCTAAATTCACTGGTACAGTGACATTGTTACAAATTATAAACATAGTTGTGTGATACCACACTTCAATGAAGATTATACATCAATTATTAGTAATAATTGAAAGTAGTAGCTTCAAAAAACTTTTGATATGCAAGGTTACACTTTTGCAAGAATTTAACAAACAAATTTTGAAAAAGAGACTATTAATAAATGCAAAGTTTTAGCGAACTCGATAGTTGTAGATCACTTAAATATCAACCAAACTACATAAGAAAATATTTTGTTATACTCCATATCGTCAAACAATTCACTATTTAATTAACATTCACATAGATGAAGGAGATTATGCCAGTTGGCGCAAGATAATAATGCTAAATTATAGCTGAAGAAAGTTGAACAGTGTAACAAATTGGAGATGCATTAGACAAACATAAAGTATGTTTCTTTATTAACATTAACTTAAATGAAGTAAGAACTAAATGTAATGGAAATATGATAGTACTGGTATGATAAATATGCAGAACATTGTGAAATCTTGTTATCAAGAAAAAATATCAATTTTTCTATAAATTCATGTAGAAAGGTGTTCAGGACTTTCTTGTTAGCACCACAACGGATTATATTCCGTTTTCTGTTCCTGCAAAAGTTTTCAAAAATGTCGATTATTCCGGCCTCACGTTCTAGCAGCCGTTCTCTACACATTTCTTTCTTTCACTTGATCAGTGCCCACTCATTTCTGCTTCATGTGTGGTCGTGTGATTTCGCGGCAAGTTTTGTAACATTGTTACTAACACTAATATTAAACTTTATTAATGACTTTATTGGTAACAAAAAGCAGTTAGACTGCGAATAACAACAAATGAAGGAAAAATCCAAGCAGCACCTATGGCAATTATCGAAGAAGCAGAGTGCACAAACGGAACATCACAAAATGGACAAAGTATGAATCCAGCTGCAGTGTAAGAGCAGAAGCCGTTGGTCTTATCGCCAAAGAGAACATCGGCGTAGGAAGGGAAACCACGCGTATTGCCTATTGGGGACGAAGCGAGTATGTGTGAAGGCCGAATACGTCTGGGACATCACCTTCACAATGTTCTCTCTCTTGGAAACGGGGAAAATGTTGAGGTGAGCAATAACAACGTAACCATGTACTTTACTCACAACAGCTTTGAATAGTCTGTTAAATGTTACGTTTAGAAACTGAATTATACCAGTTAAACCTGCTGGAATGCGCTAGATGGTGACATCGAGACCACTCGGCATGTTTTTGCATATCTCGCTGTAATTCTTCAAGCAGCCCAGTCGAGAAGAAGCATAGTTTCCTGGGGAGAGTCAACAAAGGCAACGTTTTTTAAGAACTCTGCCATCATAGCGTAACTCACAATATGGGACAGGTCAGGTAGACATTGTTTAGAATAGGAGACATCTTGGATGGGAATTTTCCTGACTGCTCTCCGGTTTGCACGATAAACTTGTACAGATGGTTTTTATTGTCAGCCGCATTCTGCAATATCTATTGCATTCAAGGCAACAACCGTGAGAAAAAAAAACAATCAATCAATCGATATTTTGAAGAATGTGGTAGCCGATGTGGCGCGTACAAGAAAGGCCTTTCTTATACAAACATGCAAATTCACTTCTCGAAAAGGAGACAAAACTTTCTGCACCCAAAAAGGCTCAAAATATTATCAGTTCTGCACCTTACCATTACACCACGCGCCTCACCGACGGGTAGAGTTGAGTGGAGAATCAAAAGTGTGGAATGAGAGAAGAGAGGTTTTGTGAGGTTTGTGAGTTGCAGAGAGGGGTCAGTAATGTTCGCCTTTTTGAAAATTTTTGCACTCACTGGATATGGAATGGTACTCTGTAATAGTTCCCTATTGAGATTTTAACTATCGATTTGCTCGATTTAGACACAAGAATATATAGATCCTTTAAGTATATAACATAAACATGTTTATTTAAATAATTTTTATGTATTATTAGATGTTGTACATACCAATATATAAAAAAGTGCTTATTTTTGGGGCGGTCTAATGGATCAAGCCGTTTATGTTCATTCATTCTTAGAGTGATGAAAGTTTTTTTACTAGAGCGATAGGGTAAATTTTTCAATCGATTATAATGTCGCGTGCAATGAACGGCTATTTATTTTTTCACATGGGATCTTATAACAACAGTCTCATCAGTTAATTTAACGTTTTTAACTATTTAGTTATTGCCATGTTTGCCGTGCATAAAGTGCATCATAAAAGCCTGAAAAATTGCCTTGCGATAAATTTTTGCTAAAAATAATAAACTACAAGTGAAAATTTTTATCATTCAGATATCGGATTATAAAATAAATAATGTAAACTTACATTAGTTCAGAACATCATGCTGAACCTTGTCGATGGCTTACTATATGTGTTATCAATAATAGCAGCTGTGCAATAACTCTTATTTTCAAAATTATCTTTAATTTTTTTTAATTATTTTTAACTTTTAATACGTAGTAGGTTCATTCGATAGTTCTTCTTCTTAATTCGCCTTCTCTGTCGAAGGTCGTTCTAGACACCTCCGCTCTAAAAATTTCTGTTGAAGTACAGCCAAGCCATCTTCGTAAGTGCTCAAACCACGAGTTTTGTGGTCTTCGAACTGATCTTCTGCCTTGTATTTTTCCTTTTATTATTAGTCTGAGTAACTCAACTTCTCCCCTCTCATTATATGTCCCACATATCTCGTTTTTCTCTCTTTAATCGTGATTGGGAGTTCAAGAGGTTTACGCATTCGAGCAAGCACCTTCTTATTTGTTATTCTTTGAACCCAGAATATTTTTAGTATGCGCCTGAATAGGTATATCTCAAATGCCTCCAGTTTTTTCTCGGTTATTAGATCCAGAGTCTATCCTTCATACCCATAGAGCAGAACAAAAAATATGTAGCACTTGATCATGCGCACTCTGAGCTCTAGGCTGAGTTCGCGCGTTGTAAAGAACTGGTTCATATTTAGAAATGCTTTCCTTGCTTGCTCAATTCGAGATCTAATTTGCCTTGGGTCGCACTGGCTGTTAATACTTGTCCCCAGATGCTTCGTTTTCACTTGTTCTATAGTATTGCCATTTATTGTTAGATTAGCATCTATGTTTCCTTTTGTAAAGACAAGCAACTTAGTTTTAGGTATATTTATATGGAGGCTATGGTCTTTACTATATTGTACTATGCGGTCCATCAGCAACTGCAGTCGATAGTTATAAGATGGGAATTAGCTTCATCTTTTTAATTATTGGATTTTATCGTTATCAAAGATTTTCAAACAAGTTAGATGATGGTAGTATCATGTACAACGGCATCGAAAGCATCTTTACCAGTTTTTGGAATGTGTATAATTTCTTTTTTGTTTTATTTGCTGGAACAGTACTTGGTCCTTAGTAGAACATTAAATATTCATTGTGTCAAATTATAAGCTACAAACGGTAGTTATTTTAAATTTTTAATATATTTCCCAGAAGTAATGTTGCTAAGAATAAATTTAATAACTTGCTAAGTTGAAAGCGCATGAAGTGCGGACATGAAGGCAAAAGATGCCGATAAACAAGTACAAAAACTAAGTAGGGAGGTAGATAATAATAAAAGAGTGAGATTTAAATAGTATCGAAGGAACAAATCTAGAATCGCTTAAATCGGGTAAGAAAATGATTAGATCGGCAATAACGCAACAACTTAAAAACGCAGAACGAGTAGTAAAAAAGGGCAAAAGGTGAAAGAAAGCATTACGAAACAAAAGAGGATAATGGAAGAAGAGACAAAAATGACAGAATGATTTGTTACAAGCAATGCAGGGAAGTTATGAAAAAACTGAATAAAGCAGAAGATTAAACGATAAGAAATGGAAGGATAAAATTTAAAAAACCAATTGGATACTACGGAAAAAAATTAAATTAAATTTGGTGATTAAAGTAATAAAATTAGATAGTCAGCAAAAAGAAGAAACAGTTGAGCAGTTTCTGAAAGACAAGCTATTTGTCAAGGTAGAAATAAAAAGCAATAACTATATCAAACAAATGGGGAAACAATATTAAAGCTAAAAGCAAAGTTAAACTAAAGGATTCAAAAATACATATAGAAAGCAATTTAAATTAAAAGAGCAGAAAGCAAAAGGTTACTGAAAATAAGCAGAGATGTAGAACACAAACAATAGCCATACATTAGGCAGAAAGCCTTGAAACTTTAAGTAAGTAAATATAATATCTGCTGTCTTTTATTCTTTAGGATAGCGCTCAGTCCTTGGTACAATATTGAATGTATATTGCGTCAACTTGCAAACTATAAACAACAATTATTTTAAAATTTTTCTCGTTATTCGGTCAAAACTAAGCCACTTCTTAAGATTAATATTGAAAATCGATGATTTTACCTGTATTAAATTACTGTATTGTAATATCCATTTAATATTCTACTTCAATAATTTATTATATAAAATATTCTTTATTTTGTGCAGTTTGAATACCGGGCTGTACACTTTGACTTTTTCAATCACCATTAGTGGTTTTGACTGGTGGATTGTTTTTTGCTTATTAATACTGATTAATACGATAAGACGTACTTGAAACTTGAAAGAAGAAAAAAACTTTCATAGTCATGAAGCATATACAGATCTAATTAAGGCGTATTAATGACAAAAGATTATAAAGTAATAAATAATACAAATGTTATAAGCAGAGAAATTAAATAATGATTTTCTTTCTATTTCGATTAACCAAATAAAAAATATTTAAAACAAAATATTGTTGTGTTTGAGAAGGCTATAAAAAAATTTAGAAACCTCAGTGCAAAATGTTAGGCACACTATTCTTATAAGAAACAGTTGCAGGAAACGGATATTATATGGTTATTTAACTTAAAATAAACTTATGTTTTGAAAATTTTAAATAACGTTATAACAATTATTTACCTTACAATAAATTTCCTCAAATAACAATGTATATGTCCAAATATAATTTAAAAAATAATATTTATTAATTTTGCCAACACGCATTTTTAAAATTAAAGAGACACGATCCATCGTTTTACAAGTTCGCTACCATTCTCAAAGACGATGCAAGTGAATAGGTAAGTATGTATTGGTGAGAGGCGCATAATTTTTTCTACCTGGGCCTTCATTTAGACAAAAGACTCACGTAGAAACTGCATACATTAAAGAAACGAAAGGAAGTTGATCTACGACTTCAAAAAAATGTGCTGGTCACTTGGTAGGAAATCGTGTCTATCTTTAGAAAATAAGATTCTACTTTATAAAATAATAATTAAACCTATCTGGACCTATGGCATCGAGCTGTGGGGATGCTCCTGCAAGTCAAACGTAAACATAATCCAACGCATGCAATCCAAAACGTTAGCAACGACACCCTGCATACCGACCTGGAAATGCCAACAGTGGTAGAAGAACGTACTAAAAGAAGCAACAACCATTTCCTGCGACTTCAAGTTCATACCAATGTCCTGGCATCCAGCCTGCAACATGATCCACCTCCTAGACGACTACAAAAAACGTGGCCCATTGATCTAAGAAAAAACTAACGGGATAACATCGATGGATGGACTCCCCTCACGTCCCTATTGTCATCTCATTAGCTCATAGGACCTTCTTATATGTTTATTATGTAAAATGGTTCTGATTGTTAATCTGCAAATAAACTATAAAAAAAAATAAATTTTTCCTTGCGTAGGGGCACCAGGTACTCTTGCACTAGCTCTGCTCTATAGGAATTATTGTGAAAACAAAAATGTTACAGAATACACTCCACCCACAGACACTCGGCTACAACCGCTGCGTCTATTTCGGCGTGTTTGAATGTTTTTAGCAAGCTTTGGGGTGAGCTTACTTTACTTAACCTAGTTATTCATGCATCCTACCTACAACTTTTTTCGCTTCAGCGAAATAGTCAACCAGAATCTTTGTCAAAATATGCACCTCCAAGAAGAGTTAAAAGGTCATAGAAAAGTATTATAACCAAACTTTGACGCATTGTACTATTTACGCCAAAATCGTGGCTATGAAATAAATATAGAAAAACATTTCACAAAACTAACATATACCTCAAAAACCAGGAGTGGAATGAGTTCCATAAATAATAGCAAATATATTTTTGCCATTACCATTCCTATAGAATAATTGCTTTAGTTATATTAAGGTACTATAAACAGTTACCATAATTGTTAATAATAACGGCTCTAACTTCCCGCGAAGGAGCTCGGCCTGCACCCTAAGAGATTAAATCTCTAATATATTTGCTCTCTCTGCCCGATCGTCGCGTACCATTTCTGATGCCGGCCGGTGTGGCAAGCATGACTCCTGAGACGACCGCATTATTACTCCTTGTTCAAAGTAAACTCAAGTACTCAATTATTTTTAGGATTCCGCATTTAGCTTTTAAAGCGTAAAGACGTGCTTGTCAGTGCTGCGTATTAAAAGTACAAGTGCGTCTTAGATCATGCGTGACAATTATAAGAGGCCAATGGGTCTCCCAGCGGGCCATCTTTCAACCTAATCGAGTCGGATAGTGACCTTCAGTACTGTAATTTTATGAGATACTCGTAAGCTACCACACCGGAGCTGCAGTCTTGTGTATCGCGACAAATAGTGCTATCGTGCGAATACAACAATTCAAAATATCAAAAACAAACCCAATGTTCGGATATAATCCAAATTATCCAATAAATCAAATGATGTACTTTCAACAAAAGCAACTCCCAATTGGAGAGCAAATGTACCCACCAAACTTTGGTTTTCTAATTCGTACACAACCACAGAATTTTATGCAGCACACTTTTCCAATACATAATAATCAAATGTCGTTACTACAACCTCCAAACCTCAATTTAAGTTCTCAGAGTGATAATGTAATAAGCGCAAATGCTGTAACAAACAATCTAAAAACAACAAACGAGGAAGAATCATCAACAACAAAAAACAATTTATGACAAGTTATAACGTCTAAAAAGAAGGTTAAGCAACTCTACAACAGAAATCAGGGAATTTACACTAAATAACACCCGCAATAGATTCGACGTTTTATCTCAACCAGAAGATAACAGTAATACTCAAGCTAACAATTCCGCAGAATAACCAAAATTAAACAAATGATGGTTAGCTTATACAAGATCATAAAAAATACAGTTTTACACCAAGGCCTTAACAAACAACACAATCAAAATTAACATACATACCGTAGACTCTTATCGCAAATTACAAAAACCCCTCACAGACGATAAAATAATTCATCATACCTTCGAACTAAAAGAATAAGGAACTTGAGCACGAAGTGTGCAATATCATCAATATACGACACTACCCACTACCATTGTTCATGGTCGATCTCAAACCAAAAGAAATAATAAAAAATATATGAAATAAAATCACTAAATTAACAACTGAAGCACATAGAAAAAAATATATACCTCAGCGAGCACGATGCCAGGAATACGGGCACACTACTGTATAAAACCCTGCGTTTGTGTTAAATGTGGTGGAAAACCCAACATCAACGTCTGTCAAAAATCCTTAACACTCGCCAAACGTGTACTATGTGAAAAAAAATCACACAGCTAATTACAACAGTTGCACATTCTACAAATATTTACAAAGAACAAGACAAGGCCCTAGCAAAAAAATGATAATCGCCAACCCCAAATTCCAAACATCAAATAAATTTCCTTCACTATCAAATCGTCCAGCCCATTACGCTGCACTTATCTACGCTGAAATTATCACAAAACAACAAGTTCTTCGGATAAGTAACCATCGATAATAACAGTGAACAACATATTGGACAGCAATTATTACAATTTCTTGTCGAATTTAAAAATATGTTTGCACAATTAATCAATCAATATCATTGTGTCAAATATCTTGTGAACCGTCATATCGAAATTGGCTTAAAATAGCTTCTACGCATAGCATCGTGGAACTCAAATGGGATCGCAAATTATATCCCAGAGATAACATTATTTTTACAACTATATAAAATTGACATGCTCCTCGACTTCGAATAGAACTATTATTAAAATACCAAACTTTATAGTTTATCTTACAAATCACCCGGACGAAATTTCCAACGGAGGATCAGCAGTGCTTATTAGAACTGCTATACAACACTTCAAATTACAATCTTATCAAACCAATAAAATTTAAAATACATTATTACAATTAGAAACTAATGCCTAGCCACTAACTGTGGCAGCGGTTTATACCCCACCCCGACATCGAATCACTCTTGATGAGTACTTAAAGAGTACTTCCAAAAGTTTGGAAATAAGTCCATAATTGCTGGTGACTGAACGCCAAACACACTGCATGGGAATCACGACTAATTACTCCGAAAATGCGGAACCTCCTACGCATCATAGGAAATCTCAAATTAAAGTATTTATCAACTTATGAACTAGCTAGTGATTTCTACAAAATCCCAGATTTTGTCATAACGAAAGCATTGTCAATGCGTTGTTCAAAATAGAGTCTAATAATAACTTATCATCCGACCACTCACTGATAATTATAACAGCAAGCTCTAATGCGACCCACAAAGAAAATCCCCCTAGGCTCAGCACTAAGAACACAAATTGGGAATTATTCCAGCAACCGTTAACTCAACACACCAACCTTTCAATAAGAATAAAAGCACCTGATGAACTAGATGATACAACAGAATATTTAACACGACTCATCCAAAGTGCCGCTCGGGAACCCACGCCCACTGATTCCAATCAACACATGCAAACTGATAATATACCTCGATATATAAAAGAATTAGTCATCGAAAAATGCAGAGCAAGAAGCAGATGACAGAAAACCAGAAATGCTAATTATAAATACAACATATTTGCTCGTCTAAAAACCGCACTTAGAAATTTCATAAATTAAACTTTCAAATTCTAATAACACATTTAAAAGACCCAGAATGGCGGTTTTACCAATCAGAAAAACCGGCAGAATATAGAGTGACACTCAGGTACAAACAATAATCAAGAAGAAGTAGTAGACGTTATCCATGCGTTGTGTCAACTGTTGTTACTGATCAAACCATTCTCCCTTGCCGAAGAGGAACTTAAATATACCAATGTCCATAAATATTCTGGTTATGATCTTATAACAGGACAAATTTTACGTTGTCTGTCCAGGAAAACAGTACTTACTACTCAGTATGATCTTTAACAGCATGTTACAGCTTTGTTACTTTTCACTTCAATGTAATCATATTGATAGCTAAACTTGACAAACCACCAACCGAATCGTCACACCGACCTATAAGCCTTCTTCCTCTCATGTAAAAGATATTCAAAAAAGTCCCACTAAAAAGAATAGAAAGACTGTTGACCTACACCAAATTATACTAGCATATCAATTTGATTTTTAGAAGCGGTATTCGACAGTACAGCAAACCAACAGGATTGTTACAAAAATTATAAAATTACTGGAAACCAAGGCATTCTGCACCGCAGCCTTCCTAGATATCAAGGAAGCTTTTGATAGAGTATGGCGTTTATGTTTACTACACAAAATCAAGTCAGCCTTTCTAAGGAAAATTTATCTCTCACTGAAATCTTACCTGTGTGACCAGAAACTTTTAAGTTTGAATAAACAGCTCATTCTCGAATTATCAGCGTATCTCTGCTAGAGTACAGCAAGGAATCGTGCTGGGTCTCCTATTGTACTTAGTGTTCACTTCAGACTACAGCCAACACGAAATCGCCACCTTTGGTGACGATACAACTGTACTATCTATCAGTAAACCACTCAAAACTTTCAGAACCACAGCGACCTTCTCCAGAATTGGCACAGCAAGTGTAGAATTTCTGTAAATAACGACAAATCCACTCAAGTCACCTTTACCAACAAGCGAAGTGTATGTCTACAAGTCACAATTAACATTTATACCAGTAAAATCAGAAGTCGCATATTTAGGAATGCGCCTTGATCAAAGACTTACCTGGACGACTCACATAAAGACAAAAAAAAACATATTCACCTTAAAGTTGAAGAAATAGACCGGCTAACTGGAAGACGATTGCAGTTATCCCTAAAAAATAAACTTCTCATGTATAAAGCCATTTTGAAGCCAATTTGAACTTTCGGCATTCAACTGTAGGGTTGTACAAAACAGCTCAATCCTAAAATCTTGCAGCGTTTCTAGTCAAACACGCCTCGTATGTTGGCACACCCTCTTTGGTTCGTTAATAATCAGACCCTTCACAAAGGCCTGGGGATTTTATACGTATCCAGCGAAATCCATAGACTAGCAACTGTCCACCACTAAACTCTTGTGGTACACGAAAACGATCTCGTACATCAACCAGCCCAAGAACCATTCACACCAATAGGTTTAAATCGACAATAGAGACATGACCTCATGCCTCGGCCTAACCAGGCTTAAGGCTTTTATTTGAGAGTAACATCAATAAACTGTGTCATTCGACTGACTATGGTGTTATAGAAAAGTACATTGTAAATATGCACTCCTGTTAAAAAAAATTAGTGACTGAGTAGGTCACCTCCGGGAATGGAACCCGGGTCCGTCTGCATGACAGGTCGCGCTTTAACCGCACGGCCACGTTAGCACTTTTGAATTTGTACAGTGCTTTAATTAATTAAGGAATAAGGAAATACGACTTATATTTGACCTGATCGCAAGAGGAGTGACAAATTCGTAAATTGAAAGATCGATCAGGATCCTAGGAAGAGCATGGCTGATTCAAATTGATTCAGAACAGCAAGGCGAATCGCCAAAATAAACGTTGAATTTGCCAAGATGCCTCTAAAATGCTTACCATCATGCATATAGAGGTGTAGAGCTTGGTCGAGACGAAAGTCAATGAGGTGACCAAAAATTGCTTGAGGGCTTCTATCGTAGAAGTAATCACACATATAAGAAGAAAGCTGTGTTTTCCTGCAGCTTATGGCAGCTACATTGATTAATATAATTCTCTAAAATACTTTACGTTTTATATAAATACATTTAGTTTATTTTGTATTTTAATCTTATTTTCACTGTTTATTCATCTTCCGAAGTTACAACGACTTTGTAGAAATTATAATACTATTTAAATTAAGATACATATATGTATCATCATTAAAATCAAGAAATTTGTTTGAATTTCAAAATTGTGGCACCATATTTAATTAAATAAAAAGGTAATTAACAAACCTAATAAATTCAAAGAATTTTAGCAGAATCTAATAAACGGTTCTAGTTTCTATAACTTTGTTTTACATTAATTGGGGCATAAAACTATTATATAATTATTTATATGCCCCAATTAACAATAAATCGTTGATTGGATTTACGCAACGTTTAAATAGTGTTGCCAGTCTATAGTTTTTTATTCTCCCGAGAAATTTATTTGCAATCAGTTACAGTAGTAATATGCAAACCAGGTCGTTAAAATAATTTGATATAGCACTTAACAATAACATTTAAGAATAACCATCCATGAATATAACTTTTTCTAAATTAATTTGTATAATTATTTTAAAAGTGGTACTTTATCTATAGTAAATAAAATTAGAAATAGAATAGGTTTAATAATTTTATGTTGGAGTCTCTGCATTTACTAAATATTATCGCATACGTTTAGCGCTAATGAATTTATTGTATTTACCACTGCATTTAACTTCCTATCCTTTTACTAATATCACTATAATATCTTGTCGATTTTTTTTGTTTAGGGTTTAATATGGTATGCTGATTATTATCCAGAGGATCTTTGAAAACATTTTAATGTTAAATACCATAGCTCCATATTGGTTTTAGAACTATTTATACACGAGCAGTTTGTAGACAAGTTGTGGTCAAGTAACCAACCATCATCAACAGCTACATCATCCATCCTCGGATGTAAGCCTTCCCTTGAATTTTTCATTACGTAGGAGGCATGTTAGCCATTACTCATCACGCTGGCTAGACGGATCGGTAAGGTTGGGTTGGATCAAGGAAGAATTTATTTGTATTGGATGGAATGGGGAGTAGGACATGAATCGCTCTCAGTATTTGGGGGGTGAGAGCAATTCAAGGCTTGCGTTGAAAAGTAGCCAATATTAATGTTTAATTTGTGGTTTTGTTTTGCTAAAAATTAAAAGATAAAACATTTGTTGAAATGCTGGCGTATCTTGCTAATATTTTCAGTAAAATTAGTTTGCATATCTTGTTACAAGGAAATATAACAAATATCTTGACAGCGCAGGATAAATTTGCAAGTTTTGTGCGTAAACTGATGTTTACACAACTGTGTGAGCAATTGGTAAATAACAAACCCGACAAAATCGCATTCAAAAATTTCGTAGTTTAACATTTATCTGCGGTAATAGAGTCAGTGAAGCAATATTTCCCGGACCTGGATAATCGTCAGTCCAATTCTTGGATATTAAGACCATTTTCTACTGATGATGAAAAGCCAAAGTAAAATTTCTCGGACTACGCGAGAATATCTATCACTTTCAAACTGGAATTTCAGAATTATAACCTGGGTACATTTTGGCAAAAAGTAGGTCCCGAATATCCTATTATATCTGACAGAGCTCTAAAAATGTTAATACCACTTGCTACCACTTATAATAGGTGTATAAATAAGTTCTCGGCTTTAGATTTTACAGGACGCAAATCACCGTTTACATGTAACGTATTAGTCCGCCCTCTTGCGGTTTTTAAGCAATGACATTTGGTCTTTCGAAACATCATGCGATTTGGCGTTCGATGCACATAACCTCAATAATCAGCTGTGTTCACGATGGCAATCACAAAAGAGCATATACGATTTTCTATCCACTTCGCGTTTCACCTTAAGAAAAACGCTGCTGAAGCCACCGAAATGACTTGTGCTGCATATGGTGAGAATGCTGTAAGTCATGCAACGTGCAAAAAGTGGTACCAAAGATTTCGTGGAGGAGTGTTTAGTCTTGAAGATCAACCACGCGCTGGACGCCCTCAAACATTTCACACGGATGAGCTGCAGACGCATTAGGCTGGGAACTTCTCCCACATGCGGCGTATAGCCCAGACATGGCGCCTTCCGATTATCATTTATTCCGGTCGTTACAGCATCACTTGGCTGATACGCACTTCAAAACAGAAGAAGTCCGAAAATGCATCGATAACTTTATCGTCTCGAAGCCGGTGAGCTTCTATCACCAGGGAATTCGCAAGCTACCCGAAAGATGGCAAAAGGTCATCGATGCCAACGGAGAATACTTTGATACTTAAGCTTTTTTTTGTTTGTTTTTAAATAAAACTTTAATTTTGCAGAAAAAAGCTGAGAACTTATTTATACACCTATTAGATGTGAGAGCGGTTTCTCAACTTTAGTAATAATAAAAACAAAGGCCAGAAACCGTCTCAATGTGGAACATGACTTGAGATGCGCTTTAAGTGAAACAAAACTTAACATAAAAAAACCTGTGAATACAAAACAATACCAACCTTCACACTGAATATCATTAATTCATTATTTATAAGGTACATTGAAGTTGTAAGAACCTATATTTTTATGCAATTTGATATGAATAATAAAGACAATTTGTATTTACATGTTTTGTTTTCTTTGATGTAGGGATGTAGCGAAATCATTTAGGGGTAGTAAAGAAATGGCTTGCAACTCTCACTTATGGCTCCAAGAAGCTATGTACACAGAGTACAGCGGCTACACCGGTAAACTGTGTCAACATGCAGACAAAACTAAGTGAGAGGCCACTACAGGCAACCTTCTAGCAAAATTTAATGGCTTTAGTGGTAACTGCAATGAGGAAACAGCTGTTGCAGTATTAACTGCAGGTAGAAATGGTACAGCTGCAGATTAAATATCAGTAGGCGAAGATGGCATCCATTCAACCGGCTACTGAACTGCGATATGAAAGGAAAGAAAATCCGCCACATTATTGTCTCATAGCAGCTTAATACGTAAGCTAACGACCAATTCAAGGATTAAAGAATTTTCTCTGATGACATTTTAAAGGGGAGGGGTAAAATAAATTTCCCTAATAGGTCATAGGGGTAACAAGATTAAAATATATTATATATATATATTATAGATAGAAACCGCTGGTCTGAAGGGTGTTTTAAAATTCCTTCTTTAAATATTTTGAAAACGGCTAGAGTTTTTGTTGTCATATAGCAAGAAAAAAGGCTAAGCGAACCACATAAACATTTATAGTATATTACGTACAGCTTGTAGATAGTCATTTTGAAGATGTTTTGCTCGACTAGCTGCATAGTTAATCCAGTAGCTAAACTACTTTATTATATTTACAATATGGTCGTAAGACACTTACAAGGCATTGTTTTGTAAAGTTAGAATTGTATGTGCAAGAGTTACAGCTAAGATTCCGACTATTTTAGACAATAAATAAATTTTAATTTAAATATTTTCCCAAAGATGACTACTAATACTGTAAGCTTCTTATACCCTATTACGTGCGTATAATATTGCTTTAGTAAAAAAATACTTTGTTCCAGATTTGATTTGAAATGATTTTCCTAAAGAAACAATATTCACATTTGTGTAACTTGAATACAGCACATTTGTAAATATGAGAGAAAAACATTTTTAAAATATGTATCCCTAGTACGATCTAGCAAAAGTAGAAGAACTTTGTGGTGATCGATAAATACTTTAAAATATAAAAAGTAAACAATACCTTAAGTTAAAAAGCATGTAAACTTTATCTAATATTAAATAAAATTAAGCTAAAATCGTGAATGATTAAACTTAGAGTAAAAAGACATTTATTAAAAATATACAAAATATTATTATGCTTCTAGAACAGCAAACCTCCTCTTTTGTTAACTCGTTGAGGAAGTTCAATATGTCGTTTAAAACACAAAAATAATGCAGAATATCTTGTTAACATTTTGTGTAACTATCGAATCCACAAAAGTACATTCATCTCCATGGATAAACATATTCTTGTAAAATAATTATTATTCTGGCATTTCACGATTACAAAACGCCTCAGTTAAAATTATAAGAATTCTAAAGAGTTTATACTTGAAGTTCTTCTTCCTTCTCTCTACTGAACCCAGAAAATTGTAGTCGTGTCACTTTTGTTGTATGCAAGGCCCTTAAAACAAAGTTCGGATAGGTTTCTGCGTTTAACTAGGTTTGAACAAATTTTTACGAGTTAAACCGCGTCGTATTTGAGAAAAATCTCGACGTTTCTACATCGGCTTTGATGCTATTTTCAGGAGTTTAGCTTTTCACTTGCGATATCCATCTGCCTACTCCCCAAGAAGAGCTACGAGTCTTTGAGTAAGACTGACCTTTCGTGTGTCCTGTTATTTATAGGGCTAGAAGTAAAAGCTTGGCAAGAGATGCTTTAAGTTGGGAAAAGTTTGTTTGTTTAAGAGTATTGCGTAATTAACGCTGCGGGGTGATGAGAGAATTCCATACGACGGGTAAACGTTGGCTATTATATCTTGTGTTCAGGTGTTGTGAGCGTTTTTCTATTTTAATTGCTTCGCTGTAACTCCAAATTGTATTCCCACTGTATTGTATTCCAAATAAATCCTCCACTTCCACTCTTCCTGAAAACGTAGCAAATGAAACCAGGCAAGATGTAGCCAAAGTGTTACGTACAGTCGAACTACCAAAACCAAATATCAAAGCTTCCACATTGCGTGCCTTAAAAGCTCTCAAACAAAATAATAACATTAAAATTTTATGGGCAGACAAGAGCAATGCTACAATGATTTTTAACACAGCAGACTACGTCTGTAAGATGCAAAATTTACTTGAATTCTCTGATTATTGCCAATCTAAGCTAATAATCTCACCACCTACTTCAAAAATATAATAAAATCCTCATTACTAATTCAAATCCACCATCTCATACCAAAGAACTCTTTATACCCCGATAAAAATCTTCCAGAGTTCCTAAATTGTATCGTCTCCCAAAAAATCATAAAGAGAACATTCCTTTACGTCCTATAGTTAGTGCTTTTGGTTTTTCCACCCACAACCTAGCCAAATACCTAGCCAAGACTTTACAACCTCTCACAGAGTAGGCATTTTCCTACGCTCGAAATTTCTATAATTTCTTAAAAATGCTGATAAGCTTCCCTATACGCAAAGGTGACATCATGGTCAGCTTTGATGTCATCCCTTTGTTTACCAATAACCCAATATTTGATGCCCTACAGTTATGGAAATCAACCTTAAATAATCCTTGCCTATCCAACACTTACTTCACTTTTAAAAATAAATTTTACCGTCAAATTAATAGTGCTCCCATGGGTTCCCCACTTCCACCTGTCATTGCTAACTTTTTTATTGCCGATTTTGAAACAAAGGCCCTTAGCTATTTTTACCTTAAACCAACCTATTAGATACGATACGACGATGATACTTTTGTTATCTGGTCTCATGGACGCGATACCTTCCAGAATTCCTTTTCCACCCAAACCAAATCCATACCAATATCAAATTTACCATGGAAACCGAACCTAATAATTCCCTTTCCTACCTAGATACTCTTATAACAAAAAATCCTTTTAATGACTACTTTAATTACAATGTATTCAGAAACCCACTCATATTAACCGCAACCTAAATGCCAAATCTCATCACCACCCTGCCCAAAATTCATTCGGATGCAAAATCCCTCATCGGAAATTAAAACCATTACCACCACTCTACTGCAAAATATGTAGTCCAATATCATTATCCTACATAAACAAAAATATAAATAAAAACTTTAACTCCCAATCCCAAAATCCTCCTGGCCGACAAAAAGCATTCTTACCTTATATCATCACCAATAAATAATCCGCCAAATATCTGGGTTTATTCGCCCAGCAAAGTATCATTTCCCCAATGAATACCAAGGACTTTATGAAATACCTTGTGGAAACTGCCAAACAATCTATACATGTCAAATAAACCGGAAAATATCCAGCAGAACATATAAGCACTTACTTTCGGCGCTTGATAAATATAACAAAAAAACAGGCCACAAAATTAATTTTCCACAGGCAAAATTCACTGCTCTCATTTCCCATTTCACCAGCAGAATTCTTGGTGAGGCAATTGAAATAGAAAAACGCCCACAATTACTGAACACAATAGATGATAGCCAACGCCTACCGGTCATCTGGAAATCCTTCATTACCCCGCAGCGTCAATTACGCAATACCCTTAAACCTAACAAACTTTCCCCAACCTAAAGCACATCTCGCCAAACTTTCACTTCCAGCCCTATAAATAACAAAACTGATCATACAAAACGTAAGTTTTATTTAAAGACTCCTAGCTCTCCTTGGGGAATGGGTGTATTGAGACCCCGAGTGAAGAGCTACACCCTTGAAAATGGCGTCAAAGCAGTTGCATAATAAATGTTAATATGGTCTACTTTTAACAGACATAGATATTTATGTCAAGCGTATAGATGAACTTAATCGAGCTAATCGCTTTGTGAAGACGGATATTACCGAATTATTGCAATGTATCTTAAACGCCTGATTTCTGGAACAAAGTGAGCAGACTTTGGGGCGGTGATTTCATAGAAAAATAATGACACCAATTGATGAAGGACATCCAAACTTATAAGCACTGGGTAAGCAATATATAGATCGCCTATTTAAATTTTTCATCATTTTCAACGTGTGCATAGTCAGAAGCTGTAATTTTGAGTTTAAGCAGAAAAACATAACAAATTAATCATGTAGCGTTTTGCAATTCAAACCGTATGTGTATTGTTAAAAATGTTTGACTCTTTAATTAATGTTATTTTATGACTTTGGTTATAATAATGCACCTAGTGTTAACATAGTTAGTAAAAAGGTTTGATAACTGGTGATTTAAGAGTTATTTAGAGGTCTAATCGTGCCGTTACAGTTTGGTAAATATTAAAAAGTTTCAAAAAGATGTGCAAAAGAATTCCAGCACTTGTAACAAGCCCTATTAAACAAAAACTTACACTTAAATTCGTACAAACTTTAACCTAAAGACCAACAAAAACGTGGTTAGTACACAATACTGGAACCTAGGTCTATTAATAAGCAAAGCCACCATGTTTGGAAAGAGAAAACCTTTGTATTATTTATGGAGTTACCATTACATGCAAGTCGAGTCACAATTTGAAGTGGAATTTTTTTCTGGGGAGAGGGTGTAACGGGACTTTATCATTTTTGAGAAAAAAAAATTCTCTTACAATTATTGAAGACCAAGATGAGTAACATAACAGAAAACTTAATTTGGGAAGCATGTGGTTTCCGCAAGATAGTAC
This sequence comes from Sinelater perroti, assembly GCA_036346155.1. Lineage (NCBI taxonomy): Eukaryota > Metazoa > Arthropoda > Insecta > Coleoptera > Elateridae > Sinelater > Sinelater perroti. The sequence continues at coordinate 14,978,034 of JARFIY010000285.1, forward strand.
ATGCCACATAGCAAAAGAGACAATACACGCTAAGAATAATGCTTTTGGAAGATTTAGTCCCTATTTTGATGATATGGTTTAGCCACCCAGATCACAAGATTTAACTGATTCTAACCTTTTTGTTGGGAGTATCTTAATGATAACGTTTACGCGACCAAGCGAAACGCACTTAAAAAACCAAAAAAACGTACAACAAACTATTCAAATCATACCGCCAGCGTCTGAAAAAAGTAATGAATAATGTATTTCAGATCTTAAATAAACTATTAGGTATAAATATATTTTAAAAACAACCTCCTTTATATATCTCATCTATTATTAACGTTATTGCACCCACATGTGTGTGTTAATCTGTCCTACTTACTTGATTTACATAAGAGTTAAACCTTTGGGAGACTAAAGTATAGTACTTTCGCATAACTGAGTACTCAAAATTTTTATATCCTAGAGCAGCTGCTGAGCCATAACTTTTTCATATTCTCGTAAATGCACTTTTTGTGCTTTTTATATAGTTTAGGTGCTATGTCATACTAGTATATTTTCTGATTATATTAAAGATAAAGTAGAAATTTTCAAATGTCCAAAATATAAGAACTGCCGTGCTAGTCCCTTAACGAATAAGCCAATGTTTATGTTTGATCGAATATAACTCTGTAATTTAGTTTTAAGAATTTTAGAAGATATTTCACTATAAATTTGAAAGCTTCGCTATATTTTCCAGTCCAATATTAAGGTACATTTTTTAGGTATGACATGCAAGATGTCTCAGAATTTGTTTTGAATGAAAGCGAATTTCTTTTTTATAACCAGCTACAGCTTGCAATTAAAAAGAAAAAGAAAAAGCTGTTTCACATATATCTGAAATTTTTGTCTTTTTAACAGGTGTACAACTTTGCTTCTACCGTTTTCTAATAGATGGCTCTAGGCGGTAAGTAGTAGTGGAAATAAAAAAAATGTCATACCATGAGCTTGGGCATTTGGCAACATAACCCCATCGAAACATTAACCGATTTGTCGCGTATCATAAAGTTATTCTTGATTGTAAATGTCAACTTTGCCAGCCAAATTCTCGTCACTTGCGGAAGGTTTTAATTTTATACTTCAATATGAAGAAATCTTCAGCTGCGGCCCATCGAATTCTCTTAAATACTTGTGGTGAGATCGCTATTCGTGAAAAAATGTATCGTAAGTGGTTTCAACTCTTCAAGAATGGTGATTTTGACATCGAAGACCGGCATGACGGTGAAAGAGAAAAGGTTTTCAAAGATGTAGAATTGCAGGCATTGCTCCGTGTCAAACGCAAGAACAATTGGCAGTATCATTAGGAGTAATTCAACAAGTCATTTCAAAATAATTCAGAAATTGAAACCGAAAAATGTTGAACGGCGTTTGTTTGCTTATGAACAGCTGCTTGGAAGGCAAATACAGAAGGGATTTCTGCATCGAATTTTACTAGGGACGAAAAATGGGTTCATTACGGTACCCCAAGCGCAGAAAATCATGGGGACTTCCCGGCCATGCTCCACGTCGACGGCCAAACCGAATATTCCCAACTCCTGTATTTGGGGGACCAGCTCGGAGTAGTGTATTATGAGCTGCTAATATCATCTGAAACAATTACAGGCAACCTATATCAAAAGCAATCAATGCGTTTAAGCCGAGAATTGAAAGTCAAACGGCCTCAATAGAACGAGAGACAATCCTCGACCCCATGTCGCAACGTCGATCAAAACATACTTGGAAACGTTGAAATGGGAAGTCCTACCCCCCGTCTTATTCTCCAAACATTGTTTTCTCTGACCACCACTTGTTTCGATCAATGACCTAGCTGATTAGCACTTACGTTCTTATGAAGAAGTCAAAAATTCGATCGATAAGTGGATGGCCTCAAAAGATGAACAGTTTTTTAGACGCAGGATTTGTACGCTGCCCGAAAAATGGAAGAAAGTAGTGGCCAGCTATGGACAATACCTGAATCGTAAATGTATGACCAGTTTTTTACAATAAAGCTTCGAATATCGGAAAACGAGGCGGAAATCAAAGTTGTACACCTATTATATTATTTCCTCTCCTTTTTACTACAACAGTGATTTATTACAGATCACTTTTTAATCGCTTATATTCACAGTTATTTATGATCTAAAACAAAATTTGACGTTATGTATAAAAAAGTATTTGGATAGAAAAATATACCAGTCAGCAAATAAAGTCTATTTACAGTGCGGAATGGGGCATTTGGAGCCATCATTTTAGTGCTATCGTTTTAGCGACAATATTTTGGGGTCGAGACATTTCGGCACCGAAATATTTTAGCATCAGAACATTTTCAGAAAGTATTTTATGTCTTAAATTTTCGGGGTCATTATAAGTTTATTTCTTCATAAATGTTCTGAAACTGTTGCTTCTTCCATTTAAAGAGTTTACTTTTAATTAAATTTATTTTTACTCGCGTCTATAAATCCCAATTTAATTCATTCGTATTATAGATTTATAAATACACACTTTAACTGCTAGTGATACCGATATCATTCTTACTTTTTCAAAACTATAATTATTGTTTTAACAGCTGGTTTTCAAAGTACATCCCCTGATATAATAGTTTGTTTTCTATTAACTGTTAATTTGAACATTCTATTTTCTCTCTGGGGTGTAGGGGTCGCCGAGGGGTAGTACCTCTAGTTCTGAGATTGTCGGACTTTAGAGTCATTTCAGGGCATTAGTCCTCCGGCGATCCCAACCCTCACTTATGGCTCCAAGTGCCACACCCTGGTAACTGTGTCGACACACAGGCGAAACTAAGTCAGGGGTCACAGAAAGCAAATTCCACATACTGGATTTAATGGTTTTAGTGATAATGAAAGTGAGCAGCAGCGCTTTCATAAGTACATGAAGGGGGAGATAAGAAATATCAGTACTGCTTCATAGTAGACATCAATGGGCGACGACAAAAATATGTCACCTTCGGCCACTGAACTGCGATGTGTAAGGCAAGGGGAAACCAACACATTAATTTCCAAGAACAATCATCAAACATCATGACAGACAAAATCAGGAATGTTCCCGAGTACCGGCGCCTCTTCAATGAGGCGGGTCTGTGATGGTGAACAAGGACACCAACAAACTGAAAATGCTTAGGAAATCAAATACTATTAGAATTGGTACCTGGAATGTCAGAAGCGCTTTTGAGGGGGGAAAATCCATAATATTGTTCAAGAAACAACTAGACTAAAGGTAGACATCATGGGGATCAGCGAAATGCGATGGCCGGGTTCAGGAAATTGTAATATATTGAATCATGTTGTGTACTACTCTGGCAACGATGACGACCACCACTATAATGGTGTAGGAATAATAGTAACTAAGGAAATTAACGACTCTGTCAAAAAAGTAATAGCGCACTCAGATAGAATTATAATGATACAAATAGAAGCTAACCCATTTAACTTAAACGTTATCCAAGTGTATGCTCCAACTACGAATAGCGAAGATGAAGAAATAGAAGATCTATATGAACAGCTTAGAACGGTCTTAAAATATACGAAATCTAATGACATAACTCTCATAATAGGGGATTTTAACGCGAAAGTTGGGAGTCAAAGAAAAGAAATGAAAGAGGAGATGGATTCATACAGTTTTGCCGAGAGGAAGAACTTGTAGTGATGAACACCATGTTCAACCTCCCACACAGAAGAATATATACATGGAAGGCTCCAGGTGATACGAAAGAAAAAATAATACGAAACCAAATTGACTATATCACTACTTATCCCGGAGCAGATGTCGGATCAGACCACAATCCGATAATATGTAAATGTAAACTAAAACTTAAAAGGGTTACGAGAAAAACTAATGAAAAACAACATAATATAAGGGCTCTTTGTGAAGGAGATGTTAAAGAACAAGTTCGAAAATCGTTGGAGGAGAAATTTAAAAATGAAAATAATACTACTACTGGATTTAGTAACAAAAACAACTCGACAAAGGAAGTAATAGAAGAAAGGTGGAACGCTATCAAACAAAATCTGCAAAGTATTATAAAAGAATACGTTCCACAAAAACGAAGAGAGAAGAAAAATGAGTGGATGACAGAAGACATTTTAAAATTAATGGACGAAAGGAGATTAATGAAAAATAAAGATATGAACAAATACAGAGAGATACAACGACAGATACGAGGTGAGATAAGAAAGGCAAAAGAAAAATGTTTGAAAGATAAATGCCAAGAAATAGAACAGCTAGAAAACAAACACGACAGCTTTAATATGCATCGAAAAATAAAAGAAGCTGCTGGAATATCTAGAAGAAAAACAACGAACAGACTAATAGATAATACAGGATAGGAAATAACAGATATAAGCGAAAAATTAAAAACCTGGAAAGAATACATCGAAAAGTTATTTGCAGACGACCGTCCAGAAAAACACGAAATAAAAGAGGCTAAAACCGGGCCTCCTATAACAAAAGATGAAGTTAAGAAAACAATAGAAAAGGCGAAAACCCGGAAAGCAACGGACCCAGACGAGATACCCACTGAAATTTTAAAACTCCTAAATGAATATGGAATAAATGCACTCACTAGGTTATTCAATCTAATATACGACACTGGAGAGATCCCGACGTACTGGACTAAGTCGACTTTTATAACCATACCAAAGAAAACAACACCGAGACAATGCGAAGACTATAGAACGATAAGTCTGATGAGCTGTGCCCTTAAGATCTTCTTGAAAATTATACACGCCAGGATCTATCAACAATGCGAATCAAAATTGACCGAAACCCAATTCGGATTTAGAAATGCGTTGGGAACAAGAGAAGCACTATTTGCCTTAAATATATTGATCCAAAGATGTAGGGACGTAAACTGTGACGTACACTTATGTTTTATAGACTTCAGCAAAGCATTTGACAAAGTAAAACATCATGAACTACTAAAAATATTAGAGAAAACCGGGATAGACGACAAAAATACTAGAATAATAGCCAACCTATACTGGAGTCAAAACGCGAATGTAAAAATAGAAGATAATACCACCGAAGGAATTCAAATCCTTAGAGGGGTTCGCCAAGGATGCGTGCTTTCACCGACTCTGTTTAATATTTACTCGGAAGAGATGTTCGAAGAAGCATTACATGATGTGAATGAAGGTATATTAATCAATGGTGAACTAATCAACAACATCAGATACGCAGATGACTGTAATATTGGCAAGAAACGTAGAAGGTCTACAATTATTAATGGAAAGAATACATATAACATGTGAGAAATACGGAATCACCCTCAACACAAGCGAGACAAAATACATGACAATAACTAAGAACATTACGCTACCAGCAACATTATATATTAATAATACTGAGATAGAAAGGACTAGCAAATACACATATCTGGGAACCAATATAAACGAACAATGGGACCACTCGACAGAAATAAGAACAAGAATAGAAAAAGCAAGAGCCGCATTCATTCAAATGAAAAAAGTTTTAGTCGGTAGAGACCTAAGCCTGCAAACCAAGATTAGAATCCTGAGATGCTATATTTTCTCGACGCTACTATACGGAGCTGAGTCATGGACTTTAACAAAAGCATCAGAGAAGAAACTGGAATCATTTGAAATGTGGACCTACCGACGTATCTTGAGAATACCATGGACAGAACATATCACTAACAAAGAATTTATGGAACGAATTGATAAAAAAACAGAAATCCTAATAACAATAAAATCTCGCAAGCTAGAATATCTAGGACACATAATGAGAAACACGAAGAGATAGAATCTTGCAACTCATTTTAGAAGGAAAAGTGATGGGAAGAAGAGGCCCAGGAAGGAGGAGTATCTTGGCTAAAGAACTTGCGGCAATGGTTCGATATGTCCACGATACAATTATTCCGGAAAGCAGTAGACAAAGTACAAATTGCATTGATGATAGCTAACATCCGGAACCGATAAAGCAAGGGAAGAAAAAGAAGAAGAAGAAGTTTCTCTCTCCTATTTTTTGAAATCTAACTTAACAAAAACAAAGTCCTGCCTGTATATGCGTTTCCGATTCTTTATGTTAAGCACAAAACCAGTTTTCAGCATGTTGATGAATTATGCTCCTTGGCACCCCTTATTTGGTTCTGGCCTATAGCAATCGTTAGCTGATTGATGTCCTGCCAGTTTATCATCTTTTTAATTGCTTCTGATTCTACAATGACCTTAAATCTAAATCAGTTTCGGTTTGTTCTGCTTTTCAAGATAACTCAGTCTTTTATGATTTTCTCAAACTAGTCTAGATGTGACTTTAGCTCAAAAGAGCTGCCAGGTCCACCTGACCACCGGACTGTACGTATAACTTTGTATAAAGAATATTCATAGTTTGGTATCTTTTCTAATCACAATTGGAGTGAAAGGAGATCCAGAAAAGTTTTATTGCAGCTGGTAGGCGTTATGCTAACACAATAATTGAATCTTACTTAGTTTTACTAGTTTAATGTTTTTCTAATTAACTTTGGACCACCCATACCAAGTTTAAATATGTCAGAACTGATCCGATCAGCTTCATGTACATTCACTGTACCATTTTTAGCCTTAGACCCCATTATTTGTCACAAGTTCAGCTGTACCGCTAGAATTATTTCAGATTTTTATACAATCTTGTCAATATGTTGGTTCCAGATATGTTTGAAGATTAGGGTAATTTCCAAAAATGTCTTTTCGCTAAATTAGAATGGTTCCCGATTTCTTATATTTTTGCTTTACGTAAATGGTATTACAGTGGTCTTTTGTGACTTACTCCTTCAGTTCATGTAGTTATTAAGTTAAGAGCCTTTTGCATATATTTACTGGAGGCGATAATAAATTTTCTTGTATAAGAATGACCCAGTTATCCACATAACGTAAAATTGGGAATTCTTCACTGCTAAAAAGTCTCATTATTCCATCTATGTTACGGCCAAAAGTGGACTGTATCGTAATTTTAAATT